>OZ019976.1:1610000-1937500 GCA_963970395.1 Ephialtes manifestator | reverse complement strand
ATATAATAAAATTTTTATATATATATATATAAAAATAATATAATTGAGGGTAATTTCGAGTATTATTTAGTCTAATACGACATACCTCTTATACTGTTTTTATACGTTAATTTTTTTTTTTTTTTGCGCGGTTGTAGAACGTTCCGATTCTGTTTCTGGCACTATACCCTTCTCCGACTCACGTCTGTCGTTGTACCTCGAGGCTCAGGCAGCGCACGCATTCACGTACACCTCTTTAAGCTCACCCTCGCTTTCTTCGTTCTGCCTACCCTTTTTTTCATATCTCTTCTCTTTCTCCCTTTCTCGCTACTCTACTACCCCTCTCAATGTGCTACTTACTCAGTGCAGCCACCTTCCTCCAAGAGACTTGAACCGCACCCCCCGAGCCCTTCCTCTGACGTCATAATAGCAATACCGCACTCGCAAGCGTTCGTCGCGCGTACATATAACCCCTCCGCACACATAACCCTCCTACTACCCTCGTTTCCGCCCCGGTCCGACGAGACGCGACCCAAGTTTATCGCTACGTTCATACGCTCGTAAACGATCGACAAGTACACACTACGCGCATCCATAGATATGCTCTGTGCTCATGCAACGAGTGTTTAAGCGCGTTCAAAGCATTCTGTCGCAATTGATCAACACACAGCGGGATGATTGAGAACCAGGAAAAATTGCCGTAAGGCAAACTTCTTTCCCCGTTATGGTTTATAACTCTTTTTAAAGGTTCATAAAAGTGATAGAAAATAATCTCGACTTTATGGAAGCGAAATTACGTTGTACGTTCTTGCCATTTTCTTTCAACGCTTACCGAACGTTTAAAAATTGCTCATTTCGCACAAAATAAATTTGGAACTACCGAATTTAATTAATTTATTCAAAGACTATTTTATTTGTACACAATTTTTATTAAATCAACAAAATTTTTGCTCAAATTTGAAAAACAATATAGTAGGGAAATATAACCGGCTGACGACGGTCATCTTAAAAGTTTGTATATCTAATTTTTAAGACACATAATATGTGCATTCAAATATTACCTAAATAAATTATTATTTATGCCGCGAAAAGTATACGAATTCAAAATGAATTCTATTATTAATTGCGTCCCAGTGGTTGAACAGCAAAAAATGGCCCAGTATCTACATAACAATGGTTAAAACTGTTGCTTGTAATTTGTAACGAAAAAAAAAACAATTGAATGCAGCACAACTGTCTACCGGACGACTGTTTTAATTGCAACCATTTTTATATAAATTATGGCAATTACCTTTGAAAATGAACTTAACCTTTCAATAAATAAATAAACAACTTTCATAAACATATGATATTATTGATGAGGTCTCCGAAACCTGTATTTTTGATAATACATACTGTATTATCAACTTTACGATCAATAATCAAATGTACTCATTTAACTATTAACAGGTTGCTGTGATATTTTTACCAAACACAACATATGACTGAGACTATCCAAATACGTACGCCTCGATGTGGTTAGAATATATAATTTTCTCATACCAACACTACAACGAGAACATTAAATTTTTAAATGTAATCTAATTTAGTTGATGAAAATGAACTTAACTTATCTCGCAAAATTATCTTTTATAAAGCATAAAAGCTAAACGATAAGTACTAAAGAGCTTTCATAATTCCTTAGCATTTTCAACAAATAATCCGTTGGAACTACCTCCGCAATTTGCGGGCCCAAATAGATATCCAAAATAAACAAAAACTAATTCACACGGACTTGTAATCCACATCATCTTTATACGTTAAGTGAGTATTGTTGACTGGGACGTCACTGATACAGTTACCTTAAAATGGGAATTTTTTGTTAACTACACGGAGAAAAAGGCTTAGTTAGATCAACCAAGGCGATTGGTTATATATGCGCCAACTAAGTTATTGGTTAGACCAACCAAGTTATTGATTAGACCAACCAAGTTATTGGTTAGACCAACCAAGTTATTGGTTAGACCAACCAAGTTATTGGTTAGACCAACCAAGTTATTGGTTAGACCAACCAAGTTATTGGTTAGACCAACCAAGTTATTGGTTAGACCAACCAAGTTATTGGTTAGGCCAACCAAGTTATTGGTTAGACCAACCAAGTTATTGGTTAGACCAACCAAGTTATTGGTTAGACCAACCAAGTTATTGGTTAGACCAACCATGTTATTGGTTAGACCAACCAAGTTATTGGTTAGACCAACCAAGTTATTGGTTAGACCAACCAAGTTATTGGTTAGACCAACCAAGTTATTGGTTAGACCAACCAAGTTATTGGTTAGACCAACCACGTTATTGGTTAGACCAACCAAGTTATTGGTTAGACCAACCAAGTTATTGGTTAGACCAACCAAGTTATAGGTTAGACCAACCAAGTTATTGGTTAGACCAACCACGTTATTGGTTAGACCAACCAAGTTATTGGTTAGACCAACCAAGTTATTGGTTAGACCAACCAAGTTATAGGTTATACCAACTAAATCATCTTGGTTAGTCAATCAATAACTTGGTTGGCTACCAAATAACGTGATTGGTCTAACCAATAACTTGTAAGCGATAATTCCGATTTATATTTCGCGCCCGTGAAAATTATCATTTGCAAAATTGTGTGAGAGAGATTATGGGTGGGATAAACGAGCCTACATGCTCCGAAATTCTCGTATGTCGGCCTCTTCCGCTCTGGGGACATCGTGCCGAACACTTGGGTCAACCATTAGTCCAAGATCCAGTGAGTTAATATATATATTTCAACCATCGTCCCTTGTCGCGGGTGTTGATCGAATCTGATCAGCCGATTTTTTTCTAATTCCTGTCTCATCGCTGGATTAAATCAACGTTCGGACTGCGAGCCCCAGAGCACGTGAAAGAGCCATGGAGGGATTATAATTGTTTTAATAAAAGATGAGTACTCATATGTTTATAATATATAATCAAACATCTCTCACTCATGATATAGAAAAATAACTTGAAAGCTTTATGTGTGAAGGAATGAGTTATGTGTGTGAAATAAATGATAAATGTAATAATAAATAATGTGGAAATGATAGATGTGAAAATAATGATGAGCAAAGAAAACGAATTTTATATTGAATGAATAACAAACAAAAAGAAAATGTATTATGATATATGTGTATAAATATTTACAAATAATGAATGATTTATATAAATTGCAAAGAATAACGAGGAAATAATGGAATTTATGACGAATAATAAATGAATAATGACATTTATTATGCAACAGAAAATTGAATGATATTTTATTTTGAATGTGATGTATTTTATGTATATTGTGTATGTTTTTTTAATTTTTAATTAATTTTCTGATTTTGTGTGTAAAATACATAAATTTTATTTAAACAGCCATATTAAAACTTTTGAACCAATGCCGGAAATAATAATTTGTAGAATACCGGTATTCGTTCTAGTAATTTACTTGATCATTTTAATAAGTTTATTTCACTGGATTCAAATTTAAATTTAAATTTTTATTAACATACCAAATCGAAGTTAAAAGTATTTAAAACTTGATAATCTATATATAAAAATTTAATCGTATAAACTTAGTTGGCGCATATATAACTAAACGCTTAGTTGTTTTAACCAAGCCTTTTTTTGTGTGTAGACGGAAAGAAATGTTTGGTTGTGACAACTCCATTTCCAATTTGCTGTACACAATGTCTCAAAAATTAGTTGCCTCAACCATATCGAATAGTAACCTCAACTATTCACGATTAGTTCTCGCGAGATTAGTGAGGTTAACCAATCCAATCGTTGGGTCTACCACTGGAATAGTTGGGAATACCATCGGGTATCATCGGTATTACCATTCGAATGGTTGGCACTACCATATTGAGTAGTAAGGGAAATAGAATAATCGATTGGTTATGTCAACTTTTTTGGTTATGGCTACTAATCATTTCTGTCAGTGTATGAAAATAATCTTTAGAAAAATTCTGAAAAAGTCATTGAGAGAAATGTTCGGTGTGAAGTTTTCTCGAAAGTTACACACCTTCTACTGGGAGATTTAAAAAAAAAATATGCACCGAGAGAAAAGATTTCATTGACGCCAAATAAATGGGTGGATTGCCTTTTTTTTCATTGATTTCAACGAAATAGTTCTTTTATTTCAATGCAATAGTGCATTTGAATCTCAAAGAGAACATTTCATTGCCTGCAAAGAGACATTTACTTAATGAGCGTATAATAAAGAAACAGTTTCATTGTTTTAAAGAGACGTTTTCATTGATTCAAACAGATTGTCTCTCTCGCATCTAACCTCACTTTTTTGTTTTCCGGTTCTCCCGAACGAACGGCTTCGAGTTTCGAGTAGCTAGAAGCTTAGCCTCTTTCTGCCGTACTTCCGCACATTCTCTCAAAATTTGAGCTTTATCTGCCGAGTACTTTAGGAAAAAAAAGATTTCGAAATTTTTAGCTGTCAATGAAAAAGGTTCATTGGTTTAAAGATATGTTTCTTTGATTCGACGTCACTACTTTTCATTGAGTTTGAAATCATTGAAAGAAAAGATTAGTATTGAAACTCATGTATTTCATTTCATTGGCACAGATTTCCGTGAATCAATGAAACTTTTTCTCTCGGTGTGTAAATTTTCCGCCAGAGGCGTCGTGCGTTTTTCCCGCAATCCTTTCATTCCTCGACGAGGCACAAAAAATGTTTGGTAACGGAAAGCAATAATGAGTAGATCAATTGTGTAAGAACGAGTGAGCAAAACTGCTGGTGTCGTGACTGTTTGGAGAAACGAGGAAACCAGACGACAGAGAGGATCTTCGCAATGAAAATGTCTCTTGGAGTAATTCTCCTCGTTACGCATCCCTAGTCGTGCGATGCCTGCTCGTATTCACCACCGCGGCAGCACTCCCGCCGGAGTGAGTCGGTTAGACGAGAAACGTAGCCAGGCTAGGAAGCGCTGCTAAAGGAGAATGGAGTAAGACGGGGGAAGTAGCGATAGAGACAGAGAGGAAAGGGCGTGAGATGCGGCGGGGAGTTACTAGACTAAAGTAGAGCAGAGGGCGAAATAGAAGGGTGGAAGACAGAGTGAGTGAGAGAATGGAAAATGGAGAGAGAAGAGTGGGGTTGAAAACCGCTCGCGTACGACTCGACTCCCTTAATCTTCATTATCCCTTAACCGCTCGCATCCGGTAGCGGACTCGAGGCACCAGTGATAATTCTCGAATTATCTCCTCCGCAAGTGAGATACCACTCGGCGGTGGAGTACCGGAATAGAGACGGGGAATCTTTCCATCCAGTATAACCGCTTACCGCGACGCGGTATTTTCACCCTTCCCGCAAGAGTGAAGCTTCTACCGCGCGATCGGGTACTCGTATTTCCAACCCTTCACGTTTCTCCGTCCAAACTATAGCCAGTCTCAAGGATTTTCCTCGTGTCCACGACATCCCCTCGTATATATACCGCGATCGAGAACTTTCAATCACGCCTAGCGTGCCGATTCGATTAAGAAATCAATCCCCGTAGAGTCTGAGAATTTTCTACTTTTCTTCAGCTTCTTCTTTTTACACACATACATACCTCTCTCACGCTTTTCGCTTCGGTTTTTCACGAGGAAAAGAGTTTCCGCGCTGCGTGAGCTATACAATCTAAGGTGCTATCGATCTATAATACATAGCATCGTATAGTCATTGCAGACTTGAAGGAGCAGCGGCTGCAGAAGGCGATTTGTTCGCGCGTGCGGTTGCTCCCAAAATCTCTTCCGTCGTATAATACTCACTCTCGCCAGTGAAGTCACACCGTAATATGTTCTTTCTCCTCTTCTCTTTCCTCCTCCTTTCACGAGCTTTCTTTCCTTGCACACAATGCCCTCACTGACGCTACACTATGCTACCAAACACTGGACGCAAAAGCAAGAATGAAAGTGGAGACGTACGAACGAGACACTATAGTATGACTGAGTGCTCGTTGGTAGGAAGACACTTTTGGCTGACGGGATAAAGAGACTTGGATTTTTTTTTTTTTTTTAAGCGTGAGAGTATGCAATGGGGAAGTGTGAACGAGTGTGTATTTCAAGGAACAATAAGCCGTGCGATAAGAGGGAAAATAAAAGGGAACTGACGTACGGAGGGAGCGCCAATGAGGATGAGAAAGCAGAAAGGTTTTTAAAAAATAATTTGAAAATAACAAGGATGCAAAGTAGAAACTTGGAGATTGCTTCCTCGTTATATTTAGCTTTTTACAAAACTACCTCTATGAGGAAGTGTGTTAATTGATTTTGGCTGCCTCATAGAGTGTTGGTGTTTTTTGCGTGTGATTTTGTTCTAGTCTTTTTTTTCGTTGTTTATTGCTTTTTTCTTTTCTTTGCTCGCATCTCATCTTCACTTATGTATCGTCCCATTTAGGTTAAAATTATTTTCTGTACTTTTTCTCTTTTTTGTCTATGTATCCTTCTTATTGTGTTCAGGTCCTTAGGGGATTTAACATCCCAGGATTTTTATGAAAATCTAAATAAATCTAAATAGAGGAAACGTTGTAAAAAGCGAAATGTTATGAAGAAGTCAATTGCTACCTCCTACAATACGCAGACGACACGGTACTAATTTCACACAACCATTCCACCATTCCATGGAAGCTTCAACACTAGCACTACAAGAACTATCAGACAAATGCATAACCTGGTTCAACAAATGGCGCCTAAAACCAAACCCCACTAAGTCCAAACTAATTTTATTCAACCATAAAATCACAGACAGCTCACCCACTATAACCATGTACAATACAGACATCAAACCTTGCGTTTCTGTGAAATACCTAGACGTCACGCTAGACAACAAACTAAATCTGAATAATCATACTAAGAACATCAAAACAGTCACAACCTCGCGAGCAGCACACTTCCGGAAAATAACATATCGAAATAAACAAATCACAATTGAACAGTCAACGAAAATATACAAAAGCATATGTCGCCCACTGCTGGAATACGGCCATCCACTTCTCCTAAATTGTAATAATCCGGCGATAAAAATATAAAAACTGCAGAAGCAATAGCTCTTCGCAAACTCACTAAAATCAAACACCCGTACAATCCATCAAATATACTTCTTTACGAAACCTCTGGAGTAACACCTATTATCGAAAGAACAAGAAATCTGAGTGCCAAATTCGCACAACAACACCTCGAAGCAATCACCCCGCTATGTAACGCACGAACACCAAACATTAGACCAAAACACAAACTGCCAACTCACACAATACTACAAATTCTGTTAACGATAAACAATTGTCAATAAGTTCACAGCTCAAACTACACTAAATTTGTAACTATTCTTTTATACAGTAACAGCCGTTTATATATCTAAAAAGAAACTCCAAAATGTCACAATAAACAGGCTGAAGGACCTCGGTCGATGGCCATTTAACCATGGAAACTCGATCACGGCATATTAACTCGCACACAATTGTACACGCATTCACTGTTTTTGTAATGGTTAATAAAAATCTTGTGCTATTACTACTATGAGGAAGTAATGTGCAAGGTTCTAAATAAGCACACATACCCGTTTTTTAAAATGAATTTTTGGTGAATATTTCATGTGTATTTTTCATTTATACAAAGTTTCAATTCATTCATTGTCAATTGACCTGAGTTATAAGAAAATGTGAATTTTTTGAAAAATTCAAACTCACGTAAAATCCAAACCGCTTTACCGATCATGACCAAATTTGGTAAGTAGCAGCGCTGAATATTATTTTTTATCTGTACGAAATTTCAGTTAATTCGGTGAGATTTGACGTTAGTTAGAGCAAAACGAAAATTTTTTGACAAACTAAGAATCCCATAAAAACCGAAATTTTCTACAGATTCATTCCAAATTCAATACCGATCCTCCTTTAACATACCTTTATTCATAAAAAAATATTTATCTCAATAGCTAAAAATTTACGGATGTTAGGGAGCGTACAGAAATTTTTCGAAAATTGCAAAGTTAAATAAAATTTAACCATATTTTTCAATTTTTTTGCACATCATCATAACCAATAGTGTCGACCTACCGCACATGTCTGCCAATTTTCAGCGTGATTGTTAAAGCCGTTCTTGAGAAATGCTAGTTTGAATTTTGTCTGCCGGTCACACACATACACACACACGCACATCCATCCATAAATTTTTTCAAAACCACCTTTCTCGACTTTTCGGATTTGTTTTAAGTGTCCTGACATGAGAATCTCGAAAAATAAAATTTCTGCAGGAAAACAAAGCTTCCTCTATGAGGAAGCAAAAAAAAACGGACACAGAGACGGAAATCGCAAGCAAGTAAAGGATTGAGCTCGTGAACGATATTCCCAACCACTTGGAGAGAGCCCCAAGCAGCACGAGAGCAAACCATGCAACTCTCTTGCACTTCCACTCTTCGTGACCGGAGTATTCACCGGCGGCGTGCACGTCGGAGTTTGTGCTTCTCGGGCGATGTGCCTCTATCACGTAGCCGCAACGTGGAGCCTGATGCACGAGAAAGTGGAATAGGCGGAACGGCAATAGCCATAGCAACTTCGAAATCGTCCCCTATAATTCTCCGCTACCTCTCGCTTTCTCTCGTTGTATCCTCCTATTCGCTTTAGCCGTGCTCTCAACGTGCATAGGCTAAATCTCCCCGTTCCTCCTACACGTAGAGCTCTGAGCACTCGAGGCACCAGCAGCTAACAGCAACAGCAGCAGAAGCAGAACCAGCAGCAGCAGCAGCAGCAGCGCTCTTCATTCCCGCTCCCTTCGCAGATCCTCGAGCGTAGAGCGTTACGTCGCTCGTTCACCGGCAATTTTTTTGAAAGCCTTCGACTATCGTGCGTTAATTCCGGGAAACGTTTTCCACTTCTCTTCTCTTCCCTTTTTCTCGCTCTTTCTTCCACCTCCAGCTTCAATTCACGAAGGTAGTACCAGAGAAATCGGTGCGGTACATCGTATCCACGTACGTATATGTGGCAGAGTCGTAAATAATCCCCATTAATTCAAGAAATATAGTTTATAGTACGGTTTGGTTTCCGATTATTATTTGATAATAATATCATGTAGTGATTATTAAATAAAGTGTAAACATTTGAAGAGCTGAAAAAAATACTAATTTTTGCTCAAATATTGGAAGAAATAGTGGAAAAATGGGAGAGCACGGCACTCCATTACTTTCTTAATGTGTTAATTATTTTTTACCAATTTTTTTATAATTATTAATGTAAAATTGAATTGGAAATTAAAATTTTTGCAGCTATTCTAAAGTTTACACATTATATTGTAATCATCATCTTTCTTGCTATCAGTATTAGTCATTTGCAACTCTATATGTGGGTGTGTGTCTGTGTACAGCAAATATGGTTAGATTGACGATATAATGTACCGAGAGCAGTGCTGTATTACCGCCTAGGCCAACATAGACATTTTTCTCCGTTTTTCAACGAAAATGTAGACAATTTTTTTAGAATATTCGCTTTTTGCTTACTCATAGAGGAAACTTTGTTTTCGTGAAAACAAAACCTCGATTTTCATGTCAGATTACTCAGAATGGTCTAAAATATCGAAAAAAGTGGTTTAGAAAAAATGGCCTGATCAATGTGTGTGTGTTTGTTGTGTGCCCAAAATTCAAACTGCTGTATCTCAAGAACGGCTTTAACAATCAAGATGAAATTTGGTACATTTGTACAGCAGCAACGCCCCTTCCTATGTACAAATTTACGAAAAAATTGAAAATATTATTCAGATTTTATAAGACTTTGAATTTTTCGAAAAATGTCTATATGTTCTCTAGCTGCCGCAATTTTTAAGCTAGTGAGCTAAATAGTTCTTAACAAATAAAATAATGAAAAATTACGGTCGGTATTGAATTTGAGCGAAATCCATAAAGCGGTTCAGATTATATAGAATTTGGAATTTACGAAAAATTGATGTTTTCATTTTAATTTAAGTTAACTTCGGCCAAACCTGTTCAAATCTTCTGCAAGGACGAATTAATATCCAGCTGTAGTAGATATCGAATTTGGTGAAGATCGGTAAAGAGGTTCGGATTTTATAGGATTTTGAATTTTCGAAAAATTGACGTCGCTATAATTTGAGCCAACTTCGTGTAATTCAACAAATTTTATACGAAATACCGAATTCAAATTTGATGCACATACGGATTAACGTGGAACAAAGTTGGGGTACAAATTTGACGTGGATCGGTCGAGCGGTTCAAATTTTATGACACTTTGAATTTTTAGAAAATCTCGAGCCGAAACAAATCTACAAAAAATCTTGCAAATTGCTTCCTCATTATTTTTTGCTTTTTGCAAGGCTTCCTCAATGAGGAAGCCAAAATCGATCAACATACTTTCTATGCTTTTTCTTTTTAAATAAAAGGTGGATACAAATTTTGTTTCGAACAAATTTCTTTGCCAAATTGAAAGTTTTTTTGTTATTGAAAAGTTAACCAGGGTCTGAATGGACGAAAATAAAAGCATTCTAAGGAGCGACGAATAATAATAGCGCACGGTTAGTCTACAACATAATACGGCGCCATCGAAGGCGCCCACGGATAATGAAAGCTCGTTTTTTTTTTAATAGAAAGATCGTTTTCTGTTTTACGACGCATTAAAAACTATCTTCGATCAACGATATCTCAGCAATGTCCAAATGCTTTGGCTGTTTTGTGCATCAAAGCAGATTTAACAAAGAATATGAAATTTGATGAGCTCATTAGAGATTTCGCGAGAGCAAAAGCTCGTTGGGCGAATATTACGATATCGCATTAATTTGATGTTTAACTGACCTGTATCAATAAGAAGTTCCAAAAAATTCATTGTTTTATAGTCATTCTATTTTGCTCGTATCACAATGTGATTATTTGAACCTCCGCGAAGGTTTGAATAACGTTCAAATGTTCACGCCGCAAATTCTAATCCGGCCCTGACTGAGAGCAGCATAGTTTTTTAGTTTTCCACTTGGAGCCAAAGACCAGAATCTACGCTCATCGTATGGAGACATAACTGGCGTAAAAATAATTATGTCAAATTATGATCATAAATTGACATATCTCAAAAAGTGCCATTTTTAAGACGTGTTAAGACGAAAAATCTTCAAAAAGTTGTAAGCTATTTTGAAATCGATTTAATACCAAGTTTGTTTACCAATTTGAGCACAGTTATTGCGCGGAAAATCAATTGTCCATTAAAAAGATCAAAATCAATTGTACATATCACGTTTACTGATATCAAACGCGATATCAAATCGATCTCAAAATCGCTTTGAAATTTTCTAAGATACTTCGTATTAACACATCTCAAAAATCGGCACTTCTTGAATTATGTCGATTTGTGATCTCAATTTGACGTAATCATTTTTACGCGGGAAATGACATAAAATTGGATGCTCGGTAAAATTGCATAAATCAGTTCTTTACCATGGCCTTTTTGGCTGAAACTCTCTCCTCCTTCTACCATAAACGTGTGTACGTGTTACGCGTTCGGAATAAAATGAATGTATCGGTGATTCGTAGTGGGGGCGGGGGCGGAAATGCGTCGTCAAAAAGGGTCTTTTCGGTGTATGCCACATGATTCACGAACTCTCGGGACACATCCCAGCGGGAGATGAGGCAGTCAGTTACTGTAGAGAAGTAAATAAGAGATTGTTAAGACCATCGGTAAATCCTCCTTCTCGGCCATTTCAGTCAACTGTTATCACTGCCGCCTGGTCCCTTGTGATATCTACCTTTCGCGTGTGCTTTTTCGTTTAATTCCATCTTTTACAACAGTCTTGAGCTCGTAGCTTACGACATGCTCGACAAGACTCAACCTCGTTCTTTATCCAAACCCACTTCCAACATTATTCGTGGCATTCTTAAGGAGGATCAGTCTGTGAAATGGCTACGAAATTTCAACTGAAAAAAAGATTTTGGATCCGTAAATTTGGTTAAATATTTCACGACATAAATGAAGCCATTTCGTTGGTTTGATAAAAAATAATAGCTTATAACCAGTGAGCTGGTTGATGATAATTGTGAAGACATTTTTATGGTATCTTCTAAGGAAGATTCAGAAAAACCGATTAAATCTAGAATTGCGAGAGACTTGATATATAGTTGAGCGAAGCAATTTTTAATCCAGAGCAAAAGAATATTTTGTAACTAAATTTTTAGTTGACTGTAATAAAGATTCTGTTTAATTTCTCAATATTGATACGTTTTTTATTTAGTGGGTTATTTACAAAATCGTCAGCTTCATATTTACTTTAGTTTTACAATCGGTGGAAGAATTTCTGTAAATGAAGAGCACTATCCATTTTTCATTAAATAAATAGCTCTAGTAAAAACAGCGAGTATTTTTAACGATTCATATCTGTAAACTCGCAGAGAGCTTTCGATAAATGGAAAAAAAGTTGAAGTATGAAAAACGAACGAAAAAATGGTTTATACATACGAAAAGTAACATGAACAAAAAAGCCTTTTAAACCATTTTCATTAAATATGATGTTCTATGATACGTCTATCGGTTTTTATTATTTACATGTTCTAAGGACGCACCCGCTATTTTCACTACCGTTTTATGAAACATTAATTGGTTTTTCATAGCCGGTAGAAAAATTGTTTAATTTATATATCCATTTCATCAGAATGTACCAAATAACGACTGTGAATTTCAGCCGAGAATTTATATAAACACTCAAACGCATTTCGACTAAATGCCGCATATTAATTCGGGTAAATTAATTGAACAAATATTAATGCAGAACGAAGAGAGAAGAACAAAGGCAGATTCTGTGGACGGTCGAGCATATCTGTTCTTTGCGCCAAGCTCTACGTACTTGGCATATAATTAATGCTCATACCCCATTCCAGCGGCTTCTCTGTATCCCATCCTCAGCGCGATCTGGAAAGCTGCGTGTACGCGGACTTCCCGTGGCTTTGCATCGTTTTATTGCATTCCATAATTTGCGCGAGCCTTCCACGGGCCCGCCGCACATCAAGGGCGGATACGAGATTATTAAACGGGCTGGTGTACAGTTTACGTACGTACTACCTATGTTACCTCCGTAGATAGGTATTCCCATGCAAAGGACCAAGGTACACGAGTTTACCAAGCGCCATAGCAATCTATGCGAACGTGAACATTCCCATACGTATGTACCTTTGACTAAGCCCAGTGTGTAGCTATCACAAGTATTTCGAGGAAATAAATGAAGAACCCGAAGGGAACACGAGGAGTCCAGGCGCAAGCTTCGACGTCATTCCAGCTTTTTCCGGGTAACATTCAATTTGTCTAAATACGCTACGAGATTATTAAACCGCTGATGTATAGTTTACGTACGTAGTACCTATGTTACCTCCGCAGATAGCTATTCCCGTACAAAAGACCTGTACGTGTGTTTACTAATCACCATAGCAATCTATGCGAACATGAACATTTCCATACATATGTACCTTCGACTAAGCCCAGTGTGTAGCTATTACAAAGTATTTTGAGGAAATAAATGAAGAACCCGAAGGGAACACGAGGAGTCCAGGCGCAAGCTTCGACGTCATTCCAGCTTTTTCCGGGTAACATTCAATTTGTCTAAATACGCTACAAGATTATTAAACCGCTGACGTATAGTTTACGTGCGTAGTACCTATGTTACCTCCGCAGATAGCTATTCCCGTACAAAAGACCTGTACGCGTGTTTACCAGTCGCCATAGCAATCTATGCGAACATGAACATTTCCATACATATGTACCTTCTAAGCTAACTAAGCCCAGAATGTAGCTATCAGAAGAATTTTGAGGAAATAAATGAAGAATCCGGAGGCCACGAAAAGTCCAGGCGCAAGCTCGTTGTCATTCCAGCTTTTTCCGGATAACATTTAATTTGTTGGAGGATGCGCTTGGTCAAGGAAAGAGAGCATACCCAAACCCTCCCAACCACCCAGTCTTCTTAATATGCTGAGAGATTATTAAACGGCTGGTGTACAGTTTACGTGCGTTGTATGTATGTTGCCTCCGCAGATAGACGTTCTTATTCAAAAGACCTGTATGGGAGTTTACCAATCTATGCGAACCTGAACATTCCCATTCGTATGTACCTTTCACTAAGGTCAGTGTGTAGCTATCGCAGATAGTTTGAGGTAATAAATGAAGAACCCGGAGGACACGAGGAGTCCGGGCACAAGCTTCGTCATCATTCCAGCTTTTTCCGGGTAACATGCAATTTGTTGCAGGATGCGCTTGGCCAGGGGAAAGAGGACAGTCTCCTAAATACGCTACTAAATACGATACTACGTGCGTAGTACGTATGTTACCTCCGCCGATAGGTATTCCCATGCAAAGAACCTGTAGGCGAGTTTACCAATCGCCATAGGCATCTATGAGAACATGAACATTCTCATATGTATGTACCTTTGACTAATACCAGTGTGTAGCTATTACAAGTATTTTGAGGAAATAAATGAAGAACTCGGAGAGCACATGAGGAGTTCAGGCGCAAGCTTCGTCGTCATTCCAGCTTTTTCCGGGTAACATGCAATTCGTTGCAGGATGCGCTTGACCAGGGGAAAGAGGACAGTCTCCTAAATACGCTACGAGATTATTAAACGGCTGGTGTACAGTTTACGTGCGTAGTACCTATGCTACCTCCGCAGATATGTATTCCCATGCAAAGGACCTGTACACGTGCTTGCCAATCGCCATAGGCATCTATGAGAACATGAACATTCCCATTCCCACACGTATGTACCCTTGACTAAGCCCAGCGTGTAGTTTTCACAGGGATTTTGAGGAAATAAATGAAGAACCCGGAGGACAGAAGGAGTGCAAGCGAAAGCTTCGTCGTCATTTCAGCTTTTTCCGGGTAGCATTCAATTCGTTGTAGGATACGCTTGGTCAGGAGAAAGAGGGCATCCCCAAGCACCCCTATCCACCCACTCTCCTAAATACGCTGCGAGATTATTAAACGGCTGGTGTATAGTTTACGTGCGTAGTACGTTATGCCCATGCAGAGGACTTGTACGCGAGTTTACCAATCGCCATAGCAATCTATTCAAACATGAACCTTTCCATACATATGTACCTTTGACTAAACCCAGTGTGTAGCTATCACAAGGATTTTGAGGAAATAAATGAAGAACTCGGCGGACAAGAGGAGTCCAGGGGCAAGCTTCGTCGTCATTCCACCTTTTTGCGGGTAACATTCAATTCGTTGGAGGATGCGCTTGGCCAGGGTAAAGAGAACACTCTCCTAAATACGCTACGAGATTATTAAACTTCTGGTGTACAGTTTGCGTGCGTAGTACCTATGCTACCTCCGCAGATAGGTATTTCCATGCAAAGGATCTGTACGCGAGTTTACCAATCGCCATAGCCATCTACACAGAAACAAATAAGTAGTTGGGAAAAGAATCTCCAGCATATGCAGTACTGCAAATTACTCACAGCAACTAATTCCAAAATGTGAACTGACGGATTCGCGATTGCTATGGAAAAATAGTACTTAATACTAATGAATTGGTTCCTGTAACGCAATGCTCTATTTACCAACAGCTTTTTGGTGGCGCAACCAACCAACGAGTAGTTGTCATAACCCACTGGATAGTTGACGCTATATCAACTCCTTCGAGTATTTGTCGGAACCCATTTATTGGTTTCTCCGACTACTTTTTTTTCTCACTCTATGCGAACATGAACATTCCCATACGTATGTACCTTTGAGTAAGCCCAGTGTGTAGCTATCACAAGTATTTTGAGAAAATAAATGATGGGCCGGGAGAGAACACGAGGAGTTCAGGCTCCGTCGTCATTCCAGCTTTTTCCGGGTAACATTCAATTCGTTGGAGGATGCGCTTAGCCAGGGGAAAGAGGGCATCCCCAAGCCCTCCCAACCACCCAGTCTCTCCTGGTACGTTACGTCCAGGGCTCTGCAGTCCTTTCGCACGGGCGAGGGTGGAGGTGACAGGGGATGATTTAGCGGGGTATGGCTCGATCCTGGGTCACTGGACATAAATTTCATTCGCTCTTGCTCTCTCGTTTCCTCTTTCCATATACTATCCTATTCCAGCGCATTCGTATGGAGTTTATACATACACATATATCTCAACGTGTGGCATACAATATTATTATGGCATATATATCCCTCGGCCTCCGTGTGCAGTTACTTTGCGCGCCTAACCCGTTCCACGAAAATCCCCGGGATGATGACTTTACCCGGGCTCTGCAGCACGTACTAGGGATATAGCCATTGTACATATGTACGTTTACAGACGAGCGCCTGCTTTTTTTCTTTTTTTTCCTTCGAAGCTAGTAAAAAGTGTATCTCGTGCAGCAAACGCATAAGATAGTGTATACAACAAGAACGAATATGCTTCTCTTTATTATGTCTGTAAAAAATAGCGCACGCTCTCCGCGTCCTATGTCAAAAAGCATGACCGAGAAATTGTTAAATCATATATACAAACCACGCAGAATTTCATTCTAATTCTCATTAACTATATCCATTTATGATGAAAATTGTTGCCGCTCCCGCTGCAAATGGATTTACCAAATCTACCTAAATTCCGCAACACAAGTAGCAATTTTCGGGGAATAATGATAAAATTACAGAGAACCTTGCCTCACTCGAAATACCTGTAGCGGTGAAATAACTCGAGTGTAATGTGCTGCGGTCTCTTGTCATTTCGCCAATAATCTTTAATTAGACCAATCAGCGTAATCTTGTCTCGCTCAATTTCTCAACTTTCTCTCTCTCTCTCGGTCTGCCCACTCACATCGATTATTCCATCATCGGAGAATCTTCAACTTTCGGCTGATGACGTGTTCTCGAGATGAGGAATGAGCCAAACTTCTCTGTCACGGCGCACACAGCCTGCCGGAATTCCGGGTGCCATAATCCGTGCCACTATCGTTGCTATACCCTCTCTTCATGCTCCTCTTCATCCTACTCTGGTTTATACCGTATGCGCGGTTGCATCTGTCGCTTCTGGTTACATAGAGCACAGAGTATGTGCGGGGTAAACTCGCCACGGCTATACGAGAGACGAGGACGATTCGGCCGAGACACAGCTGGCCCGTGCGGGTACTCTCGCATCTTCGAAGTTGGCAGACGGTTTAGCATTTATCATACAAGATTAATTAATGGCGGCGGGACGTAAGTACCTGCAGGGTGGTTGAAGGGGACGGATGCAAGGCGAGGCGAAGGACGATGAGAATGAGAATTAGTGAGAGAAAGACGGGGACAGTATCGTACGAGGGATTTGAGAGCTCCATCGTCTGTCCCGCGACAGTGGCTCTACTGCAGAGCCCTCTCGCTATGTCGTTCGCCAATCTCTCGTTCACTATAGCGTTTCGTCTCTTCGTTGCTTTCTCTAATCTATTTCTCTTTCTCTCGTCGTGACGAGCCATAGCAGCACGGATTACGACGTCGAGACGAAGAGTAAGAGAGTTTCTCGTGAGCGAGCGAGAGCGTTTGGCTTTCCAACTTGGACAGCACCGGGTATTATCTATCTCGGAAGTTCGTCGTCTCCGTCGTCGCCAGTTCTCGGTCGTCCCCGCTCTTCCCGGTCACTCTAATCGTACTCTCCCCTGGATTGGCTTTTAGCGTGAACTCAAGAAGGATGATGAGCTGTAGCGCCGGCCGGAAGATGGGTGAGGAAAGGGCCGAGGCCAAGTTCGCTTTTTGGCTACCTCCTTCCATTCGTTGTACACTGTATAGCAATTCGCTATATGGTAAATCACTAACGCTATACAGCGCATAGTTAGGCAAGAGGAGCAGAGCAAGGTTAACGCGACTTATGTCTTTCTATCAACCTGGAGCGGAATTTCTGAAAGACTGTGCAAATGCCACCTTCGAAATGTTGCTTGCAACGCAGACGCTGAGCAACTTTCAAATCCTTCATCCGCAACACGTTTATCAAATCTTCTCTGAACAATATTGCAATTTTTGTGATGAATTAATTTAGTTGATTACAGGATACAATAAGTAAATTTCGAATGCACTGGAAAAAGTGTTTAGCTGTCTCGCCTGAATTCGGTCGACGGGGAGTTCCAAATTAACTTTTTAGCCTACAAACACTATCTGTACAAATTCTCGTATACTAGTTGATCTGCTGAATCGAATGTTTTTGGTTTAAAAAAAGGCTGTGCCTCGTTTCTTCTAAAGTCAACTCAACACAGGCACACAGACATATTCGACACAGTTATTAACTTGATCCAGCGGAAGACACAACTCGATTCGCGACATGTTGAGTGGATATGCTCATCCAATATGACGTATGTCCAGTTGAACCTGCGTTGAGTTGTTCTACAGCTCGTTCATCAATCATGCAATCTGTGTCCAGTTGGAATTATATTCAGATGAGCCATGGGGTCAAGTTGAGCTACGGAAAAATTTTGCCGGCCCCAGTTGAGCTTTTATACAGTTTTGCCGCCGGAGCAGTTTTGTTTTTGTCGGGTTGCACCGATTCAGTTTTTTGATTGCCGTGTCAGAGTTGCACTATGATGTTGTTTTGCTGTATGCAGTTGGAACTATATTCAGATGAGCCATGTGGCCGTTCTACTGTGTCAGGCTGAGCTACGGAATAATTTTGCCGGCCCCAGTTGAGCCTTTATATAGTTTTGCTGCCGGAGCAAAACCGTTTGTTTTGTCGGGTTGCGCCGAATTAGTTTTTTATTGTTGGTTTGCCGTATACGAGTTGCACTATGATGTAGTTTTGCTGCGTCTAGTTGGAACTATATTCAGATGAGCCATGGGGTCGTCCCGCTATGTCAAGTTGAACTACGGAACAATTTTGCCTGGCCCAGTTGATCCTTTATATACTTTTGCCGCCAGACCAGTTTTTTGTCAGATTGCGCTGAATCAGTTTTTTATTGTCGGTTTGCCATATCACAGTTACACTGTGATGTAGTTTTGCTGTGTCCAGTTGAAACTATATTCAGATGAGCCATGGGGTCGTCCCGCTATATCAAGTTGAACTACGGAACAATTTTGTCTGGCCCAGTTGATCCTTTATATGCTTTTGCCGCCAGACCAGTTTTTTGTCAGATTGCGCCGAATCAGTTTTTTATTGTCGGTTTGCCATATCACAGTTACACTGTGATGTAGTTTTGCTGTGTCCAGTTGAAACTATATTCAGATGAGCCATGGGGTCGTCCCGCTATATCAAGTTGAACTACGGAACAATTTTGTCTGGCCCAGTTGATCCTTTATATGCTTTTGCCGCCAGACCAGTTTTTTGTCAGATTGCGCCGAATCAGTTTTTTATTGTCGGTTTGCCGTATCACAGTTACACTGTGATGTAGTTTTGCTGTGTCCAGTTGAAACTATATTCAGATGAGCCATGGGGTCGTCCCGCTATATCAAGTTGAACTACGGAACAATTTTGTCTGGCCCAGTTGATCCTTTATATACTTTTGCCGCCAGACCTGTTTTTTGTCAGATTGCGCCGAATCAGTTTTTTATTGTCGGTTTGCCGTATCACAGTTGCACTGTGATGTAGTTTTGCTGTGTCTAGTTGGAACTATATTCAGATGAGTCATGAGACCGTTCTGCTATGTCAAGTTGAGGTACGAAATAAATTTGCCGGCCCCAGTTGAGCTTTTATACAGTTTTTCCGCCGAAGCAGTGTTGTTTTGTCGGGTAGCGCCAAATCAGTTTTTTATTGTCAAGTTGCCGTCTCAGAGTTGCACTATGGTGTAGTTTTTCTGTATCCAGTTATTGACATGTCAAATTTGTTTCTATGCTTTTGCCTGTATTTAATTGATTTCCATAGAAACAAGACACTATCAAAGAAGCATTTAATTTGACAGCCCATTCGAAAAGTCATATTTTTAGTAAAAAAACATATTTTTCACCATACCTGCGCGGAAAGTTCGACTTCCCGCCCTACGGGCTTTACGTAATTCGAACTTTCCGCTGCAGATATGGTGAAAAATAGTATACTCCACTGGGGAGTGAAAGTAGACTATCCCTCCCTAGTGGCGTAATATACTATTTCATTCCGTTCATTTCTATCAATCACAAAGTAATTGCCCAATGAATATTCAGTATTATCATTACCCAGACATATAATTATTAAATGCCTAAATTGGCAGAATTTAATCAAACAAATGTCTCGTAGTGTAAATATAGCTGATGGAAATTATTGGGGGCTCCAAAAATTTTAATAAAAAAAAAAAACAATAGAAAGAAGAATCAGGGAAAGAACAGCCGGCGAGCAGATGACTACGAGATTTACTTTGCTTCGTGAACCGCATGTTCGAAGGAAAGAGGCCGAGAAAAAGAGTGGAGAAAGATAGAAGGAGAACTCTGGCTCTACGCCAATCTCCAGAATAACTTAGCATCACACACAGCACGCGCTCGATCGTCACCAATACTCATCGTTCGCTCGTATGCGTGCATACACGATGTGCAGTATACCTGAGAACATATTTGCGTCCCGGCGATCCCACCTCCGCCTCTTGGCCCAACAGCAGCATCAGCAGTAGCAGTATAACAGCTTTTCGCGTGTTCCTCGTATATACGTAAAGCATAGGGGTACATTACACAAGTGCACGCATCGTGCAGCCCCTTTCCTACCGATAAATCCCCAATTCGAATTTTCCCCTCCTTTTCCCTCCGTTCTCTTATCCCGCGCCACTGTAGAAAATTATTCCCAGATCCTTACGACAACGACGAGGAAGAAAGTTCGATGGCTAATCCCCAGAAGAACCCAGCAGGGAAAGCCAAAGTTTAAGCACATAGTGGTGGAGTGCGAGGACTTTGGAGATCGGAATAAACCCGTGTTAAATCCAACGAGATGACTTTTGCCCGCCGTACTCCTCAAAACACACAGACTTACCGCTTATTCTGTCTTATTTTACTCTCTTACCCTCGACCTAAAATCTTCTGAGCCAACGCTTTTCTGTCGCGTCTTTAACAACTTGCTGTGTAGTTATACAAGGATTGAAAATATTTGATGCCATTTCCAACAAGTAGAACCCTGCATACTTTTTTGGTTGTTTACAATCATGGTACAAATGCTTGTAACCGGTATTTTCTGTGGTAAAATACGCGACTTCTGGAATCACAAATGAAAAAAAGTTACTTTTTATAAAATCATGGTAAAAAGGCTTGTAACCGGTATTTTCGAGGGCAGAATATACAACTTGAGAACGATAGTGGACGTAAAAATTCGATATCTTAAAGGAAAATAAATTTAGGTTGGATTTTCCGACCGGAAATCGAATCTGTAAATTTTGGAATCAGAAACGCAAAAAAGTCACTTTTTTTATAATCATGGTAAAAAGACTTGTAACCGAGATTTTCGGGGGTAGAATATGCGACTTGAGAACGATAGTGAAGGCCATAATTCGATACCTTAAAGATAAAAATTGAGGTTGGATTTTCCGACTGGAAATCGGATCTGTAAATTTTGGAATCAGAAACGCAAAAAAGTCATTTTTTTTTTAAATCACGGTAAGGTTGGATTTTCCGACCGGAAGTCGGATCTGCGAATTTTGGAATCAGAAACGGAAGAAAGTAACTTGTTCTAAAATCATGGTAAAAAGAGTTGTAATCGGTATTTTCTGGGGTAGAATATGCGACTTGAGAACGATAATGAAGGCCATAATTCGATATCGTGAAGAAAAAAAATGTAGGTTCGATTTTTTTACCGACAGTCGGATCTGCGAATTTTGGAATCAGAAAAGGAAAAAAGTCACTTTTTTTTAAACGGTTGTAACCGATATTTTCTGAGGTTGAATATGCGACTTGACAACGATAGTTGAGGCCAAAATTCGATACCTTAAAGATAAAAATTGAAGTTGGATTTTCCGACCAGAAATCGGATCTGTAAATTTTGAAATCAGAAATGGAAAAAAGTCACTTTTTTACGATCGTGGTAAAAAAAAGGCTTGTAACCGATATACAAAATTCGATATCTTAAAGAAAACTAAATTTGAAAGAATGTTCGCCCCAACGATTGAAATGGTAACGTTTACTAATCTCGCGAGAACTAATCCAGCGAATAGTTGAGGTTACTAATCGATATGGTCGTGGCAATTAATTTTTACGATCTCGTATACAGGAAATTAGATCCGAAGTTGTCACAACCAAACATTTATTTCCGTGTAACAATAACAATAACGATGATGATGATGATACTAATAATATTAATAACAATAACAATACCAATACCAATAATAATGATAATCGTACTAATGATTGAACCGAAATTGTACAGCGCCAGCTTAGTTGGGCAGGTACGTTGCTCTTTTGCATTCGCATTCGAATTTTCCCGAATCAGACCAAGAGCCTCGCACGCTCGTAGCAAAGAGGGATGAGAATGAGGGAGGGATGTGCTGGTTCGGTGGAGTTTGAGCGCCGACAGGAGCGGTATAGCAGCAGCGATGCTCGCTCGATAAACAACAATTAAAGCCGGAAGCCCGGATGCCAGAGCGCGGGACTACTAAAACGCGAAAACCTCTTAGCGACGCTTAATTGCCAGAGATCGCGAGCGAATGGTGCACAGGCGGGTTAGCAAAGGGAAGGGGATGGACTGGAAGAGTGAGAAAGAGCAGGGCAGAAAAGGCTTCAGAGTGAACGAAAGAGAATGAAAGAGAAATGAAAGAGTGAGAAGGGAGAATATATAGAAAGGGTTGGTTGGAGAAGAGAAAATGCGCGGATGAAGGCTTTTGCAGCTCTTGGTACTGGAAGAGAGAGAAAAGTGGAGACGGATAAGGGCCAAAGGAACGGAGCAGGGGCAAAATCGCGGAGGAAGAGGAGAATGAGGGCGAGGATGAGGACAGGTCGAAGAGGCGAACGTGGAACCTATATATAGAACAGGCGAGGCTGGCTGGATGCTGCTGCTGATGCTGATGCTGGAGGCTTTGCGAAGGGCTGGATAGTCTCGCGAGCCAGAATTTGCATACAAACGAGCCTGGGATTTCATTCGCATCGCACGCGCTCCCGCGTGTGTTTCGTGCCATTATATACGCTCTATGCTTGTCACTCCTATGGTTGTAGTGGTGGTCATGGCTATATATGGGGTATTCCTGGCCAACTCAGTAAGCTTTCAACCCTGACCCTTTCCAATTCGATCCATAATTTTTTGTACTATTCTATATGCTCGAAAAAACACTTTTAAATTTTTGCTTCCTCATAGAAGAAGCTTTGTTTTCATGAAAAAATATGTATGTGTGTGTGTGTGTGTGTGATGAAAGGCCAAAAATTCATTTAACTGTAACTTTTAAACTATTCGACCGAATCTGCTCAAATTTAAACAACATGTGCAGTACTACCTAATCTTCAATTGGTATAATTTTTGGAAAAATCGATTGACACATTTAAATTTTATAAGAATTTTTTAATTTTGAAAAAAGTACGTAAATGCTCTAGCTCGAACGAATTTTTAGCTATCGGGCTGAAACTTCGTATAAAAATGGAACAAAGTGATGCGACCTTTGGTATTGATTTTGGGCGAAATCTGCAAAACGATTCAGTTTTTATGATATTTTGAATTTCTCGAAAGATTTTCGTTTTGCTTCAATTCAGGTAAAATTTCAACAAATTAACTGGAATTTTTTACACTGGCACAATAACATTCAGCCCTGCTACGTATCAAATTTGGTGACGATCGGTAAAGCGGTTCGAATTTTACGTTATTTTTAATTTTTTTTAAATTGACCTGTGTCGTTCTGCTTTTTGTAAAACATCAGAAAATAAGAATAAAATACAACAAGGATGCAAAGTAGAACCTTGCACATTGCTTCCTCATTATTTTTTCGCTTTTTACAAAGCTTCCTCTATGAGGTAGCAATGTGCAAGGTTCTACTTTGCAACCTTTTTTTACATTTTTTTTACTAAAACTTTTTTTTCATAAATTTTTTAAATCAAAATTGAAAACAACCCTACTACTATTATGTTTATAGGGTATTCCTGATCAACGCAGTAAGCGTTCACTGCATAATTTTTTATACTACTTTATATGATCGAAAAAACACTTTCGACTTTTTTTTTAATAATAATTTTGAGCCCGAATTAAAAAATTTAACAATAATAACTCCAAAATAAGCAAAATAATATGTTACATTATCTCAATGTTAAGGAGGTTCATAAAAAAAATCAAATCCAAGATAAAATTGTAAAAAAAAAATTGTAAAAAAATCGTATAACAGCTGTAATGATAACGGACACGTACGCAAAATTTTTAAGGGATTCACCGTGTAGTTTCCGAGATATTAAATAACAAAGTTGCGACTATTTACATGTAAAGAAAAGAAAAGTGAGTCGAATATTGAACTTTTTACGTCTTTGCAAGAGCTAAATGCAAGATAGAATAATCAAAAAAATATGTAGACGTCCGGAAAAGTATTCTGAATAGGGCACGAGCTTGAAATTTGAAGGTCACCGCGAAATTGACAGAGAAATCGTTAATTTTTTGCCTCTACGCTTAACGTGGCTCGCATGGTGTCTCGCTCACACGGCGTCAGCCCCTTACCGCGCAGCACAACAGTGCCTATCCCCAACCTGCCGCCATCACCGAACCTCCTTAAATGGGATTGAAGCGTCAATGAAATCTTTTCTCTCGGTGTAGAGAGTATAGCGTGAAGAATGTTCTCCTAAAATTTGAAAACGATCGCTTGAAAACTGTTCCGTGGAGAATATGTCCGCCGTTTTGAAAAATGTCATTTCGAGAAAAACTCGTTTAAAGTTTCGAGTGTAGAAATTTTATATACCTAAATTTTGTACTTACGACTAACCGGCGATGCCAGGTCCATCCCGACTAGAAATCTGGTAGGGCAGCCCTGCCGTCACATTTGGGCCTGATCTGGCATGGATAAGTTTGACCTGATAAGGTGTACCTTATTAGAACCGGATCTGGCATTGGAAAGGTTGCCCTGATAAGGTGCACCTTATTAGGACCGGACCTGGCATAGGGAAGGTTGACCTGATAAGGTGTATCTTATTCAGGGCCAGATCGGGAAATATTAAGGTAGACCTAATAAGGTGTATCTTATTCAGGGCCAGATCGGGAAAAATTAAGGTAGACCTGACAAGGTATTCCATATTCAGGTCCAGATCTGGCATAGATAAGGTAGATCTGATAAGATGTACCTTAATAGGACCGGATCTGGCAAAGGGAAGGTTGACCTGATAAGGTGTATCTTATTCAGGGCCAGATCGGGAAATATTAAGCTAGACCTAATAAGGTGTATCTTATTCAGGGCCAGATCGGGAAAAATTAAGGTAGACCTGACAAGGTATTCCATATTCAGGTTCAGACCTGGCATAGATAAGGTAGACCTGATCGAAATATTGGCGGAATTAAGAATATCATTTATAAAATCAAAATGTCGCATTCAATATGTTTTTAATTTTAAACCCGTCATTTTGAATTTACAAATTTTAAGTTCAAATTCCTAATTAGTTACGTTAAAAACTGAACTATTATTTAAATAAATAGTAAATTGAACTATTATGGAAATACTGTACGAGATATCCACATAGTCGGTTTGGTCTAGTGGTTAGCGTGCTCGGTTAGGTAGTTAGGTAAATAGGTAGGTCCCGTAGGTCTTAGGTTCAAATCCCGCGTGCATCACTTCCCGAATGATGTTACAAAAAACCGTATCTGAAGACGACTTGTTTTTTTTTCTTTTGTAATATTAATAGAATATTATTGTTCATATTGCGGCATAATGCGCGGAAATTAATAATTAATTTTTTTATTTAATATAAAGATAAGTATATGTATTTATATATCTATGATTATATTTATCAGGCCCTTAAATGGTTATTTTTATCAGGTCCTTATGTGGTAAACTTGAACTGGCCCTGATGTGCCAAAGCGTTACATTTCCAATCAGGGCCGTATAAGGTAGTCAGACAGGGGCCTTGGATTTAGAATCCGGTTACCAGGTCCGGCCCTGATATTCCCCATAACTGAATTTCTAGTCGGGATAAAGTATGCCAGCGAAGTATTTCGAATTTCGCTTTAAAAATTTGAGAGAATGTTTTTGACCGTAATGGATAAGACGGAAAAAGATCGATTTTTTTTCACGCTGGAAAGATCCCTTAAATTAAAAATACTTCTTTTTGGCAGCTCGCTATAGATTTTTTTTTCAGTGCAACACCTCAAATTATCGTATTCCATTGCCGGTACCTTATACATAATTAGCGAAATTAACGCATGAGAGACATTGATGAATGTGTTTGTAGGAAATGGCCAATGTCGTTTACAAAACTCCCCTGTTTTCCTTAATATTGTAGCGCATTCATTCCCCATCATTTCTCTTTACTTTCCGCTTTACATCAAAAGTTCACGTTCCCTGTCTACTTTCCAGGACGTTGCAATATACGAGATCGATGATTGATGATGCCGGGTCTCATTTCCAACCCCTTTTCTTTTTGGGAGGGTGAACTCGCCGTATAAAAATACATAGGTATACATATAGTATATAGCGACGTCAAGCCACTTGGACCGTCGCAAGATTTAACAGAATTTTGTAAGCGACGAAGACGAAGTAAAAGAGAAAGAAAGAGAGAGAGAGAGAGAGAGAGAGAGAGGAAATGTGACGGAACTAAAGGGCTCATTAAAACTGAATTAACCATTATCCGCAGCCGAGGTTGCCTCTGTTGCCTCTAATTAACCGTCGAGATCGTAAAGTTTAATTATTCGAAGGCAAAATACATGCTCGCCTCGAATTCCGTTGCGTCTCGCTTCCACTATATACGTTTACTCTCTCTCACTCTCTTGGCGTTTGGACTACCTTCGCCACTCCACCTACCTATTACCTTCCCTAGTTGCAATAGTAGTAGTATATCTACCGTCGAGATTACCCGGTACCGAGAACACCAAGTTTACAATGTACCCCGTACACGTCTATTGTCTCTCGACGATGGATGCCCTGCTACGCGTTCTCTCCCAGAAAATACTGAAATGCGCCGCCGCGCCATCGTCTAGCGTTAATATATCTATTCAGTATAATGGACTATATACTGGCCGTGCTAAAACGTGCAAGCTCTTCGTGAAACGACAAGTTTATTCTCCGACCAACATTCTGCATAATATTGCAGATATATTAGGTGTAAACAGCAATGAATGATCGTAATCGTAAATAGTACGACGACATCGTTTATCCTTAAATCTAAGGAGACACCGTCAACGATCAGTCAATTTCTTGTTGATTTAAGGGATCTTTCCAGTGTGACGGCCCGATAAATAGCCTATTTTCACGATTTTTTTTCGGACGGTTACTATACGCCGATCAATCTGAAATTTTTATGACATATTAAGGTAATCATGAATGACAGAAAATGATTTTTTATAAGACGATTTTAATTGTTAAAATTGTTTTTTTAATTGTTGAGAATAATGTTGATAAAAAAGATAGCATCATGGTGGATACCTAGGGGTCGCAAATTTGATCTGAAAAAAAACCCAAAGGATTATTAATTAGTATGCGATTGGCTATCGCGCTATGGAGGCTTTTTTTATGTCAAAATTGACAAAATGGCGGCGGTTTGAACAAAAAGTACCGAATTTAGCCGTTTTTTTCGACTGTTTTTCTTTTTAAAAAATGGGAAGATTTAAAAAAAAAAAAAAGCTTCCATAGCACGATAGATAGGAGCGTGAAGAATGTTCTCCTAAAATTTGAAAACGATCGCTTGAAAACTGTTCCCTGGAGAATGTCCACCGTTTTGAAAAATGTCGTTTCGAGAAAAACGCGTTTAAAGTTTCGAGTGTAGAAATTTCATATACCTAAATTGTGTACTTACGACCTTGTGTACTTCTAAAATGTTATTAACAAAATGATGAAAAAAAATTGTTTAACAAATCTCCCAGACACGTAATTTTTTTTTTATGAAAATGATTCGTTCATTTTTCTAAATACGTATTAATTTTTTTACATTTTTTAATTCCCTTTGCATTTTGTGTTTTTTCACATATTTTTTCCATATGAAAAAGATAAAAATTCGAAGTGAATTTAAAAATCTGAAAAAAATCATACGTGTTCAGAAAAATACACGAATCATTTCCATTTTAAAAAATGTGGGTTTTCGGAAAATTTGTTGAACAGTTTCTTTTTCATCAATTAGTTAATAACATTTTTTAATTATTTTGTTTTTCAGAAAGCATAAATAAATTCGGACTAAACTCGGACATTTCTAAATATTTTTGTTTTAAACATAAAAATAAATAGCCAAGATTTCACTCATTTCTGTATTTAAATTTTCTTGAAACTGAATGTTATTTGCACTTTTAAAAAAGTTCAGACATATACGTATTGCAAGTACTCCAGGTTATTATTATAAAATAATAATTCTTTAATGAATTGTACTATAGATTTTTATTTCACAAAGTAATGGGGTGTTCCAACTCTGAATGTAATATCGATATTTCCCGGCATTAAATCGCAGTCGTGTTGTTTTTAAGTATGGATATGAATTTCACTCGTTATAAAATCAGCCACGGTTTTTGTACATGAGTTTTGAAAAATGAATAATTCTATCCATTTTACAGGTCATACGATAACGAGATTTAATTTTCTCTTTTATCGTTTGGAAATTATGGCAAAAAAAGATATATATTGAAAAATCTGTTCTTCCCTAACGCTGAGAAAACCATTAATGGAAACGAATATATATATATATGCTATATGTAGGTGCAATTCTGCGCGCGTAAACCATGCGAATGGGTCCATAAAAAAAAACGTCAAATAGTCATTCACTGGATATTCGAGAATACCGATAATATAATATAAACGGAGCATCGATTCATAGCGGCTCATCCAGTCAAAGTTGATATCTTTTTTATTTTCTGCCATTTACGTTCACGCACATCGATCGGATAAAATAACGAAATTGAAGGTGACTTGATGGGCCGTTCGCAGCAGCGAAACTCTCGCTGCATTTCGTCTGTCGTTCCTGTTTTTGACGTCTCCGATGATCACTACACTCGCAGAGAGCTCTCACTGCCCCTCGCGACCAGAGACCAGCAACAGCAACAGCAGCAGCAGCAGCAGCAGCAGCAGCAGCTCGCTGCAAGCCTTGCCAGAATATTTTTAACGAACCACGCGAATGATTATTTCTAGCCTGTGTGGCATACTTACCCACATGTTCATAATTTTTATCCGATGTTAAAGCGTTCGCGAACGACACGAGGCCACAGTTGTTATATTTATGCGCCGAGAGAAAAATTTCCCTTGATTCAAAGAAATTTCATTAAAATCCAAACCTATGAAACATTTAAAATCAACACTCAGAGAAATCTTAATAGTACAACTATAAAGTGATAACTATTAATTTTTGACCATGCAACTATTTTCATAATTATGCACCGAGAGAAAACATTTCCTTCATTCAAAGAAATTTCATAAATATCCCAACCTATGAAACATTTATTTGAAATCAACACTCAAAGAAATTGTAATAGTACAGTCAACTATAAAGTGACAACTATTAATTTTTAGACCATGCAACTACTTTCATAATTATGCACCGAGAGAAAACATTTCCTTGGTTCAAAGAAATTTCATAAATATCCCAACCTATGAAACATTTATTTGAAATCAACACTCAGAGAAATCGTAATAGTATAACATTTCAACTCAACACTCAGAGAAATTGTAATAGTACAGTCAACTATAAAGTGACAACTATTCATTTTTAGTCCATGCAACTATTTTCATAATTATGCACCGAGAGAAAAAATGTCCTTGATTCAAAGAAATTTCATAAATATCCCAACCTATGAAACATTTATTTGAAATCAACACTCAGAGAAATTGTAATAGCACAGTCAACTATAAAGTGACAACTATTAATTTTTAGACCATGCAACTATTTTCGTAATTATGCACCGAGAGAAAAAATGTCCTTGATTCAAAGAAATTTCATAAATATCCCGACCTATGAAACATTTATTTGAAATCAACACTCAGAGAAATCGTAATAGTATAACATTTCAACTCAACACTCAGAGAAATTGTAATAGTACAGTCAACTATAAAGTGACAACTATTCATTTTTAGTCCATGCAACTATTTTCATAATTATGCACCGAGAGAAAAAATGTCCTTGATTCAAAGAAATTTCATAAATATCCCAACCTATGAAACATTTATTTGAAATCAACACTCAGAGAAATTGTAATAGCACAGTCAACTATAAAGTGACAACTATTAATTTTTAGACCATGCAACTATTTTCGTAATTATGCACCGAGAGAAAAAATGTCCTTGATTCAAAGAAATTTCATAAATATCCCAACCTATGAAACATTTATTTGAAATCAACACTCAGAGAAATCGTAATCGTATAACATTTCAAATCAATACTCAGAGAAATTGTAATAGTACAGTCAATTATAAAGTGACAACTATTAATTTTTAGACCATGCAACTATTTTCGTAATTATGCACCGAGAGAAAAAATGTCCTTGATTCAAAGAAATTTCATAAATATCCCGACCTATGAAACATTTATTTGAAATCAACACTCAGAGAAATCGTAATAGTATAACATTTCAACTCAACACTCAGAGAAATTGTAATAGCACAGTCAACTATAAAGTGACAACTATTAATTTTTAGTCCATGCAACTATTTTCATAATTATGCACCGAGAGAAAAAATGGCCTTGATTCAAAGAAATTTCATAAATATCCCAACCTATGAAACATTTATTTGAAATCAACACTCAGAGAAATTGTAATAGCACAGTCAACTATAAAGTGACAACTATTAATTTTTAGACCATGCAACTATTTTCGTAATTATGCACCGAGAGAAAAAATGTCCTTGATTCAAAGAAATTTCATAAATATCCCAACCTATGAAACATTTATTTGAAATCAACACTCAGAGAAATCGTAATCGTATAACATTTCAAATCAATACTCAGAGAAATTGTAATAGTACAGTCAATTATAAAGTGACAACTATTAATTTTTAGACCATACAACTATTTTCGTAATTATGCACCGAGAGAAAAAATGTTCTTCATTCAAAGAAATTTCATAAATATCCCAACCTATGAAACATTTATTTGAAATCAACACTCAGAGAAATCGTAATAGTACAGTCAACTATAAAGTGACAACTATTAATTTTTAGTCCATGCAACTATTTTCATAATTATGCACCGAGAGAAAAAATGTCCTTGATTCAAAGAAATTTCATAAATATCCCAACCTATGAAACATTTATTTGAAATCAACACTCAGAGAAATCGTAATAGTACAGTCAACTATAAAGTGACAACTATTAATTTTTAGACCATCCAACTATTTTCGTAATTATGCACCGAGAGAAAAAATGTCCTTGATTCAAAGAAATTTCATAAATATCCCGACCTATGAAACATTTATTTGAAATCAATACTCAGAGAAATCGTATCATCAGAAATTAAGAATCATTCGCATATTATACTCGGGGAGATTACCACACCCTTCCCGAATTAATCTCTCGATTATAACATACGAATGATTCTTATTTAACCATTTTTTTTCATTTACCCAATTTTTAAATTAATTACACTAATTTTCTCAGTCATGAGTCTTTTAATTTTCATAAAATTATTAATTAATATTTTAGTTAAATAAATGGTTAAATAAGAATCATTCGCATATTATACTCGAGGAGATTACCACACCCTTTACGAATTAATCTCTTGATTATAACATGCGAATGATTCTTCATTTACCCAATTTTTTAATTAATTACACTAATTTTCTCAGTCGTGAATTTTTAATTTTTATAAAATTATTAATTAATAATTTTATAAAATAAAATTATTAATTAATAATTTTATGTCGTGAGTTTTTTAATTTTTATAAAATTATTAATTAATAATTTTACCAAAAAATTAAAAAACTCACGACTGAGAAAATCACGAAAAGAAATTGGCTAAATGAAAAAATGGTTAAATAAGAATTATCTCCATATTATCATCAGGAAATTAATTCGCCCGACTATAATATACGAATGATTCTTATTTAACCATTTTTTCATTTACCCAATTTCTTAATTAATTACACTAATTTTCTCAGACGGCAGTTTTTTTTAGCCAATAATATAGCGTTCGCAAATGACACGAGGCTGCAGTTGTGCGATTATACATATTTATGCAACCGTGAGCTCACAAATTACGCTCACATACAATCTCAAAACCACAGAACCAACGGATATGATACTGTAATATGCACGAAGTAAAAAAAAAAATATATGTATAAAAAAAATCGATGCTCGCCCCGTCAGCTGCGAAGGGAGGGTTCTCGTGTAACCTTCGTCGGCGAACGAAGAGGACCCTTTTAGGGATTATCGAAACGTCGATATACTCTCTTTGCTGCTGGCGAGAAAGTATTCCGTACTCCATAGCACGCGTACACAAGCGAGTAGATATAGACAGGGTTCAAGCTTGGCCAGACCGAGGGGAATACACTCCAAGTTTAGCATAGTACGTACAGGTCATTCCACACCAAATGGTCCACCCAAATTTAGCACGTTCGCAAAAAGTCTTCATAATTTTTTCAAAAATTCTTTAGAGTATCACGAACACCCACAAATTATTTCAGAATTTTAGCACATATGATTTCCCCAAAATTTAATAACGATTTTTTTATCTCTTTTTTTTTTTAATATTCAAAATTACCGATCGTACAGAAAATTTGTTCCTGTATAAAATTTAAGTTTTTGAATTTACTTTTTAATAAACAATTTACCATAACAGCGCAAATAAAATTTCTAGAATTTTTTGGAAAAATAAAGTAATAATATTTTTTTTCGTCGAGACAGAACGTTCCGATTTTTTCTGAAAATTTCATAGAACTTTCATTATTATGCTTAAAAACTACAAAAAAATTTGGCAATTTAATGGCACACTTGGTATGGAATTACCCGTATATACCGTACGCGACGTCGCTACTACTGCACGTGGATGCACGCACGAATGGGCGCACGTGATACGCAGTTGCATGTCGTAGCACGTGCAGCTTGTGCCGGGAGTGGCGGCTGATATCGATTCACCGTAAAATTCGAGGAACAGAGAGCGAACGAACGAGCGGAAAGGACGATAGAACGGTTGTGTCGAAGCGAAGGCTCTCATCCCCGTTGTTAAGTTGTTTACGAGAGAAGCTCGCTCCTCAGCTCTCTTCTCTTGTTAGAGGAAGAGAAGCAGCAGAGGAAACGGCCAAAGCAAAATCCCAATGCGAAGAGAAAAGCGAGAAACGAAGCTTATAGCTTCGGTTCCCATTCATTCTGTGATTGTGATGTATGCTACTATACTAGATTTTACGGCCCATTGTTACTATACACCACATATTATGTTTTATTAAACCACTCCTATTGACCCTCTTAACTTACGATTCAACACGATTCACCAAATTAACGCGAAACTTACGGATCTCTATTTTGCTTGTTACAGACGAAGTGGACGTAATCGGCTATACGAGCAACCAGTCCGACACGGATGACCACAGCAGCGTGCAAAGCAGCAGCGACAGCGGCGTCGCAATGTCCACCTCCAGATTGACCCTTTCCGAAATGATGGACAATCTCTAGGTGGGTATTTTTTTTTTCGAACAGTCCAGTCGTTGCCGATTTTTTTAATACCGACTTACCGATATTGCCAACTGAACCGAGAGAAAAGATTTCATTGTCGTCAAAGAAATGTGTGGATTGATTTTTTTTTTTCATTGATTTCAGTGAAATAGTGCATTTGAATTTCAAAGAGAACATTTCATTGCCTGTAAATAAAGATTTACTTAGTAAACATATAATAAAGAAACAGTTTCATTGTTTTAAAGAGACGTTTTCATTGGTTCAAAGAAACATTTTCATTGATCTCTCTCTTGCACCTAACCTCACTTTTTTGTTTTCCGGTTCTCCCGAACAAACGACTTCGAGTTTCGACGAGCCAGAAGCTTAGCCTATTTCTGCCGTACTTGTTTACATACTCACAAAATTTGAGCTTTATCTGCCGCGTACTTCAGGAAAACATAGGTTTCGAAATTTTGAGGTGGTAAGAAGAAAGTTTCATTGAATCAGAGACGATATCTTTGAAATCAATGAAAAAGGTTCATTGGTTTAACGAAATATTTCTTTGAATCAATGTCACTACTTTTCATTGAGTTTGAGATCATTCAAAGAAAAGATAATATTGAAATTCAAGTATTTCATTTCATTGGCAAAGATTTCCGTGAATCAATGAAACTTTTTCTCTCGGTGCACTGACAGGAAAGATTTCATTGACGCCAAAGAAATGGGTGGATTAATTCTTTTTTCATTGATTTCAATGAAATATTTCTTTGATTTCAATAAAATAGTACATTTGAATTTCAAAGAGAAAATTTCATTGCCGGTAAATAAAGATTTACTTAGTGAGCACATAATAAAGAAACAGTTTCGTTGTTTTAAAGAGACGTTTTCATTGGTTCAAATAAACATTTTCATTGATCTCTCTCTTGTACCTAACCTCACTTTTTTGTTTTCCGGTTCTCCCGAACAAACGGCTTCGAGTTTCGAGGAGCCAGAAGCTTAGCCTATTTCTGCCGTACTTCCTTACATACTCACAAAATTTGAGCTTTATCTGCCGCGTACTTCAGGAAAACATAGGTTTCGAAATTTTGAGGTGGTAAGAAGAAAGTTTCATTGAATCAGAGACGATATCTTTGAAATCAATGAAAAAGGTTCATTGGTTTAAAGAAATATTTTTTCGAATCAATGTCACTACCTGTCATTGGGTTTGAAATCATTCAAAGAAAAGATAGTATGGAAATTCAAGTATTTCATTTCATTGGCAAAGATTTCCGTGAATCAATGAAACTTTTTCTCTCGGTACACTGAGAGGAAAGATTTCATTGACGCCAAAGAAATGGGTGGATTAATTCTTTTTTCATTGATTTCAACGAAATATTTCTTTGATTTCAATGAAATAGTACATTTGAATTTCAAAGAGAACATTTCATTGCCTGTAAATAAAGATTTACTTAGTAAGCACATAATAAAAAAACAGTTTCATTGTTTTAAAGAGACGTTTTCATTGGTTCAAAGAAACATTTTCATTGATCTCTCTCTCGCACTTAACCTCATTTTTTTTGTTTTCCGATTCTCCCGAACAAACGACTTCGAGTTTCGAGGAGCCAGAAGCTTAGCCTATTTCTGCCGTACTTTCTTACATACTCACAAAATTTGAGCTTTATCTGCCGCGTACTTCAGGAAAAAATAGGTTTTTAAATTTTGAGCTGATAAAAAGAAGGTTTCATTGAATCAGAGACGATATCTTCGAAATCAATGAAAAAGGTTCATTGGTTTAAAGAAATGTTTCTTCCAATCAATGTCACTACTTTTCATTGAGTTTGAGATCATTCAAAGAAAAGATAATATTGAAATTCAAGTATTTCATTTCATTGGCAAAGATTTCCGTGAATCAATGAAACTTTTTCTCTCGGTGTGTACCAGATATAAATATACCAGTAATTGACCATTAACTACACTGTTAGCAATTTTTATATGAAAATTAATATGAAGTATTGGTAGTTTTTTTTTTTGCGGATATCCGTATATTAAATTTAATATACATATATTAAGTAATATACAAAAAAAATGGTTGTAAAATTAATATACAGTATATCAAACACTTGATTGTATTATAAACATACACATGTTGTGTTTATAATACAATTATTGGAATTTTATAACATATCTGTCTAATACAGATATGTTATAAAATTCTAATAACATATATAACATATCTGTCTAATACAGATATGTTATAAAATTCCAATATTTCCCCTAATACTGACTGTATTAGGGGGTGCCTAAGAATTAAAAAAAAATCTTATTAATTTTTTTTCTGCAAAAGTATGTATCTGACCTTAATATCCATCTTCTATACGGAATACGCCACTGAATTTGTTTATTATTTTTTATATTTGAAATTTGTTGAAAAGCAAAGATGGCAATTGAGACACCTCTAAATATCAGCGAATTCTTTTGACGCAGTCGATTGTGAGATCAACCCCTTGAGTTTAAGCAATGAAGACCAAAAAAAAAGTGCGATAAAAAGCAGTAAGAAGCAGAAATTGAAAAAAAGTCGATATTGCTCGGGTGACACATTACATTAGTAGAGTAAATTTATGTACATGAAGATGAAATTTTCAAATATGAAAATTACAAAATTTCTGCAGTAATTTAGGTATTACATGACCAAAATTGTAAAGTCTCAGTCAAGCTCTTAATATGAGTTAACCGATTTATAAATTCGTATACAGAACTTTTATATCTTTATAAAAATTAGAATTTCATCATCATGGAATTTTTCAAGATGTTTATTTTCATTCATTTTAAAAACAGAAATATTCAATGAGAATAATAAATATTCAGTCAACCACGACTACAATTTAAGAAAATCAAAAACACTGTTTTCATTGTACATAGCTATTTGATTTTATAATAAACATGTGCACGAAATTTACAAAAGACATGCAAAAAAAATATAACATATAAATTCCAGTGTTTTGTAACGTTAAATTTACCAATTTCTTAAATCTGTTTAAGTACTGTTACTTTAAATATCTAATACAAATTGACAAGAAATCTGTGGTACAGATTGTGAATAAAAACTTCCACTCCGGTAATTTTCTAGTAAATTTTTTTAACATTGTATTTGGATGATTCGCTATGTTGAATCCCTCAGGATATTCTTGTTATTTTCTCAGATAAATCAGTCGCAGATATAGTTGTACATTCTTTTTGGTTCCGTGGATCGAAAGAAAGAGCGAGCTTTTCGCGCTGGGTCATTGACTGATGGTACGAGAACGTAACACGTTCGATTATCGGCTGCTGGCCAACGATTTTTCTCATCCGAAGCGTGAGCGATATGTTACATCCGCTTGGGCCACGTGTTTTTGACCTAGCAAGTCGCTGGTTCTTCCTCGTGAACGAGCTACGAAGTCTCAAGAGCGGCAACATCGACGAGTGGCTATGGACGTCGAACGTTTTTGCAATAGCGGATTCTTTTTCATTCTTCTTGCTGCTCACTTTCTCGCGGTGCTTTTCACTTCTTCGTTCCATGATCTTGCGATATTTCCCGCTCCACTTCCGGACACGAAGAATCGCCCGGAGGAAGGAAATTCACGAGATTCATCTTCGAGTGTAGTGGAAGAGTATAAATAACGCGAGGTGTTGCCTTGCAAACGCCCGAAGCTGAAGAGCAACGCGGCAGCTGTTAACGGTATAGCACAAAGAAAGCAGAGAATGAGGAGGCCGGAAGAGTCGAGCGGATAGAACGATCCCCCAACCGCGAAATATCCTTCGGCTGTGAATTTTTCCCTTTTTTTTCTTCTTTAGTCCACGCGCTCTCCGCTCGATCTTTGCCACTCGAGCACGTTGACTCGAGTGGCAAGCGCGCGTCGGAAGTGTTGTCGAAAGGAGAATTGAGAGCTGAAGCTCTGCTTTGCAGGCTCTGCAAAATAATTCAGGGATTCTTTTTTACCTGAATTTTAAAAAATTAGATCTGCCTAAAAGAATATTACATCTTATACTCTTTTTCTCTTGTATTCTAGGAGAATTGGGAGCTGAAGCTCTACTTTGCAGGCTCGGAAAAATAAATCAGGGGTTCTTTTCTAGCTGAATTTAAAAAAATTAGATCTGCCTAACATAATATTACATCTTATACTCTTTTTCTCTTATATTCTAGGAGAATTGAGAGCTGAAGCTCTACTTTGCAGGCTCGGAAAAATAAATCAGGGATTCTTTTCTAGCTGAATTTAAAAAAAATTAGATCTGCCTAAAATAATATTACATTTTATACTCTTTTTCTCTTGTATTCTAGGAGAATTGAGAGCTAAAGCTCTGCTTTGCAGGCTCGGCAAAATAATTCAGGGATTCTTTTTTACCTGAATTAAAAAAAATTAGATCTGCCTAAAACAATATTATATCTTATTCTCTTTTTCTCTTGTATTCTAGGATAATTGAGAGCTCAAGCTCTACTTTGCAGGCTCGGAAAAATAATTCAGGGATTCTTTTCTAGCTGAATTTTAAAAAAATTAGATATGCCTAAAATCTACATCTTATACTCTTTTTCTCTTGTATTCTAGGAGAATTGAGAGCTGAAGCTCTACTTTGCAGGCTCGGCAAAATAATTCAGGGATTCTTTTTTACCTGAATTTAAAAAAATTAGATCTGCCTAAAAGAATATTACATCTTATACTCTTTTTCTCTTGTATTCTAGGAGAATTGGGAGCTGAAGCTCTACTTTGCAGGCTCGGAAAAATAAATCAGGGATTCTTTTCTAGCTGAATTTAAAAAAATTAGATCTGCCTAAAATAATATTACATCTCATACTCTTTTTCTCTTGTATTCTAAGAGAATTGAGAGCTGAAGCTGTACTTTGCAGGCTCGGAAAAATAATTCAGGGATTCTTATTTACCTGAATTTAAAAAAATTAGATCTGCCTAAAAGAATATTACATCTTATACTCTTTTTCTCTTGTATTCTAGGAGAATTGGGAGCTGAAGCTCTACTTTGCAGGCACGGCAAAATAATTCAGGGATTCTTTTCTACCTGAATTTTTAAAAAATTAGATATGCCTAAAAGAATATTACATCTTATACTCTTTTTCTCTTGTATTCTAGGAGAATTGAGAGCTGAAGCTCTACTTTGCAGGCTCGGAAAAATAATTCAGGGATTCTTTTTTACCTGAATTTAAAAAAATTAGATCTGCCTAAAACAATATTATATCTTATTCTCTTTTTCTCTTGTATTCTAGGATAATTGAGAGCTCAAGCTCTACTTTGCAGGCTCGGAAAAATAATTCAGGGATTCTTTTCTAGCTGAATTTTAAAAAAATTAGATATGCCTAAAATCTACATCTTATACTCTTTTTCTCTTGTATTCTAGGAGAATTGAGAGCTGAAACTCGGCTTTACAGGCTCGGCAAAATAATTCAGCGTTTCTTTTTTAGCTGAATTAAAAAAAAAAAATTAGATCTGTCTAAAATAATATTACATCTTATACTCTTTTTCTCTTGTATTCTAGGAGAATTGAGAGCTAAAGCTCTGCTTTGCAGGCTCGGCAAAATAATTCAGGAATTCTTTTTTACCTCAATAAAAAAATTAGATCTGCCTAAAATAATATTACATCTTATACTCTTTTTCTCTTATATTCTAGGAGAATTGAGAGCTGAAGCTCTGTTTTGCAGGCTCGGCAAAATAATTCAGGGCTTCTTTTTGAGCTGAATTTAAAAAAAAATTAGATCTGCCTAAAATAATATTACATCTTATACTCTTATTCTCTTGTATTTCCACCAACTCCACTGTGATATTTGTTTCGCTAAGTTTTTCGGATGAATAGTTCCTTATGATCTGTAAATTTACTCGCAATTTTTCCTTCTATTATGTGATAATGTGCTGACGATGTATATTTTTTTCTGTTTCATTGCCCGTTCTACGAAGCAGATGAAGAGGCAGTGCGTGGGGAGCGAAAAATGGCGAGGACACAGTTGAAGATTGTGGAGATGCAGAGGTGGAGAAAGTCGGAGACGAAAACGAGAAAAAAGCAGAAGATGATTATGATGATGAGAAAAAATGAGGCGAAGCGAAAAAAAATTGGTAAAGAAATGTATGAGGGGAAGAGGACGATGGACTTCATCAAGAACACCCAAAAAAATGTCGTGGGATGTAAGGATAAAAGTGAGACGTTGGTCTGTAGCATTTGCGCACACATTTCCGTTTACGCGAGATTTCTTCCACAAAAGGTGATCCAACATCGGTACGAAAGCTGCGAACTCTTATTGCCGGGGCCAAGATTCCCTCGTGGCATTCGAGTACGCGGATCTACATACGGAATGCTTGGAATATGTGAGCGTAAAGGCGTGGAATGGAGAATAAAACATGAAGAAACTGGAAACGAGCATTCACAAGGCGTTGTTATCGGAAAGAAGAAAAGAATAGCGTATAGAGGGTGAAAGCGGCAAAACTAAGACGTTGGTGAGAAAAAGAAGAAAAGAAGACGTAAAAAAAAAAGCGCATGTGCGAAATAAATACGGTGAGGGACCTCTGCGAAGCGTTATCTGTAAATTATTGAATGTCGATGTAAAAGTATTGTACATATTTTTAATGAGGCGTCGAATTGAGATTTGTTTTGGTATGTCTTAAATAGAGGAGATGTTGTAAGCGCCATTATGAATGCGGAATGACCGAAGAGCGAGGGTGGAAGTATATAAAAAAAAATAAAATAAAAAAAAAACACGAGTCGAGTGGACACACAAAGTCACAGTCAGCTTAGATAGGGGATTCGATGGAAGATGCGAGAGTCTGGATGAATCGAGAGATATGAAAGCGATTTGAAAGTTTTACGGAGAGGGAGGAGAGAGAGAGAGAGGAAAGGAAAGAGAAACGGTCTCTCGTCCGAGAGATATGGCAAAAGGAACGGATATAAAGGACGAACCGAGGGAAAATATAAAAGTACGTGCCCGACCACGCGGCAGAGAGGCAAAAGCCATTGGTATATAGCAAGTCCCACAGGAAAATCGTTGGTTTTTCGTTTCCGCCCTTGTTTTCCATCCACTGCTCCCCATGTTTTTATTCTTTCTTTTAAATTAACGGAAAGCACGTATACACGGCACTAGCGAGGACGCGAGCGTTCAACAACGCTCTACTTTTTCCGTTTTTTTTTAAAGCCTTTTTTTTTCGCAAACATATTCATACGTAGTTATGCGAGACGGGAGTGAGAAAACTTTTAATTGCCTTAAAAGGCCGTGTAGTTATATTTATTTGTTAAAATTGGTATTACCGACAGGATATTCAAGATAAAAGCATCTACAACAATTAAAAAAGCATAGAACGGCCTTTTGGGCTGCGTTCCAATTTAATTCGCGACGAACAACTATCCTCGCGAAACGTCAATGGCCAACGTTCATTCAGCACCTGAGTCCCTTTCAATTTGTTGCTCAGAAACAACGAGCTACACTAAATATTTGCAATCGCTCGTGGGTCGCGAATTATCACCACTCTACAAATAATACACATGAGAGTGTCTTTAAAAAATAACAACAACAAAGCTAAAGCAACAAGAACAACACACACATACTTTTCTTTTTATGTCTTTTAAACTACGATCGAAATACGGAGCATGGGTTTGAATCTCGGAGAAAATATAACGAGTTTCTCAAACTTATGATCCAACAAGATCACAGACGTTTCGTAGGAAACTCGTAGATTAGGCCTCTATGTACAACAAAACGGGAACTGCGAATATTCGCATTCCGTCACAATGAATCATAAAAGCGAAGGAAATACACACGCAACAAAAATAAAAAAAATGGAAATCATAAAAAAATAAAAAATAACGTAGCTGTTAGAGACGAACGTTTGGCGCATGCGAAAAAGATGAATCTGCGCCGCCGCAACGAAAACCGTGATTTTTTTCTTTTTTTGTAAACGGCGAGAGAGCTCGTGCTGATCTGAAGGAGAAAGGGTGCACACAAAGAGTTTTAAGGGGAGAAAACCCTTTAGACGGGAGAAAATTAGTCATTTTATACGAATTCTTTTAAAGGTGTTAAAATAATCTTATCATTCTGCAACTTTAACCTTATTTTATTAGATCTTGTAACATTTGAAAAACATTTTTGTTTTTTTACAACACAAAATGGCGGCGTTATGAATTAGTTTTTCAGGCTTCTTTTCGGCGGCAAAGAAAACTGCTGCATTTACAGTATTTTTTCGAGCGATCTGAATCAGAAAACCAAATTCTTTTTTCCGTTTACTGACAATTATAGGGAAAGGACAAACCTATAAAATTATTTTAAAAAGTATAAAATTAAATATTAAATAAACTTTTGAATGAAGTGCTCCAATTTTCGGCTATTTTTTCGACAACTTTCACCGTAAAGAAATAATTTGTTTGAGTGATATCCTTAAAACTTTAGGTATCTCCCAAAATTTCATCTAGATCAGTGGATAACTTTTTGAGCTACAGTACAAGCAGTTTTTGAAAATGTAGTTTCGGGATAATCGCGGGTTAACGCCGCCATTTTGTGTTGTAAAAAAAATGTTTTTCAAATGTTAAAAGATTTAACAAAATAAGGTAAAAGTTTCAGAATCGTAAGATTATTTTAACAATTTTTTAAAAATTCGTAAAAAATGACTAATTTTCGCTCGTTTAAAGAATTTTCTCCCCTTAAGGACAACATTGATTACTCTATAGGACGAATAATCGGAAAAGTATGTAACAAAGAAAAGCCCGTCATCGTTGGCAAAATTATTGCTCGTGACGTTTGGATGGAGGAAACGTGAACAAATGTGCATCTGCTGTCGACGGTTTTACAAATAACTACTACTGTTAATTACCACTAATTATCTTCGCAGTCGGAAAACTAACAAACAAAAAACCTCACGATGGACGTGCATATGACACAGGGACGCATATTTCTGTATACACACATACACCCGCGTACGTAAAGTGCGGCACCTTTAATAATATTATGTAATAAGTACTAAAAGAAAGGAAGAAAAAAGAACCCAAAAAACTACCGTCATTTCTCGTACGGTAAGGAAAAAAAATAACAAAAAAAAAACAGGAACAACACACGATGCGTCGTCTTTAAAAACACATTCAAAAGTACAAATTCTGTAAGTCCCTGTATCGCGCATTACCCGTTGAAACGTACACAAGGTATTTGGCGGCGGTGCTTCTGCTTTAGCGTGTATTCACGTGATGCGAGTAACCGAAGGGGGAAAGATATTGGCGTGTGTGATTGTATGAATGGCTGCCAGTGTTACTCGATGAACAGTGATCAATTTGTGAGGAATATATAGCGTACACGAGTCATTGGATAAACTGAATGCTTGAAAGATTCAACATCCGGATGCGATTTTCCGTTGATTTGCGAAAGTTCGAAAAATGAGGATTTAATAATTTTTAAGCGTCAAACGACTGGGCAAAATCGGTGAAGACCTTCGAAATTTGTTGCGAGATAGGCTTAAGAACATCAGATAGACTGACAAAAACGTAACGAGTGATCTCGAAAGTTGATTAGGAATATTATTTGCCGATTGGGGAAAAAACAAATGACTTTTAAAGTAAGTGACTATTACGAATGATTGTGCAAGTTAACGCGTAACTGATTCAATTAATTTTTTGAGAAAAATTCGAAATTATCAAAAGCTCCGATTATTATAATACTCGATGGAAAATGGCGGAATGTTACGAGTGACGACGAAAATCCTTCTTATTTCTTCTATTGCATAGCCGTCGTTTCTTTGTCGCGTCGCGCAAATCCTAAAACTCTGTTAAACCGAGATGTGACTTTTCACAATCGGAAGTCGCGATTTTCAACGTTTATCGCAATTAATAATCAAGTGTATTATTGCATCAATAATGCACTCTGTGCCACTGTCGCGTAGTATAATAAATGCAATCATATTGATTTTCGCACAACTATCGCAGTGGAGAAATACCTTTACGATCAGCTTTAGGATTTTATCGTCACGACGAAGACACCGGTGATTTTTATTACAAAACAAAATGATAAAATTCTTTATACAATTTTCGGATAATCCAGAAAAGAAGTGCATAATTTTCTGACCTCGTACACTTTGCCAATTTCCCAAGAGAAGGTGACGAATAACTGATCGTCTCTTGCAGATCAATCGCGTGCCATTAAGATCTTCGTTTCATTAAACGAGATCCGATGCACTAGAAATAACGAAACGTTTCCAGAAGGCACCAAAATAAAAAAAATTGAGAAATAATGACCAAATTTCTAATCGGACGTAGATTGCAACGACGTCGAAAAGTTCTTCGTTGCCATTTTCACGAAGCCAGAAAAAGATTAACGGCCAGTGGACTAATTCGCGTTAAGAGCGTATTAAGAAAGAGTGTGTGCTGAAAAGATGTGACAAATGAGAGAAGCGATGCAGAAATAATCGTGGGCAAATCGGGTGAGGTTCGAGATAACGAATGATCGAAATAACAAATGGCTAAAATAGCAAATTGAATAATAATGGCCATTCTAGATTCAGACGTTCATTATATTTAAATTCTGTTTCAGCCATTCGCTATTTTGACCACCATTCTATTAAAATACACTGTTAGAAAAGACTGGAAATTTTTATGCATAAACTCGTGATCGAAATTTAATATACAATTGTGGTATAAAATTCATGTACTTGTCGAGTAAAATTAAAGCACATTATTAAAATTCAAGTACTTTTACTGTAAAATTCAAATGAATTATTGAATGTGCTGTACCATACATTAATTTTACATTAACACTTGTATATTAAATTTAATATACTAGTTTACCCATAAAAACTTTCAATAAAAGTACATTAAATTTCAACTAAATCTTTCTTAGAGTGCAATCAAAATAGCGAACGTTTAAAACAACGAATTCCATAATGATGACTATTCTAGATTCAGGCGTTCATTATTTTGAAATTTGCTCTTTTAGCCATTCGCTATTTTGACCCTCATCCTATTTAAAATACACACTGTTAGAAAAGACTGGAAGTTTTTATGTATAAACACTTAATTGAAATTTAATATACAATTGTGATGTAAAATTCATGTACTTTTACTGTCAAATTTTATACTAAACTTGTATATTAAATTTAATATACTAGTTTACCCATAAAAACTTTCAATAAAAATACATGAAATTTCAAGTAGATCTTTCTTACAGTGCAGTCAAAATAACAAATGACTAAAACAGCGAATTCCATAATAATGACAATTCTTCATTAAGACGTTCATTATTTTAAAATTCACTATTTTAGCCATTCGCTATTTTGATGATTCGATATTTTGAACCCCATCCAGTAAATCGGGATGTTGAAACTACAAGAATGGCGGAGATCTTCGCTACCAGTATAATACCAATTTTGGGTAAAAAAATAAATAAATAAAAATAAGAGCGTACTGGTATTTTTGGTGTACGATTAAATCAGATTGCGATTAGATCTTTCTTACAGTGCAATCAAAATAGCGAATGTCTAAAGCAACGAATTCCATAATGATGAACATTCTATATTCGGACGTTCATTATTTTTAAATTCACTATTTTAGCCAATCGCTATTTTGAACCCCACCCAGTAAATCGAGATGTTGAAAGTACAAGAATGGCGGAAATCTTCCCTACCAGTATAATACCAATTTTGGGTTAAAAAAAATAAATAAAAAATAAAAAAGAGCATACTGGTATTTGGTGTACGATTAAATCACTTCTCGAAGTTGTTGCGTCGATCGAAGATACGTACACGTACTCTACATATACTAACGAAGAGGGCACATTTGCCCGGTGTACCGTGTAAGCTTACGGGTGACTACCACGCATACAATTTCGTCTATTGGCGTTGCAGTGGAGGCTTTGACCAGCTTTAGCGAAATGGGTTTACCGAGCTTTACCGATAGACAACGTAGGGGGGTAGCTCTTTGTCCACGCCGAAGGGACTTCGGTCGTTGCTATTGACATATCGTATGTCTCGCGCGTGACGTCGCTGTTCCAATGACCGAGCTCGTATCGCTCGATACATTGAACTGTCCCTCTTGTCTCTCGGATGCGATTGATTGGAAAACATTGATACACATACACAAACACCGGGTCAGTATGCTCTCGCGAAAATGTGATACTAAAATTAAATTACGGAACTGAATAAGAGGATGAAAAATTAAGCGGTACTAAAATCGACGCTGATGAATTACGAAAAAAATTGCAGAATATGTGAGACGCAGTAGAAGAATATACGTGCGATAAACGAACAAGAAAGTGTTGACAGAATACACCGAGAGAAAAAAAGTTTCATTGATTCACGGAAATCTTTGCCAATTAAATGAAATACTTGAATTTTAATACTATCTTTTCTTTGAATGATCTCAAACTCAATGAAAAGTAGTGACATTGATTCGAAGAAATATTTCTTTAAACCAATGAAGCTTTTTCATTGATTTCAAAGATATCGTCTCTGATTCAATGAAACCTTCTTCTTACCACCTCAAAATTTCGAAACCTATTTTTTCCTGAAGTCCGCGGCAGATAAAGCTCAAATTTTGTGAGTATGTAAGGAAGTACGGCAGAAATAGGCTACGCTTCTGGCTTCTCGAAACTCGAAGTCGTTCGTTCGGGAGAACCGGAAAACAAAAAAGTGAGGTTAGGTACGAGAGAGAGAGATCAATGAAAACGTTTCTTTGAACCAATGAAATGTTCTCTTTGAAATTAAATGCACTATTTCATTGAAATCAATGAAAAAAAAATCAATCCACCCATTTCTTTGGCGTCAATGAAATCTTTTCTCTCGGTGCACCTAGAGAAAAAGTTTCATTGATTCACGGAAATCTTTGCCAATTAAATGAAATTCTTGAATTTCAATACTATCTTTTCTTTGAATGATCTCAAACTCAATGAAAAGTAGTGACATTGATTCGAAGAAATATTTCTTTAAACCAATGAACCTTTTTCGTTGATTTCAAAGATATCGTCTCTGATTCAATTTCTTCTTATCAGCTCAAAATTTCAAAACCTATTTTTTCCTGAAGTACGCGGCAGATAAAGCTCAAATTTTGTGAGTATGTAAGAAAGTACGGCAAAAATAGGCTACGCTTCTGGCTCCTCGAAACTCGAAGTCGTTCGTTCGGGAGAACCGGAAAACAAAAAAGTGAGGTTAGGTACGAGAGAGAGAGATCAATGAAAACGTTTCTTTGAACCAATGAAATGTTCTCTTTGAAATTAAATGCACTATTTCATTGAAATCAATGAAAAAAAAATCAATCCACCCATTTCTTTGGCGTCAATGAAATCTTTTCTCTCGGTGAACCGAGGGAAAAAGTTTCATTGATCCACGGAAATCTTTGCCAATTAAATGAAATTCTTGAATTTCAATACTATCTTTTCTTTGAAAAGTAGTGACATTGATTTGAAGGAATATTTCTTTAAACCAATGAAGCTTTTTCATTGATTTCAAAGATATCGTCTCCGATTCAATGAAACTTTCTTCTTACCACCTCAAAATTTCGAAACCTATTTTTTCCTGAAGTCCGCGGCAGATAAAGCTCAAATTTTGTGAGTATGTAAGAAAGTACGGCAAAAATAGGCTACGCTTCTGGCTCCTCGAAACTCGAAGCCGGTCGTTCGGGAGAATCGGAAAACAAAAAAGTGAGGTTAGGTGCGAGAGAGAGATCAATGAAAACGTTTCTTTGAACCAATGAAAACGTCTCTTTAAAACAATGAAATTATAGTAAAGAAAATAATTGTTTCTTTACTATATGCTCACTAAATAAATCTTTATTTACAAGCAATGAAATGTTCTCTTTCTAATTCAAATGCACTATTTAATTGAAATCAAAGAAATATTTCGTTGAAATCAATGAAAAAAAAATCAATCCACCCATTTCTTTGGTGTCAATGAAATCTTTTCTCTCGGTGTATGGCAAAAAAAAATGATGATCGATTTAATTAATAACGGGTGTTTGCGTGATTATGTGCGTGAGTGTTTGTGTGTATCATTGACGCATTGAGATTAGAATGATGGTGGGTGGGGGAGAGATTTCCGAGGTGGAAAAGGGCACAGGTTACACAGCAGCAATATGAATTGATACAGTATTGACGCAGATAAACGAATGAATAAAAAAAAGACGTGTTACTCCAGCCGCTAGTATAATTGTAAGTGTAATTCACGGTACATGACGGCTCGTCGCGGTGAACTTGAGAGTGCCTCTCGTGATTTGTACGAAATTCGAGCGTCTCCCACTGTAACATTTCGTTCCACCTCGATCGAAATTAAAAATCGATCAATCCAAACGCCGAATCGCGAACAAGTTTCGTGTGGCCCTCTCTTGGCCAACGTCGTCCGGTCTAACATTTAAGGATCTTTAATTAATACTTGATTGAATAACGGAAAAAAAACTAAGAAATACAAAATATGAAATAATAATGAAAAAAATGGGTGTTATTTTTAGATGTCTATTAGATTATCAGAACCAGAAACTAAAGAAAAAAAAAATGCTTAAATATTAAAAAAGGAATAAAAAAAAGTATATAAATAACAAAAAAAAAAAAGGAAAAACTACCTACTACTACCGTACTTGTAATAAGAATTTAAATGATAGAGAGTGATGAAGGCATGGAAATGCAAAAAATTTAAAAAATAAAAAACTTAGTTGAACGCAATTTCACAGAGCAACTTACACACAAGACGCGCGTTTGTTCGGTGTCAACCGGGACGAGTCGAGTTAGTCTTATATCATTATTATTATTATTATTATTATCATTACTACTACTATTATTATTATTAATATTACTATTATTACTATTATTATTACTATTATTATTCGTACTCTATATTCTCTCGCATCGTTGTTTCAACGAACACAAATAGAGGGAAAACGAAATTTACAAAAAAAAAAAAAAAAAAAACAAAACAAAACAAAACAAAACGACGAAGCGAGATAAACTCGCAGTGCAATTGTAAGAGTTTTTACAAAGTGTAGTTTTTGACGCTCGCGGTATATCGTGACTATTGTATTTTAAAATTGAAAGTAGCGGACTGGCTTTAATTGTGTCCCGGTGCACCGGATAATAAAGCGTTAAACACGATCGAACCAAGTGTTCGAGTTGGTCGATTCTCTTTCATCGTTCGAGGTGACTTTTCTCCTCGGACAATTTTTGCTGCTTTCATTGTTTAGATGAGTACTATAAACGGAAATATAAGGGAGAAAAGTGAGGTGGAGTAATGCGAGAATGAGTTTTACTCTAAGCTCTGGGAGGGAGAAATAGGAAGGAGGAACAGATTATAGAGAGCCGTTTCTCGTTGCTAACGCTGGCCACTGTGTGTACCTTCGCTAAAAGAATTTAAAATATCATCTTATATGGAAGTATATAGCCGTAGACGCCTCGAAAAGAGCAACTTCACCGCCTCGCGAAACGAGCTCTCCTTTATTCTCACGAGCCTTCGAGTCACAGCTCAACGATATTATGTGCTATACCTTAAGGGACCACAAACGCGAGGTGCGTGTTATGTGGGCCTCGAATGCGCCGTAGTTATCGTTTGTAACATGTAGATTGTACGTCCCTTTTAATAATCGACGAACGGACATGACCAAAAATTTATATGGAAATTAGATTACACGAAGAAGAGAACAAATGATTTCGGCGATGAGATACGAATGGTCGATAATAATGTGTATTATTAATGTTATGTTAGTCGCGGAAAATGGTAAATAACGCGGCAGACGTGGCGATACTCCTTCAGAGCTAAAGTGCGGTCCTTTTCTCGGTCGTTGTTGAACCACGTCGTTAACCGGCTGTACGTATCTTCACGCTGGAAAAAAAAAAGAAAAACAAATAAGATCAGGCGAAGACGAAGTTTGTGACTCGATAGCACGAATGAAAAGGGAATGATTGTAAAAGATGCGGAGGGAAGAATGAGAAAAAAGGAGAGCTTGTCGCAGGCAGACGAAAACTCACACACCGAAGGCGATGCGACGATATCTCAACCCTTAAGGTACATCGGGGGTCGAGGCAGGCATGTCCGCCGGTTGATAAAAACGAGGGAGTCCACAAAATAAATAAATTAAATCACGAGGTGCGAACGCCTGCGAGAGGCTCTGACACTAAGAGCATTTAATCAATGGTAGAGAATGCTTAGTGGATATTTAAAAGAAAAAAACAAAAAAACAAAAAACGGAAAAAAAAGAATAAGAAAAAATATACCACGTTTCACGTTTGTAACGATAACGTTGTAACTACAGTTTAAGAAGATGACGAAGATTATGATGGGATATAATGTTATTATGTACTATTCGGGCGAGTTCGAAAGAAAGTGAGCGAGCATCAGAGTGCAAGAGAATGCAAGAGAAAGAGAGTGGTTGACAAGCAGTTTTAGGTGTGTGTTAATACTATGGAGTACGCCTAATTTCGCGTGTAAACCACGAAAAACAAAAATGAAAAAAACAAAACGAACAATTGGTCTGTAATAGAAAAGAAAAAAAACTCAATTATTGTCCTCCGATGACAAAGAACAACGTCCCAAACTTTTTCGAGTGTAAAGAAATCCCAAAAATAACAATGAAAAATTATACAGGGGGAGGAGATACCGTTCTAAACAATTCGTCAATAACTCGCGGTTTTATTGGCTGTTGTCAATGATTGGACTTGAATGGCAGGTGGCTGTATGAAATATTATTAATATGATTCATTACGATGATTATGGTTATTATTAATTAATTAATTACCATTATTAATTATCATTAACAAACGAGACAACAAAAAAACAAACAACTAAAAGAAAACAACCAGTTATATTATTGTACATATTACTTGTAACTATTCGTAATGCGAATTTATGTTCTCAGATGATTTCCTCAATTCTGCGGAAAATAAAATTTGTGTATTATGAATCGACTTGTCGTTTTATTTATTCGTTCCACTTCATCCCGAATCACAAATCCATATAAATGTCTGCGATACAACGTAATGAAGTAATAAAGTATTATGCTTAGTTTGTGCTTAGTAAAAGTCTTACAAATGAAAATAGAACTATTATAAAATAAACTTATAGGAACAATTTGGAATTTCCGTCAAAATTGTGAAGACCATGTCCATAAATGTTTGTGAGATAATATATTTGTTACGTCCTGGTCGTTTTTCTTGTCCCATTTCCAATAATTATTATCCACTTTATTTATTATAATTAATTATTGCTCTTAAGGCAGTAGTCTGCTTTAGAAGCCGAAAAAAAAGCGTTTTTTCAGCAATTTTTTTGAAAGGGAAGGAAATGATTGCGGTAAACGAAATTTTGAGACGATAGAGTATTATATTCAAGCTTTAAAAAACAATTTTTATTATTAAAAATTATTAAAATTTTCCAAAGTTGTAACGATTTTTTCTGGGGCGCCTGGAGTCTGGACTTGTAAATCGGTGCCGGTGATGGAGGTCGTGCGATGCATCTGAAACAGTCGAACCAAATTTTTTTTAAATTTTTATAAGTTCCTTTTCTATTTGAACTAAAAAAGTTGGACAAAAGTACGATTTAAATTACTTGTTTTGCAACTTAAAGTGAATTTTTTTTTCAAAAAAGTGAATTTTTTTTTCAAACTTCGAAAAAATTTGGAATTTCATCATTTCTTCGGTATTTTTTTAGTTCATATAGAAAAGGAACTTATAAAAATTTAAAAAAAATTTGGTTCGACTGTTTCAGATGCATCGCACGACCTCCATCACCGGCACCGATTTACAAGTCCAGACTCCAGGCGCCCCAGAAAAAATCGTTACAACTTTGGAAAATATCAATAATTTTTAATAATAAAAATTGTTTTTTAAAGCTTGAATATAATACTCTATCGTCTAAAAATTTCGTTTACCGCAATCATTTCCTTCCCTTTCAAAAAAATTCCTGAAAAAACGCTTTTTTTCGGCTTCTAAAGTAGACTACTGCCTTAAACCTTAGACATCATACATTCGGTACTTCTCCTTTTATTAGCGTCTTTTATATAAAAACCAAAAGGAAGTTGTCTTAGACGCTGATCTTTCAATATACCAGACGTTAATATTAGATTCTCAAAAATTCACATAAGCTCAATCATTCCTGCTTTCTTGACTTTTTGCTGGACGCGCATGCAGCGCGCTGTTAGCATCTTTGGGCTGCATCGCGACCATCCAAAATACCCCCACTACACTAACAATCTATGCCTTCCTACTTTCGTTCATAATTTCTTTAATCAGTTCCAATTCAAATCTCAAACAATGAAGTTCTAAATCTTATTATATTAAGCCTTTACGGTATTTAGTGATAAGACAAGTAGTTATTGTATGGTGTTAAATACGCGGCTTAAAACTGTGGCGATTTATAATCTAATATATATTCGGCGATAATTATAATAATAATAATAAATTTAGTGTTAAATTCAGTTATTAAGTTAATAAAACACATAACGCGTGATAATTCAAAATATTAATTTCAATTATTAATCGAACGACGTACCCTCCTCATAAAAAGATAGACGTAACAATATTATAAACTTTTTTAAAAAATTGTTCAATTTATATAGAGAAAAATAATGAAGTAAAAAATAATTTTCATTTGAATATTAAAAATTGCTTGCATTAAAAAATTAAACAATATAGGGGCCGTCCATAAATGACGTCATCACCGATTTTATGTTTTTGGTCCCCCCCCCCCCCATAAAGTAAAAATAATTTCAATTTTTGTATTATCAAAAATCGTTTCATATATATATCATACATAGTCGAACGATAATAAATATTTTTATATTATTTATGAATAGTAGGAACAATAATGTAACTTTTCATACACCGGTTAACAAAAACGTAAATACTCTGTTCGTTGACTAAAAATGCTCCAAGATTAGTAAAGACGAAGATTACAAATGAAATAATCGGAAGAGATCATTTCGTTATAGTGAAATGGAAATAAAAAAAAATTCCCCAAGAGATTGCGAAATTTTGCGTGGTGGCCGCGGTCAGGGAAAAACGGGAAAAATCAGGGTAATAAAAAAATGATCAGGGAATCAGGGAAAAGTCAGGGAATATCGAAATTAGTCAGGGAAAAAATAGAATGTTGCCAAAGTTTCAATAACTGAATAAAAATGCATAAAAGAAAGACTTGGAAAAAAAACAACCGAAAAATATTTGAAAAGAAAAAAAAACAAATAAAAATTGATGTAAACATTACAACATAAATCTATTCGTACAAATCGAAGCACTCAACAAAAAAGTTTAAAAAGGGAAAAACTCAACAAAAAGTTTAAAAGATTTATTACTAAAATAAGTATTACACTTCACATCAGTATTTAATCGGATTTAAAGCAATATAATTCCAAAGAACGTTTATGTTTTGAAATAGAAAATATATCTTCAAAAGTACAATTCGTTGTTGATCGACAAATAAATAACTTATTAAAAACACGTATCTGTTTCTAATACATTTTCTTTTATTCGCGTTATAAATTTTTTAGTAGGTGTCCTTAAAATTTCAGTCAAGGAAAATTGATAAATTAGACAGGGAAAAATCGGGGGAAAGTCAGGGACTTTTTCCGAAAAAAAAAACGGCCACCATGATTTAAAAAAAAAATGGAAATGCGTGACGTCACAATTGTGACTCCCGCCCCCCTCCTCTATCGTCACTAAACGTCACTTTTTTCGCCCCCCCCCCTTGTGTGGTGACGTCATTTATGAACGTAACCATAAATCATAATAAACAAAATAAATGTCAGTATATTAATAAGCTCAAAGGTAGAAAAAAAGTAAACCTCAGTACTTGGTGAAAAAATGTCCCGCGAAATTTCCAAGTGACCGCTTAAATTTATTAGTGTAATAAACTCGCTTATAAAAAAAATTCTTCACTTTTCTGTCTCCGTTCTAAAGATTCATGACATCGTAAAATATGACACATTTTCACTGTTGCGCTGAAATTATTGGGCATTTACTGGTTGCGTTGGTGAAAATCCGAGTAGACCACTGAATAAAAAAGCTACATAATTGACTGAAAATCGCTTGTGCGATGAATAGAAAAAATCTCTTCATTTTTATGTTTCTATTTTGACATTAAATCAACATTATGCAAATTGTGCAGGGGATACAAAAACGACTGAATTAGTTGTGTGCAAAACTCGGTGTGCACGAACATGTAAAAAAAAAAAGTAATATTTCAGGGGAGTTACAAAATTTAAATCAATATTCATTTAGAGTGTTCAAACGGCTTAAGCTAGAGCACGCGTTTCAATCTTAAGGGATCTTTCCAGTGTGACGGCCCGAAAATTAGCCTATTTTCACGATTTTTTTTCGGACGGTTACTATACGCCGATCAATCTGGAATTTTTATAACATATTAAGGTAATCATGAATAATAGAAAGTGATTTTTTATAAAACGATTTTTATTGTTTTAATTTTTTTTTTAATTGTTGAAAATAATGTTGATAAAAAAGATAGTCTCATGGTGGACATCCTAGGGGTCGCAAATTTGATCTGAAAAAAAAAAAAACCAAAGGATTATTAATTAGTATGCGATTGGCTATCGCGCTATGGTGGCTTTTTTAAAAATCAAAATTGACAAAATGGCGGCGGTTTGAACAAAAAGTACCGAATTTAGCCGTTTTATTCGACAGTTTTCTTTTTAAAAAATGGGAATATTTAAAAAAAAAAAGCTTTCATAGCACGATAGAGAGTAGCGTGAAGAATGTTGTCCTAAAATTTGAAAACGATCGCTTGAAAACTGTTCCCTGGAGAATGTCCACCGTTTTGAAAAATGTCGTTTCGAGAAAAACGCGTTTAAAATTTCGAGTGTAGAAATTTTATATACCTAAATTGTGTACTTACGACCAATCGGTGATGCCAGGTCCATAAAGTATGCGAGTGAAGTATTTCGAATTTCGTTTTAAAAATTTGAGAGGATGTTTTTGACCGTATATACTAATGGATAAGACCAAACAAAAAAGTCGATTTTTTTTCACACTTAAAAGATCCCCTAAGGATGTATGATAGATACAGTCCCACTAAACGTGAATTTCAGAGAGAATTTCGATTACTTCTCGATGGGATAAAAAACAGAAAAAAATCAAGCATGTAAAAGGTGCTGAAAATACCGCTATTGCATAATGATAATTTCAAAATGTTATTAACAAATTGATGAATAAAAAAATTGTTAAACAAATCACGCTACAACCTAACATTTTTTTAATGGAAATGATTTGTCAATTTTTCCGAATACATATCAATTTTTTCAGAATTTTTTATTTGTTATTTTTTTTTTTAAATGCGCGTAAAATAACGATTTTTGGATATGCGTTTGGCAAAAAAAATATTGCGTGTAATTTATTTTTTTTAAATTTATTTATTTGTTTTACGGTGAACGGGACAAGTCCCTTGAAAACCATGACACAGATGGCACATTAAATATTTTTACATATAATAACGCGAAAAAAAATAAAAGAGGAAAAAAAGAAAACATTATTGCATAAACGACAGATTCACAAACTTAAGAATTACTATGAGGGGTCACTAAGCGTAATATAATGATTCAAAGAATTCATGAAAACCGAGAGTGGGATGTAATGAATGATTTTGAGCCAAACGCATATCCAAAATTCGTTATTTTTCGCGCATTTTTCAAAATTCAAAAAAACAATTCAAAATAAAGAATAAATTCTCAAAAACTTCACATATATTCTATTACTATACTGTACCTATTATATATCCTTAAGCGAAATATTTTCATTTCTGCTACTAAATCGTAACCAAAAATTGAAACAGGTTAAAATTGGTGTACGACGAATCGATTTTCTGTCGTGTTTATTCGTACCACTCATTACCAAAGTTTGAATTCACCTGCACAAGGATTCGCCGTAATAAGATATTGCGCAACATCACGAAGATAATATATTAACCTATGGTTACATTCGAATCTTTAAATAAAAAACCACTCATAATTAAAAGAAAACAATAAATAATGAAAATGCTCTTGACATTTCGAAAACTCGAAAACTATTTATACAATAGAAATAATTAAATAGCCAAGAATAAAAATGTAGTCAGAACATTTATTTATTTATTTTAAATTGGACAGGATAAGCCCTTGAAAATTAGAACAATGCTGGCAAAACGGAAGCCGGACTAAAATCCATATTAAGTTACTATCTGGCCCATAATGAGTTATAAATGGTAATATAAAAATGAAAATATAACAATAGAAATATAAATAAACATTAAAAAACAGCGAAAACAAAGTGGCCATACTCATTAAATCGATTCAATAAAACATAGTGAGATAAGGGCAGAAAATATCTCATGCACATTTGATTACCGTCGCTACTGCGCAAGTCACGAGTTTACTTATCACACGTCATTTTCATAGAACTGCACTCTCGACTCGACTCGAGTAGTACATAAGAACGAAAATGGCCGAGCGGTTCGTCTGTCGAAAAGAGCTCTCGGCTGTGCTGCATATTTCGAGTGAATAATACAGTCCTAAGCTCATCCAAAACGTCGAAGGTATTAGAAAAGTGTACAGAGAATATTGAGAAATGCAGTGAGTGCGTTGTCAACTGGATGCAACAACAGGAAAGCTGAAAAAAATGGCACCGACGCGTGTTATTTTGATGTCGTGCGGCAGCTACAATCCGCCGACCGATATGCACTTACGAATGTTTGGTACGTATATATATATACATATACTGTTGTTTGTAATCGATATCGAATTTAACGCGTAGTGAAATATTTCGCCTCTTATGAAACTCTTTATTTCACACTAATTCGCTCCAAGTCAAGTTAATTTCTTTTCAAATAAATTTTCCTGCGATATGATTAAGCAAAATTTGATAACCTTTAATATTTCGCGACACTTCTTGAGATCACTGATTTCAATACGTCACCAAAAAGATTGGGCGATGATTCACGCTGGTATTATTATTATTATTATTATTATCGACGTACTCGTCGATTTCAGCAGGTGACGCAAATATGAAATATCTTCAATTTTCACAGAGTTGGCGAGAGATCATTTGCACAGAATGGGTACACATACTGTTGTCGGAGCTGTAATATCTCCAACGCATGACGATTACGCTAAAAAGGAACTTGTAAGCGCAGAGCATAGATGCGCAATGCTCAAACTGGCGACGCAGAATAGCGACTGGATAAGAGTTAGCACATGGGAAACGAGGCAAAACGGCTGGACGAAAACACGACTGAGCTTACAGCATCACCAGAATCTACTTAATTCGCTTCTCTTAGACACAAATGATATAAAACATTGCATGGATATTGAAGACATGGATTGGATACCTGAAAAAGTCAAAAATAGCACCGATATGACTCCGATTCAAATAAAGCTACTGTGTGGCGCTGACTTGCTCGAAAGCTTTGGAACTCCAGGCCTTTGGGCGGATGAAGATGTTAGTATTATATTTTCTATTAAAATTACTTCTTGTTTGCATAAATTTAATGTACCGGAGAGTGCACAAATAATATACAATTAATTAGAGAATATTTTGATGGAAAGGATATTGAATATTGTATTTTATTACATGCTATATATTTCTATTTATTTTTCCGTTATCATATATTGTTCGTTTATTATTTTCCTTTTTATATATATACAATACTTTTTGATTTTTAATTTCTGTTTTTTTTTTTATTGAGCTACATACGACCTTGTACTATAAAATGTACAGTCCCAATGAAAGTATTTTGTTTAATTAAATATTCATTCATTCATATTAAACATTTGAATGTTATTAACTATACACTATTTGCGCTAATTACTGTTAAAGTTACACTTTTATTTTGACCAGGCAATTGCTGATTCTGGAAGTTCTACAGTGAATATTTTGTGAAAAGCCATGAATAATCCGTCATTTATTATATTTAATATACAGAGAAATTTACTATACGATTTATTCATAATATTAAAAAATTAGTTTTTGTAGTATTTAATATAAATAAGTTAGGATTGAACGAAAATTGACCAAATCAAGAAATTTTTATTGCTTTCTAAAAACAATTGAGGCATTCTATATGAAGAAAAAATAAAAATTGAGTATTAAAAAAATAGGGTCTTTTTTTAAATAAAAATGAAAATAGAGTATTTTTTTTTTATTTCACTGCGGATTTATTTACAACTATCCACACAACAAAATTGTTTAGGGATAAAATGTAGGATTTCACGTATACTTTTTGATAAAAATGTTTCCAAATTAGCCTGGATATATTTTCAATCACTTTTTGGCAATACAAAGTCATACCATTTTTTCGTTGAAAAGAACCATTTTGATTTTTCTCAAAATTTGACAGAATTTCCGTTATTATGTCCACTAACTACACCAAAATTTGCGCGATGATCAATTCATACCTTCATAACGTGAACATATGAATTGTGTATGAATCAGCAAATAACCGAGCCGTACATTGTGAAGATATCAATTTGCCACCGTGTTGATTTTTTGGTCGTTTTTTAACATTCTGACAGAAATTCTGTGAAATTTTGCGTAAAATAAAAATGGTCCCTCTGAACGAAAAAAAAATGATATGGCATTATTTTGCGAAAAAATGGCTGAAAATTGATGTGTTAATATGGAAACATTTTTTATCAAAAAGTATACGCGAAAGCCTACATTTTATCCCGGAACAATTTTGTTGTGTCATAGATAGTTTTAAATCGGCAGCGAAAGGAAAAAAATAAATAAATAAAAAAAGCGTATTTTATTGTGGAAAAACTATGGGGATCAAAAATCTGAAATAACTCGTATGTGTTCGGGGAACTCTAAATACTCTGGAAAAAAATTATGAACCCACTCTACGAACATTGAAAATCCGGGTGGCCCGCTTCATATGGAATGCCTCAATTCTGTTCTTCAGTTGAATAAAGTTTAATTAACTGAAAACTCATTTAACGAGTGTACAATTTTCGAAATTTTAATAATTTTTGGTCAATGATTCACAGCATGATTACCATTTCCGATAGCTTGTCTTGGTTATTAATTAAACTGCAAGTTTAAAAAATTCTAAGCTTAGAAAAAACGTCGTGTATCATTTAGATCAAATTTAGAAGTTTCAATAGATTTGAAAAAAAATAATAATACGTTTGTCAATTTCACTGTTTTTCACAACAAACGTAATATTTATAGTATAAACGAACAATGAATAAAAATTGATTCTTTTTTTGTTTATTATTTAATAAATATAATGTAATTGTCAAACCATTAATTTATATATTTTCCAGATTGATGCTATTGTTGGGCAACACGGTTTGGTAGTTATCACGAGAGAAGGCTCAAATCCACATAAATTTATCTATGAATCAGATATTCTCTCAAAATATATGGTAAGAAAATGACAGTCACGTTGCACGTGATTATTACGCGCTCACATTCTGTCACTGTACTGACTAATCGTTTTTGTAAATGTTTTCTTCCAGCACAATATCCACATAGTCATTAATTGGATACGTCACGAAGTGAGTTCCACAAAGATAAGAAAAGCATTTAGACGCGGTGATAGTGTGAAATACGAGGTGCAGGATTCGGTTATCGAGTATGTCCATAAACACGGACTTTACGGCGCAAAGACTGTCTCGACAATGTGAGTTTACACGAAAAATTCAAGTGGCAATCCTAAACTAGCGAAAGTAAAAAAAAAAAAAAAAAATCACTGAAGTGACTTAATATTCGAATTTCACGATCTAGAATAGATCTTATTGTTTTTTTTGTACATTTTATATAGAAGAAGGAGATATAAATACATATTTTTATAGAGATTTTAGAGTTTCGTAAGTTGGTGAGTCAATATGATCTTTGTGTGATACAGAAGTTGATCACAAATGGAGTGTATACTGCCATTAATTCTGCGCACTATTACCAAAGTATTAATGATTTCCTTTTCTCGATTTTAAGTTTTAAAAACTGTATGATATTCCACTAGTCTAGTCGCTGTGTCTTCCGTTCGCAATGTCAAGGGACCGAAGAAAAATGTAAAACAGTCGCTACTTGAGGAATTTCACTAAATGATTTTCCATCACTTCCTGAATTAAAGACACAAACTTTTATCTATTATTTCATTATGTTTTTATTTTTTACATTATTTTACACTCACACTCCTTGGAAAATACTTAAGGGGAGAAAACCGTATGAATTTTACGAAGTTTTTTACAGGTGTTATCATTATCATTCTGAAACTTGAACCTTATTTTATTAGATCTTTTAACATTTGAAAAACATTTTTTTACAGCACAAAATGGCGGCGTTATGAATTCTTCTGTCAGGCTTGTTTTCGGCGTCATCGAAAACTGCTGCATTTACAGTATTTTTTCGAGTGATCCGAAACAGAAAACTAAATTTTTTTTTCGTTTACTGACAATTTTAGGGGAAGGATAAACCTACAAAATTATTTTTAAAAGTATAAAATTAAATATTAAATAGACTTTCGAATGAAATACTCGAATTTTCGGCTATTTTTTCGACAATTTTCACCCCAAAAAAATCATTTATTTATCCTTAAAACTTTAGGTATATCCTTCCGGTAATTATATAGACAGAAACCTTCCAAAATTTCAGCTAAATCGGTCGATAACTTTTTGAGCTACAGCACGAGCAGTTTTTGAAAATGTAGTTTCGGGATAACGCCGTCATGTTGTGTTGTAAACAAAAAATGTTTTTCACATATTAAGGGGATGCTGGAGTAGATATTTTTACCGACTTTGTTCGGTAAAAATAGGCGATTTCATAGTATACACTATTCATGGAAAATATGTCACAAATATACGTCAAATTTTGCAGGGATGTAATAAAAACAGTCTTGCTTGTTCAAAACATACAAGAAATGTAAGAAATTGTATATTACTGAACCTCTCAAAACCCAATATGGCCGCTCGAAATGTCAATAGGTCCTTTGAGGTAAGATATAAACGTTTCTGGAACTCAGATGTGTTAAATCAGACCGGACACCCATTCATTGATTATTCCTGAATCTTTCAAAACCGTCAGAATGTCGATTACAAAAACCAAATCCACGAGTAGTGTATACTACGATTGCAACGACAGTTTGCTTTTCGCACAGCCTCAGAGCTAGTAAAGAGCATGAATATAGTTCCGTCATCAGGAGACAGGTGGCGCTGTTTACTTTTGGCAAAAGCTCCGAGCCTCTGTAATGCGACCATAGTATACACTATATATGGATTTGGCTTGTGTAGTTAAGGGGAGGAAATCAGGTCAACAAAATTGATTTTGGAAATTCAATATTATCCAAATCCTATTGCATATAAAAATGCCCAACGCACTATATTGTTGGTACTCGATGACAGGATTTTTTACTGTTGTCTGACTTGCATATGCTTTTCAATATTATCTTAAGCAAAGTTCTTAGGTTTTCCATTCTGCGCATGATTCAGATCAAACTACTCGGCAGATTAGAATGGTTGACGTCTCATTTTGTTCTTCATGAAAAGATTCACCGGCTAAATGGAGCAAATGTTAATAAAATGTAATATTTTTTAAGTGACATAATTATTAATAAATAAATTTTATGCTATTTTCTAAATCAGTGATTAACTTTGCTTTCAGAATGAAAAAAAAATAGTTTGCTCCATTTAGCCGGTGTATCTTTTCATGAAGAAGAAAATGAGATGTCAACCATTCCAATCTGCCTAGTAGTTTGATCTGAATCATGCGCAGAATGGAAAACCTAAGAACTTTGCTTAAGATAATATTGAAAAGCATATGCAAGTCAGACGACAGTAAAAAATCCTTTCATCGAGCACCAACAATATAGTGCGTTCGGCATTTTTATATGCAATAGCGTTTGGATGATATTGAATTCCCAAAATCAATTTTTTTCACCTGACTCCCTCCCCTTAACATTCTGATGGCTTTGGAATATTTAGAAATCATCACAGATTTGACGTCCTGTTTGATTTTACATATCTAATTTCCAGAAACAATTATATCTTACAGCAAACGTCTGTTGACATATGGTGTGCGGCCATTTTGCTTTCGGTATCTTTTGCCAAAAATAAGCAGACTACTCGGCGCCACATGTGTGCTAATCGCGAAACTTACCGACCAAAGTCGGTATCACAATCTACTCCAACATCCCCTTAAAAGATCTTATAAAATAAGGTTAAAGTTTCAGAATCATAAGATTATTTTAACACATTTAAAAAAGTTCTTACGGAATGACTAATTTTCCCGCGTCTAAAGAGTTTTCTCCCCTTAAATCAAGCAATATCTTTACAGTGCAATATACTGTAATTTTGTGTCTTTTTCACGCTGCCATATCATCTGGAAATTAAAGTAAGTTGGAACTGTCTTCGAAAAATGGTAACGATTACTTGAACATTCAGCCAAAGTATCAGAGCGCTTTTTTGACACCTTCACCAAGCGATATTACCATGACGACACCAAGCCCAGTCGAGATAATCTCTATCGATTTTTCCGAGTCGGTACTCAAGAAGAATTTGCAAAATTCTCCGAGCTTTTCCAAGAGCCGAGCCTCGACCGTTGACGAGACGGAGCGTATGCGCGAAAAATTTATTAACGTTATTTCGGAGAACGGCAACAAACTCTTAGCTTCCAACAAAGCCGCGTATCCTGGCCAAGCGAAACAGATTATCGCCACCGAGACTGGAGAATCGCAAATTTTTTGTGAGGTAGGTTTAAGTTGCATTAGCGAAAAATATAAAAGCGAAATGGAGATTGAAGGTGGAGGTGAGCAGCGTATTGCGGATGATAATATCGTGTTAGATTTACCGTGTAAAGTCGATTGTAGCGGCGAGGTAGCCAATCAAACTGAAAAACTCACAGTCAGCAACGAACCATCACCTTCGGAGGCTTTGGAAACCTTCAGATCGTCGGAGCAAACGATATCGCCCGATGATTCGGAAAGCAAAGTCTCTGTGGTTCTAGCAATGGACGTAGCTGACGCGCCTAGTATAGATTCTCATATCGAAACCGTAAAACCCCTGTTGCCAAATTGTACGGAAGATAAACGGCCAATTCCCGAAACTACAAACGGCATCGAACCAAAAGATAATGAAAGTAATACAGATAAAGAACATCAGACTTCAGACGTCTCTAAATCTCCCATTTTGGAACCCAACGATGATTTATATTCTCTAGCAATCGCAAAAACTAATGACTTAGAAGATGTTGAGAAATCCCAGCAAGAAATAAACATAACCGACGAAAATTCTCTTGCTAAATGTGACGAATTAACCATAGAATCTGTTAAACATTCCGTTCAATGCCAACATAAGCACGAAATTATTATACAACTGAAGGGCAAAGTCTCCGAGAGTACAACTTTGCCAACGACTATTGAAGAATCGCCTATCGAAACTGTTGTTCTTAATGAAAAGCCAAATAGTCCTACGAACGAAGCGGATCCTTCGGGTAGCGAATCAATTGCAGAGGGCGAATTACCAAAACGTGACGCCAATATAGAAATAGACGGAAAATATATAAAATCCCTGGTAAATTCGCGAAAGAGTCCTAAGAAGGTAAAGAATAACGTAGAGAAGGAGGAAATAATCGCACCAAGTACTTTGAGTATTTCAGTATCAGGCGATACCGTAAACGATTCGGATCAACCCGAAAACGAAGTGGAGCCTAATAAATCATCGAGTGAAACTCCTCCATCATCTGCCGACTTAAAGGCAGTAGAAGATGCAGTTTCCGAATCGCCAAAAAGATCTTCCGGTAAATCCACTGGCAGAAAACGTGGTGTTCTTTTCCAAGGAAGTTTAGACTCCATAAATGTAACTCAGGCCAAATCATCGACAACTGCCAATAGCCACAAGGCAATATCGAAGAAATCAAAGAGTTACGAATTCATAAAACCAACGGATATTCAACCGACAACGGTCTACAAAATTTCTTCCACGGATTTGAAGAGTGATCCGGAAAGCACGTCCGTTTTTGTGACAGCGAATGAGGGAAAAGACGCTCAAACTGATGAATTTTGCTCTGTATGTTGTTACGCTAATGATCCATCGTCCACTGAAGTCTTCTTTACTCTGAGATCAACCGCTAGTTCGCCTCTCGAGGAAGATTCTACAGAATGCGATATATGTAGCAATTGTGATTTACAAGAAAATGGAGAGGAAGCAGAATTCAAGACAACCGCAACTGCAGCTCCAGGTGAACCAGTCTGCGAATTATGCGAAATATGCGGTGATCGTGCTATGGATGAGGATGTCGTTGCTTCATCACGACCAGAGAAGGATGATTTTGTGGATCGTCGATTGGCCTCTCGCCCTTTGCCGCTTAGTTTGCCAAAGAAAAAAAAGGGTGTCGTACGTCTCGACTCTCGAACCTTTGATAACATCGATAACGACGACGACGACGATAATTTTGGGATGGATAAACGAGCGGTACGAAAGAGAGCAACGGAAAAACGTGACAATGTGAAAGTTCTACGCTCTAAATCAATCGACGAGCAATCCACCGACAATACAAACAGCAACGACGACGAATTTGAGATTGAAAACTGCGGTTTGGATCTTGATCTGGATTTTGAAGCATTGGCGGAAAAAAGTTCACGGTACGAGTCAGAAGTCGAGGATACATTCAAGAATTTTGTTCCACGTGACGAAGTTGCCATGTCTGGCAAAAGTGCAAATAAAATGACACGCGCCGGTTCTTTAGTCAGCAGAGACACGGTGGATCGTTCAAAGGCCAAACGACGATACTCGTCGGTCGATAATCTTCAGAACTCGAGACAAGTCGTTAAATCAACACCGGAGAAGCAGAATTCATTGAGATCGCGAGGGATTGTGAAGGGCCTCGTCGCTTCGGCTGACAATATTCGACCAATCAGAAACTCGAGAAGCAGGTCCCTTAGGAAATCCGCTGACGATGTTGGACGAGGCTATAATTCATCGGTAGACGATACACGCGAGGGACCACTTTATGAGAATATACAGAGAAAGAAATTTGATGAAAAAGATCAGCAAAAGCCTCGTGACAGCGGCACAATCAAGATGATACTGACTAAACACGGTATTAAGATAATTAGCGACAAGGAGACGGCCTTATAGCTGAGGGTTTATTCGGAGATGCTTTAGGAAAAGGACTCCGATAAGAAGAGCTTTCAAAGTATCACCAGCTCTCAAACTTCACCGGGTAATTTGCTTTGTGTTATCGACATCAAACCCAAAGAAACTCCCGTGCAATCTGCTAAGTGATTGTTCATCTCAAAGGCGAACACACACGCTGAGACGTCTCGTTGAACGAAAAAAAACCGAAGTAATAAATGAGACTTTAATAATTATCCAAAGACAAACAATATAAGACTACGATAGGCCGATGAACACTGTGAAAAAAACGCGGGTGCCAAATCATTAAGGGAACCCAGTCACCTAAAAAAAGTGATAAGAAACAAAATTGTGTAAATAATATAGTTCTTTTTAAAAATCTTACATTAAAACCTCATTAAGGGATCTTTCAGCCTATTTTCATGATTTTTTTTCGGACGGTTACTATACGCCGATCAATCTAAAAATTTTATAACGTATTAAGGTAATCATGAATGACAGAAAATGATTTTTTATAAGACAATTTTTATTGTTTAAATATATTTTTTTTTATTCTTGAAAATAATGTTGATAAAAAAGATAGCCTCATGGTGGACATTGACGGGTCGCAAATTTGATCTAAAAAAAATCCAAAGGATTATTAATTCGTATGCGATTGGCTATCGCGCTATGGAGGCTTTTTTTTAAATCAAAATTGACAAAATGGCGGCGGTTTGAATAAAAAGTACCGATTTTAGCCGTTTTTTTCGACAGTTTTTCTTTTTAAAAAAAAATGGGAAAATAAAAAAAAATCTTCTATAGCACGATAGAGAGTAGCGTGAAGAATGTTCTCCTAAAATTTGAAAACGATCGCTTGAAAACTGTTCCCTGGAGAATGTCCACCGTTTTGAAAAATGTCGTTTCGAGAAAAACTCGTTTAAAGTTTCGAGTGTAGAAATTTCATATACCTAAATTGTGTACTTACGACTAATCGGCGATGCCAGGTCCATAAAGTATGCCAGTGAAGTATTTCGAATTTCGCTTTAAAAATTTGAGGATGTTTTTCACCGTATATTTTAATAGATAAGACGAAAAAAATTGATTTTCTTTTTCACACTGGAAAGATCCCTTAAATACATAATAAACATTATAATTCTGCAATTTTATAAAGACTTACAGTGCAGCAAAATGGTGTGAGGTAAAAAGTAAAAATTTTCACTCGACGTTGGTTTCAAACCAAACCAGTGAACAAATTTTAGTGTTTGATGTCTTATTTTATCTGTCGAAGAGTGCATTTTGGATTGATTACAGGAATTTTTGTTTCAGGTCTTTATGACAAAGCTATGATTTTAAATGTGTAAATAAATCTCTATTAAAAACTCACTAAATAATTGGTTACAGTAAATCTATTTTTCACTGCATCCAAAATCTCTATATTCAATCCAGAATTTACTCTTTGACAGATAAAATAAGACATCGAACACTAAAATTGGTTCACTGGTTCAGTCTGAAAGGTACAAGTGAAAAATTTTACTTTTGACCTCACACTATTCTTGTACACTGAATGTCCTTATAAAATTGCAGAATTATAATGCTTGTTATATACCCAATGCTGATGTTTAAATGTAAGATTTTTAAAAGACGAGTATCATTGACAGAATTTTTTTTCTTATGACTTTTTTTCGGTGACTTGATCCCCTTAAAAAAATGTTCTCGCCATTTTGCCAATTTGATGGAATTGCTATCGGATCCACGTTCGATCACGATCAAGCTCTAATAAATGATGGAGAAAAAAAACGAGTTAAGTAACGACAATCTTCGACAAACGTCAATATACAATAGTCACAGTAATATTATATATTTATTCGTTCCAATTACACGTGGACGCGTTGAAATTTACAAAATATCATTATTCCGACTGAATGTATAACCGATAGTATTTCGTGGAGCTTCCATTTATCACTTGAAATCGACTCTCGTCTTGATTAAAATAATTAAGTACATTTGGTCCAAATTAATGGACACCTATTGTGGTTGAGCCGTTAAAAGAGTTATTAAAAAAACAATTTTAAATCACGAAAAACTTATTAAGAGTTAAGATCACACCGCACATTATTACTGGCTGCCTTGATTATTAGACATCAGGTATGCCTGGTGTTCGTATTTAACAATTCTTACGGACTCCTCCGACACTGATATTAAATAGATTCAGAATAATCGTAAAATGGTGTACCTATATGATGAAAACACAGTTTAAACAGCTCTTACAGCTTTGACTTGCCTAGGTATTGCGATAGACTGCTCTCTCCCCAACCAATTCTACACCGAGAGAAAAAGTTTCATTGATTCACACAAATCTTTGCCAATTAAATGAAATACTTGAATTTCAATACTATCTTTTCTTTGAATGATCTCGATCTCCACGAAAAGTAGTGACATTGATTCGAAGAAACATTTCTTTAAGGTACTAGTACCTATTAGAAGGCCAAAAAAAGCAAATTTTCCAATAAGATTATCTCAGCTTCTTTATTACCAATCACCATGTTTTTTTTAAAAACACTAGGCATTTTATGGAGAATAAAGAAAAACCCGAGTCCTTGACTGATCATTTTGTCCGTGATTGGTAGAGGGCGCCAAAGTATGGCCCTCGAAAAAAAAAGTAATCCGTAAGAGGAAAGACGGAGCTTAGTGGGAATAAATTTTTCCCAAAGCTCATATCGTTTTATTTTTTCTATCTCAATAAAAAAAAAAAAAAGTAATCCCATGGCGGACAGATAATCTCCGGATTGGGAGGTCTGAAACAAAATCGGGAAAAAGCACGATAAAGAGGAAGGTTTTTACACAGGAATTCACCACCGATATGCAAAAAAGTAAAAAAAAAAAAAAAAAAGTGGCCTATGCTTGAAAAAAAAGTGCAAAAAAATCACCTTTTTCTTTATCTTTTCTGTGTTGCCAAATTTTTTATTGATAACGTTTTTGCAAAAAAGTGGTGGATTCCGGCGCAGAACACCTAAATAAACAAGTGAAAAAATTCCGGTGATGATCGGTCACCGGAAATCAGGCATTTTATGGAGAATAAAGAAAAACCCGAGTCCTTGACTGATCATTTTGTCCGTGATTGGTAGAGGGCGCCAAAGTATGGCCCTCGAAAAAAAAAGTAATCCGTAAGAGGAAAGACGGAGCTTAGTGGGAATAAATTTTTCCCAAAGCTCATATCGTTTTATTTTTTCTATCTGAATAAAAAAAAAAAGTAATCCCATGGCGGACAGATAATCTCCGGATTGGGAGGTCTGAAACAAAATCGGGAAAAAGCACGTTAAAGAGGAAGGTTTTTACACAGGAATTCACCACCGATATGCAAAAAAGTAAAAAAAAATAAAAAATGGCCTATGCTTGAAAAAAAAGTGCAAAAAAATCACCTTTTTCTTTATCTTTTCTGTGTTGCCAAATTTTTTGTTGATAACGTTTTTGCAAAAAAAGTGGTGGATTCCTGCGCAGAACACCTAAATAAACAAGTGAAAAAATTCCGGTGATGATCGGTCCAGTGAATCCGGAGATTAACGGTCCGCCATGGGATTACTTTTTTTTTTCGAGGACCGTACTTTGGCGCCCTCTACCAATCACGGATAAAATGATCAGTCAAGGACTCGGGTTTTTCTTTATTCTCCATAAAATGCCTAGTGTTTAAAAAAAACCATGGTGATAGCTAATAAAGAAGCTGAGATAATCTTATTAGAAAATTTTCTTTTTTTGGCCTTCTAATAGGTACTAGTACCTTAAGCCAATGAACCTTTTTCATTGATCTCAAAGATATCGTCTCTGATTCAATGAAACCTTCTTCTTACCACCTCAAAATTTCGAAACCTATTTTTTCCTGAAGTACGCGACAGATAAAGCTCAAATTTTGTGAGTATGTAAGAAAGTACGGCAGAAATAGGCTAAGCTTCTGACTTCTCGAAACTCGAAACCGTTCGTTCGGGAGAACCGGAAAACGAAAACAGTGAGGTTAATTGCGAGAGAGAGAGATCAATAAATACGTTTCTTTGAACCAATGAAAACGTCTCTTTAAAACAATGAAACTGTTTCTTTATTATATGCTCACTAAGTAAATCTTTGTTTACAGTCAATGAAATGTTCTCTTTGAAATTCAAATACACTATTTCATTGAAATCAAAGAAATATTTCGTTGAAATGAATGAAAAAAAAAAATCAATCCACCCATTTCTTTGACGTCAATGAAATCTTTTCCCTCGGTGTATTTTTTTTCTGTAGTGCACGGTGTATGCGCTCTCTTATAAAAATTCGCTTCCAAGTATTCTTTAGAGGCTGCTCAGGAAATCAGTTGCTATCTCGCTGCATTAATCGTGAAAATAACGCGAACTGGCTATGCAACTTCTCCACATATAATTTTATTCAATCGCGCGATACGCGAATATCTCCCTCCGAATATCACGCAGAATTTTGTACGATTTTTGCTTGAAAACTTGAGCTCCAAAAAAAAAAATTGGTAGATTTCGGAGCTTCGCGTTTCATCACTCGTGTCGTTTTTTCTTTTCTTTTTCATTTCGTTTCTAATTGCGCGTAAAACGCTGCAATATCGGAAAATTCGGGAAATGCGGATGAATTGTTTTAGTCGAACGATTGAGGCCTTAGGCTTCACCAGATTTCGACCCTAATTTAACGCTTCTTTTACCATTGAGTGCATTTGTGTTTGTTCTGTTTTTTTTTTTTTTTTTTCAATCGACCATTTATTTTTGTTTAATTTCTAATTCTCACCATCCTGATCTCTCCTCGGCAATTTTATTGGTTTACATTATTTTATTATGTACACAGTAAAAAAAATGATAGCAGCTCGGTGAAATCATTTCTTCTTATCGTTCAAAAATTGAGTATTAAATTTTTTTTTTAATGATTGCCAATGAGAGGTCATCGCGTGGTTCGATTCTGATGCAGCATGTGATATGTGTTTTCCAGGGTACGGCAAAACCTGCATGCCTACTGTAAGACAGATAGTTGACTGTCTCGTTGCTGCTCGTCCCATGCCCATCCGATGCGGCTCCTGCCTTAACGCTAAAAATACTATAAACCACGCTACTAACAGTAGTAATGTCTCCAATTGCGTTAGTGGCACGACTAATGAAAACGCAAATGTCTTCGGAAACCTGAAAAACCTTAACGCTAACGACAATACAGTTATGACCTTCGCATCGACTTACAGTAATACAACCAGCAGTAAAAACTTGCGTAACGTAGAGTATTAAGGTAGCGCGATACGATAACTCGACGATAATCGAGTTTTTCCCGCAAGATATCAATAATAACGACATTGAATTTCAATGCTTCATTGGTAGGCAATTTGCGCTTGATGCGAATCTCTGTGTACCTTGCATTAAAAAAAAGAAGCAAAAACACAAACATGATTATATACTTCAAGTGCTGCACAGGAATCACGTGTTGAGTGATGTAGATTTTTTTTGTCGAAGTGAAAAATATCGGTACGCTATTTATACACATTAAAAAAAGGTGCACGAGTGATTGATGAGAGAGAGAGAGAGAGAAAAAAAAAGATAATGATGATAATTTATTTTGTATATCGAAGAGAAGAAGAAAAAGGCACAGGTGATGGAACGGCAAAGTTCGAAGGAGCTGTGACGAAGCAAACGAAATAGTATACTTAAAATTGCTACTTGATACCTAAAAAACAAATAATTCTCCGGCTGATAACCGCGGAAAATTCTTATCTATGCGGCGCGTTGCCTTATACAGAATTTTATCAAATTTCATCTTTTCCAACTTTGCTCTTCTATTGTCCAAGTGAAATATTTTTCAAATCAACTGTTTGTACATATTTTATCGAATCTTTCGAAGAAACGGTGCTCGAAGACTGCTGCGATATGAAAAACTGTCTTTTGGATGGATTGATCTTGATTTTCATCTGCGAAAGGAGTTCATCGATATCATCGAAGTAGACGCTTTTAATTAGATGAGAGAGTAAAGATAATGTTGTATAGAATCCTGTAGATATTGCAGCCAACGTTTCCCTCAGCTGATGATTCTCGTATCTGGCTTGATAACCCAAACCCCATTGCAATGAAAAAAAAAAAAAACAATATAGAAAAGAAACATCGACGATCGTAAAACACATTCGTTAAATGTAAACGGATTTCAAAACGTTAAACTACTCTACGAGAATAGTTTATATGTTGTATATGTTTATACGATAAACGATCGAGACAGCACATCGTATACCTATTATATAAACGAGTCTCTGTACCAAATGTCTATGGAAAAAAAAAAAAAAACAAATGTATCTCTTCGGAGAAAAATAAAAATGACGAAATAATCTCAACAATAGACTTATACGTGAAATAAAACTTTACAGCTACAAAATAATTTATTTACATATATAAAACATAATATAATTGTACAGGAAACTCCGCGATTCCTCTATTATCGAAGAAGGAACCGGACGATCCGAACCTGTTGGATCGTAACTTCGAGCGAAATATTCTAATGAGCCGTAAGCAAAAATACACGCTAAACTGCAAAGAAGGATCTGATATAAATTAACATTAAACTGGAAAAAATGATTGTATAAACAGGAAGAATAAACATATTGAGGGTAAAAAGTCCTGTACAAAAATAAATTTTTACCAGATTTATGGTTAATTTTAACAGATCATTCTTTCCATGTGTATATATTCGTTGCAATTAAAATTACTGGGTCTCAATACTCGTATGACTCACGGGAGAGTCTTTTACCACCGCCACCAGCGAAAATTCCACCAACTTCGTAAACATATTAAGATTCGACATGCAGAATTAACGTTATTTTATTTTTACAAGAGCTTTAAACGGGCCACAAAAATTCTTTCTCGTTCATGCAAACGTCGGCCTTTGACTAGAAGGTTAATGAATTTTTTTTTTCCTACATTTCGTGGCCCGGTGTTTGCGTATATGTATCTCACAGTTGGTGTCTCGAGCTGTATTTTTTTATAACTGTAAAATCGTAAAATAACTTCTATAGATCGTGTAAAATAGGGCAGCTAACGAGGAGACCATTCTTGTAATTAAATTGAGGTAAAGTCGTTTCCTGCGCGACTCTTACACTGTAAAACCCTGTTTGCGAAGACACTCTCATCCTCTAACGTTAAATCACTTCAGAATCTTGAATCCCGAAGGAAATTAGCGAGGGGAGAGAAAAATAATAAAGCCTGTACACATCGATGCAAAATCGTGGTAATTAATTCTATCGCTGTCAAGCGGATTTCGATCTAAGTTGAAGGAAGCAGACGAGGACAAGAGCTGCCGTCCAGCCTGAAGCAACGAGAAATCCGCTGTAGACTTGAGGATCGTTGACGGAATAACCCTTGTCAAGAAGACCCCTCAAAGAGATTCCTGGTATCGTCGTCGGCAGAGCTAAACTCACCCACTGCAATGCCTTCGGCATTCCTTCGATTGGCCAAATACAACCTGTGAAAACGGTTAGCAAAATATTAATATCTGTCATTCTCAGCATAAAATTATAACTTTCCAATTAATTTTATTTCATATATAACTTTATAGACAAGGATTAAAATGTTGTGATAAATTGTAAATAATTATGACCCTCTAATAATAAACAATACCAATTTTTTTTTAATTAAAGGAAAATAAGTGGAATTGAGTAAAACTCATGTTATCGTCGGATGAAACATTCTCGTATCTATTACATTTTATTATTAAATATTTCTCTTAAAAAATTATATTAATAAATTCTTATGTGGTCACGTTTGCATAATAATTTGAAATTCGAATACTTTGTTTAATAATACGCAATACCGATTTTTTAAATTAAAGGAGAATAATATTCCATTTTATTATCGTCATTTTTGCTTGCTCATAGACGAAGCTTTGTTTTCGTGAAAAAATTCTTTTTCGAGATTTTCATGTCAGGACACTCAGAATGGTCGAAAACGTCGAGAAAAGTGGTTTAGAAAAAATGTATGTATGTGTGTGTGCGTATGTGCACAATTTTTTGTTAGCACGACAGCTGTCGGAATTTTTAAGATATCGGGCTCAAATTTGATCCACCAGTAAACTGTCGTTAAACAAGCTATGGGATTGAATTTGGAGTTAATCCATCAAGGTGTTCAAAATTTATGGCATTTTGAATTTTTTTGAGAATGTCAGCTTGGGCTTTAACTCCCGCAATTTTTATGACATCCGGCTCAAACTTGGACCAGAAGTGGACTGTTATCAAATAGTGTTTGGGATTAAATTTGGTGTCAATCCCTTAAGGGCTTCACAATTTATGGCATTTAAAAATTTTTTGACATTTTTTGTTCGCGCTTTAACTTTCGCAATTTTTAAGATATCGGGCTCAAATTTGGTCCACAAGTGGAATGTTATTAAATAAAGTTTGGGAGTGAATTTTACGTCAATCCGTCAAGGAGTTTAAAATTTATGGCATTTTGAATTTTTTGTTCGTGCTCTAACTTCCGCAATTTTTAAGATATCGGGCTCAAATTTGGTCCACAAGTAGAGTGTGGGTAAACTAACCATCAGTTTGAATCTGGCGAGAATCTGTCGAGGGGTTCAAAACTAATGCCATTAAAAAAATTTTTAAACAAGGCTGCAAAGTAGATCTTTGCAAATTGCTTCCTCATTATTATTGGATTTTTACAAAGCTTCCTCTATGAGGAAGCCAAAATAGATTAACATACTTTTTTTTTTAAATTATATTGATAAATTCTTCTGTGATGACTTTTTGAATAATAATTTGAAATTCGAATACTTTGTTTAACAATGAGTATCAAACATTGTAAAAAATGTTCAGAAAATGAATATACTTTTACCGGCATATTAAATTTAATATCCAATTATATAGTAGAATTACAGTACTTTTATATTAATCATAACTTTTTTAATGTGTTTAATATACCATGCATTAATTTGATATCATCCTTGTAAATTAAATTCAACATACAATTTTGTGTATAAAAACTTCTGCCAAAAGTATATTAATTCTCATAATGAAAATGTTCTCCCTGAATTTTTTCCCCTTGTTCTAGAGTACGAAGGATGTTCCATTCTCAACCAACACTGCTAAATCTCTCTAAAATCTCTCGACAAATTACAATTTTATTTTCATTGATCGATAAGAAAAAGTAAGCAATAATTCTGTGAATTTACTTACCGCAAAGCAATATCACCGGATAAAAACTGCCGGTGGACATGTAATTTGCGACTGTGTGAGAGCTGCATATTACTGAGATGAGAAAACCATAGCACATTCCAGCGAAACCAATGAGGAGTACCAAAAATATAACGGCCAACATGGAGCCATGACATTCGAGATCGAACTTCAGAAAACTGATGGCAAGCGTTACGGTCACTTGGATTACGATGACCGAGACTTGGGTCAGTAGGTGGGACGTCAAAATCTCGGCGGTCGTCACCCCTACATCAGGAAGAACCTTGATTAGTGATTACTGCAGCTTGTGTATGTGCATTAATTATAAATAAAGCGTCTGATGATATCTTCTGCGATGCTACATATTGCATACACTAGTGATGACGGATCAAAGCTAACTTGTTTAGATACGTTTCACGTTACAATTATCGACATATCGTACAGGCATGCCAAGAGTTTGAGCTTCGCGGAGGTCTTTGTCGTGCGCTCTGCATACAGATTGCCCATTCAACGGATTCGAGTGTCTCACACCTCCGGCATTTTCATACCAATTTAGGATCAACAATTGAGTGCTTAACGCTTGGAGGTCTCAAAATTACCGAGTCACTGCTGGAGTTTTATTCATCTTGGATCGAACGAATAGCGCATCGGTGCAAGGTCGCCACTTTTTTCGATACACCCAGAAAAAAGATCTAGTAGACCGAACTAGATTTTAGTTAACGTTAATTAATTTTCTTATTTTAATGCCGGTCTAATGGGACTGTAATTATTTTGAGTTATTAACATGAAATAAACATATATCTTCGATTTAAATACATTTTTTATCATACTCGGTATAAACAATGTGGAAATTAATAATTAATTACAGAAGTGTCTTATACAATGGATCATTGTGCAATAATATTAATAATATTTTATTGATATTGGACAACAAAAAAATACAAATTTTGGTTAGCAAATGGTATCAAATAAACGTTGATTTTAGTATTTGAATCTATTTCGAATTTACTACAATAATTAAAGCTAATAAATGTGTACTGGATTGGAATAAAAATTTAGTTTGATTGAATAAGAAGGATTGAATACAGGAATTTCGTCAATTTAATTGGATACCTTTTCCGGGTAAATAAAGAATTATGCAGCAACAAATAGAATTTTTATTCAGTGATTTTATGAGGGTTGATCCTGATTATTTTAATGCCGGTCTAATAGGACTGCAATTATTTTGAGTTATTAACATGAAATAAATATATCTTCGATTTAAATACATTTTTTATCATACTCGGTATAAACAATGTGGAAATTAATAATTAATTACAGAAGTGTCTTATATAATGGATCATTGTGCAATAATATTAATAATATTTTATTGATATTGGACAACAAAAAAATACAAATTTTGGTTAGCAAATGGTATCAAATAAACGTTGATTTTAGTATATGAATCTATTTCGAATTTACTACAATAATTAAAGCTAATAAATGTGTACTGGGTTAGAATAAAAATTTAGTTTGATTGAATAAGAAGGATTGAATACAGGAATTTCGTCAATTTAATTGGATACCTTTTCCGGGTAAATAAAGAATTATGTAGCAACAAATAGAATTTTTCATTCAGTGATTTTATGAGGGTTGATCCAAATAAATAAATATGGTCGAAATCAATAGATTGCATATTTCAACGAAATACATATATGTTTTATGGAAACCAAATTTCAGGACAAATAAAGACAAATTGGATATATTTGTTGAGTCACGTTAACTAGACTATTTTTCTGGGTGTACGCTAACTTAAATTTAATCGTAACATTATTTGTTATACGGTTATTACCTTGTACTAGGCTCCGATCCCAGATGCCTTCGTGACGATCCGCTATTATTATGGAAGAGGATACCGAAGTTGCGAGGAAAAATACAACCCTGGAATTATTAACAATTCAAGTAATTAAATAATGACGTTGGAATTATTTAGGGGAAAACGCAAGTTACGGTTTACATAGAATATAAATTTACAAAGGTAAATTTACAAAACACTTAACTATTATTCAGGGCATTTATAATTTTGCTATTAAATTTTAGTTTAAAAAAAAATGTTCTTCAAAATTCAACATTGATAAATGACACTAAACTAGCGCCAATTAAAAAAGATGCTGAGAATATTTGTAGTATAAGATAATATATAGTTTAAAAAAACTATATATTAGTTGAAACTTGCAATTTTACCCAAAACTAATATATAGTTTCTTTTTTAAACTATAATAAAAAATAAAAAATTATAAACTATATAGTTTTTTTTTTAAACTATATATTAGTTTTGGGTTAAATTTCAAGTTGAAATTTGAAATTGAAATTTTACCCAAAACTAATAAATAGTTTTTTTTAAACTATATATTAGTTTTGGGTAAAATTTCAAGTTTCAACTAATATATAGTTTTTTAAAACTATATTCAAGTTTTTAAACAAAATTTCAAGTCTTCTTAACTCTGTAGCTTAAAAACAATGTTAAGAATTGCTAAATTTTTTGCTTTCGTGTTTTGCTATCCCAATTTATACTGAATAAAATATGCTCTGAGATCTATATTGATTTGTAGATAAACGAAAAAAAGCACAATGCAATTTTCGTACAAAATTAAGGTAACTCACGTTAGTATAAATCCTGGAGCCATGAAGGTCGAGTACTTTTGATCCAGCTTCCCGAATATCGGCTCCTCGAACTAAAAGCCAAAATATAATATACAAGTCTGTTGAATAATCCAACGGAGCGTGTCAATCGCGAGACACTAAAGCATATTACTATTCCGTACGTACCCGAACCGGCAAGTCGCCAAATTTTTTCGGTAAATCGCATTCCCGTATAATATCCTCATAAATCTCGAAAAAACGTTCGTACAATTGTTTCTCAACGTAAAGGCCTATTTGTCTATCTGCAAGAGGTAAGAGAAAAAAAGCAAGAATGAAGCTTTTGTGCATAACAAAAACCCCGGAATTCGAGACGAAGTCGATACTTCGATACACGGAAAAAAAATGTCATTGATTCAATAAATCTTTCATTTGCGGAATTCCAAAAAGAAAAATCAAGCGTTGTCAACTTAATTTTAATTCCAATTCCTACAATTTCATATGATATTTTAACAATAACTCTAAAACTGGCAAAACAATATTTTATTGTTTCAATGTTAAATAAGATTGTAATAATAACGAAATAGAGTTAATTTAAAAATAATTGTTTTTTAATCAATTACTTTTTTTTAGTGTACACTGAAAATAAGGTTTGGTTGGACTTTCTAAGATTTTGGTTAAAAATTTTACCAAGAAAAATTTGGTAGGTCATTCCATACGAATTGGGCCATTTATTTTCCATCACGCCAATTTTTCTGTAGTTTGTAAGCATAATAATGGAGATTCTGTGAAATTTTGAGAAAAATCATAATGGTGTCTCATAAAAAATTAATTATTTCTTTATTTTGTAAAAAAAATTGCGGCATTTTTTTTTAGCGTCTTTGGAAATGTTTTTTATTAAAAATTACATTCAAAAACTTAATGTTGTACGATGAGTAATTTTGAATATACAGCAAATTAAAAAAAATGGATTAAAAAAAATCGTTATTTAATTTTGGGCAAACCATAGGTGCTAAAATTTTTTAATAATTTATGGATATTCGTGATATTCTAAACAACTTTTGAAAAAATTATGAAGACTTTTTGCGATCATGCTAAATTTTGGCTCGAATCGGTAAAGTGGTTCAGATTTTATGGAATTTTGAATTTTTCAAAAAATTGACATTATCGCTCTATTGTAACTTTTGCAAAACTTGAAATAGCGAGCTTAAATTTTGTATATAAATGAAACAATATTCAGCCATTATATATGTATAATTTAGTGACAAACGGTATGAAATATGTGATTTTATGGAATGTTGAATTATTTTTAATAATATACGTTATCACATTTACTTTCGAAAACGCTCTAATAATAACAAAATAACGGAATAACGAAATAGAAAAAGCGAATTCACAACATGTTTATTTATCTAATTTAAAAAAGGATGCAAAGTAGAACCTTGCATATTGCTTCCTCATTATTTTTTGCTTTTTACAAAGCTTCCTCTATGAGGAAGCCAACATTGAATAATATACTTTTTTGCTTCCTCAGAGAGGAAGCTTTGTAAAAAGCGAAAAATAATGAAGAGGCAATGTGCAAAGTTTTACTTTACATCCTTTTTTAAATTAGATAAATAAACATGTTGTGAATTCTCTTTTTGTTATTATTAGAGCGTTTTCGAAAGTAAATGTGATATAACATATATTATTAAAAATAATTCAACACTCCATAAAAACACAAATTTCATACCGTTTGTCATTAAATTTTTGATAGTTTTAATCAACCCTTTTTCTGAATTTAATTAAATCAACCGATTGATCACGTACTTCCCATATCCAAAGATATTTCCATTTCGCCAGCGAGTATTTCTTCGGTACTTGCGGAATTCATGTTATCACGTCTGTCCTGCAGGGCCGTGGAGAAATTTCTGCCAAATTGTATAGCTCCTACGACCTCGCCTTGCTTTACTGCCATATTCGCCGTGTTAATGTCAGCGTAAAATCTCTGAAAGGCAAAAGAGGAACGTCAAGTTTGCGTAACGTATTAAACACAGGCGCGAAGAACAATCAGAATCGTCGAGTAGTATTATACGAGCGTGCAGTTTCTTTCGCTTGAGTTTAACGAGCCCGTAAATAATTCTGCGTAATTATGTACAGTTACGCGTAATACTGACACAAAACAATGTACGATCATGAATATTACTAGTTTATCTTTGAGATATCTTACGTTTTCCGCTATATCCTTGTTAAAACCGTTGAGGAATCGGCAGCTTAGGTCGACATAGTCGCAGGTGTAATTTTCGGGAACGTGATAAACATTTCCCATGTATTTTCCTCCATTGCAATCGCCAGCTTCGTCGTTAACGACCGCCATGTATAAACCCTTCGGATCACCACCGATCGTATAGAAGAAGAGAAACGTTTGGACGATCGGAAGTACCAGAGCAAAAAGTACTCCACTAATGAAATAATATCAACTTCTTGAGACTAGTCGCTAAAATTTCCTCAGGGTCTGATGGAAAACAAAAGGTGTAATATATTTACCCTGGATGTCGCACGAATTGCAAAGTGTTCTTCGTCATCAGAGCTTTAAACTTCCTTCCGGTGAAACTTCGCATAAGTTGTGGTTTCGACACTTTATCCCACGATGACTGTTTTTCGATCTGAATAATGTTCTGAAAAAAAAAAAGAAAAAATGTCAACACAATCTTACTCAAAATCTCAACAGGTAAAACGTGCTTGTGGAGCTATGAAAAACAAAATAAAACTGTTTCCCGATCTGAATAATGTTATGAAAAAAAAAAAATGTCAACACAATATTTCTCAAAACCTCAAGATATGCTGAAACATGTTTGTAATGCTTTGAAAAACAAAATAAAACTGTTTCCCGATCTGAATAATGTTATGAAAAAAAAAAAATGTCAACACAATATTTCTCAAAACCTCAAGATATGCTGAAACATGTTTGTAATGCTTTGAAAAACGAAATAAAACTGTTTCTCGATCTAAATAATGTTCTGAAAAAAAATGTCAACACAATCTTTCTCAAAACCTCAAGATATGCTAAAACATGTTTGTAATGCTTTGAAAAACGAAATAAAACTGTTTTTCGATCTAAATAATGTTCTGAAAAAAAAAATGTCAACACAGTCTTTCTCAAAATCTCAAGATATAGTAAAACATGTTTGTAATGCTTTGAAAAACAAAATAAACCTGTTTCTCGATCTAAATAATGTTCTGAAAAAAAAATATCAACACAATCTTTCTCAAAATCTCAAGATATGGTAAAACATGTTTGTAATGTTTTGAAAAACAAAATAAATCTGTTACTCGATCTAAATAATGTTCTGAAAAAAAATGTCAACACAATCTTTCTCAAAATCTCACGATATGGTGAAACGTGTTTGTAATGCTTTGAAAAACAAAATAAAACTGTTTCCCGATCTGAATAATGTTATGAAAAAATAGTCAACACAATCTTTCTCAAAATCTCAAGATATGGTAAAACATGTTTGTAATGCTTTGAAAAACAAAATAAATCTGTTACTCGATCTAAATAATGTTCTGAAAAAATATGTCAACACAATCATTCTCAAAATCTCAAGATATGCTAAAACATGTTTGTAATGCTTTGAAAAACGAAATAAACCTGTTTCTCGATCTAAATAATGTTCTGAAAAAAAACGTCAACACAATATTTCTCAAAACCTCAAGATATGCTGAAACATGTTTGTAATGCTTTGAAAAACAAAATAAAACTGTTTCCCGATCTGAATAATGTTATGAAAAAAAAAAATGTCAACACAATATTTCTCAAAACCTCAAGATATGCTGAAACATGTTTGTAATGCTTTGAAAAACAAAATAAACCTGTTTCTCGATATAAATAATGTTCTGAAAAAAAAGTCAACACAATCTTTCTCAAAACCTCAAGATATGCTAAAACATGTTTGTAATGCTTTGAACAACGAAATAAACCTGTTTCTCGATCTAAATAATGTTCTGAAAAAAAAATATCAACACAATCTTTCTCAAAATCTCAAGATATGGTAAAACGTGTTTGTAATGCCTTGAAAAACGAAATAAACCTGTTTCTCGATCTAAATAATGTTCTGAAAAAAAAAGTCAACACAATCTTTCTCAAAATCTCAAGATATGCTAAAACATGTTTGTAATGCTTTGAAAAACGAAATAAACCTGTTTCTCGATCTGAATAATGTTCTGAAAAAAAAATGTCAACACAATCTTTGTCAAAATCTCAAGATATGGTAAAACATGTTTGTAATCCTTTGAAAAACAAAATAAACCTGTTTCTCGATCTAAATAATGTTCTGAAAAAAAGTCAACACAATCTTTCTCAAAATCTCAAGATATGGTAAAACGTGTTTGTAAAGCTGCGAAAAACGAAATAAACCTGTTACTCGATCTAAATAATGTTCTGAAAAAAAAAAAATGTCAACACAATCTTTCTCAAAATCTCAAGATATGCAAAAACATGTTTGTAATGCTTTGAAAAACGAAATAAACATGTTTCTCGATCTAAATAATGTTCTGAAAAAAAAGTCAACACAATCTTTCTCAAAACCTCAAGATATGCTAAGACATGTTTGTAATGCTTTGAAAAACGAAATAAACCTGTTTCTCGATCTGAATAATGTTCTGAAGAAAAAATGTCAACACAATCTTTCTCAAAATCTCAAGATATGCCAAAACATGTTTGTAATGCTTTGAAAAACGAAATAAACCTATTTCTCGATCTAAATAATGTTCTGAAAAAAAATGTCAACACAATCTTTCTCAAAACCTCAAGATATGCTAAAACATGTTTGTAATGCTTTGAAAAACGAAATAAACCTGTTTCTCGAGGTGAATAATGTTCTGAAGAAAAAATGTCAACACAATCTTTCTCAAAATCTCAAGATACGTTAAAACATGTTTGTGAAGCTGTAAAAAACGAAATAAAACAAACACTTTAGAATCTTAATTATGTTTAAATTGTTAATGCTATTTTACAATGACGAATTATTTTTATTCCATTTTTTTGACGGGCTAGAATCAAGCATAAATAAGTTTTCAATACAATGTATTTAATTTCAGGAAATAATTTTTACCATTTGTAACTACTAAGAAGAGATTCTTGAACTCACGTCTCCACTGATGGAATGTTCACTAGATGGAGGGTTGACGATTTCTTCATTTTTTGGAATGAACTCAGTAGTCACTACACCCCTATCCTGATTTTCTTTCTGACGTTGACACAGCTGAAGAAAAGCGTCTTCAAGGGTTTCACATTGAAATGCTGCGAGCAGTTGATTTGGTGGCGCTTCGGCTAATAATTGACCACACCTCAAAAGTCCAATCTAAAAAAAAACAGGAATATCAGTATAAAAATTTTAAAAAAAATGATATCAAACAAATACCCAAATTCGACTAACTTTGTTGGCGAGTTTCGTTTCTTCAATGTAATGTGTCGTGACGACTACAGTCGTCCCTCTGGATTTGGTGATACCAGCGAGAAATTCCCAAATACTAAATAATAATCGTTGATTAGTGTTTTTCAGCAATTGGGAAAAGTTTTTGTCATCAAGTCAACAAATCCAAGAGGAGAAAAAGTACTTGCTTCTGTCGGAGGAGTGGATCAAGTCCCACAGTTGGTTCATCCAGGATTAGCAATTCTGGGTCGTGGATGAGTGCAGCGGCGAAGGAAACTCTTCTTTGCTGACCACCGCTCATATTTTTCACCAAATGATTTTTTGGCGGTAGTTGAAGAAGTTCGGAGAGAAAACCGTATCTTTCCTCTAGAAAAAAAATTGCTTGGATAAGAAACGAAAAATTTGGAGAGTCTTATCTTTCAAATGATGAAAGTTTTTTTTTACCAATAGCTTCATCTTCAAGACCATTGATTCTGCCGAAATAATACAGAGCTCCAAGGACCGTAAACTCGCCAACAAGAGAAATATCCTGAGGCATGTAGCCTACTCTTGGTCCTGGAATTCCAGATCCTTTTGATCCAGGTTTTCCACCTAAAACCCATATATCTCCACTGTCGATTTTTCGAACACCAACGACGCAGGTCAGTAGTGTAGTTTTACCGCAACCACTCGCACCCAGTAATCCGTATCTAATTTGTACAAATAAATTGTATTATTAAGTTACCCAGAAGTTTTCTGCATCTGCAAAATTTACACTTTGACCAGCTGTAACTAAGTAACGCGGCGGACAAACATTTTTTCCCTAGGCAAGTTGTTGCGTCTCACCATTATCTATAAGCAAGTTTAAGCGTCTCAACGGCTGACGCAAAAATTTTTTTTCCAAGGCAGATTTATTCGTTTTCCAAATATCTCCAGGCACTTTTTTTCGAAAATTCGCAATCATTTTCGGTTGCCCCATTTTAGCGTCTCAACGGTTGATGCAATAATTTTTTTCTAAGGCAGGTTTATTCGTTTTCCGAATATCTCCAGATATATATATTTTTTTTGTTTTTCAAAATTTGGCAATCATTTTTGTCATCTTTGCGGTTGTCCGTCTCAACGGCGGTTGATCCAATAATTTTTGTTTCAAGGCAGATTCATTCGTTTTGAGAATCTCTCCAGGTACATTTTGACAAATGAGGCAACCTGAAAGACGCGAAATTGCCGACGAAAATTGTCGCCAGTTCTTAAATATTTGCAGGAAAAAAAAACTAAAAAAACGTCCTTATAGATAATGGTGAGACGCAAAAACTTGCCTGGGGAAAAAAATGTTGTCCGCCGCGTTACTTAATTACGGCTGGTCAAAGTGTAAATTTTTGCAGATGCAGAAAACTTTCGAGTTATATTATGAATTTAAATTTCGCTGTTAAAGTTTTAAACAGGAAGCCTGGAAATGTGCAGAAATGGAGAGACTCTGATGGTCGAGAAAAATAAATCGATTAATAGGCAATCATCTCGTGACACTAAAATCCAACACCTATGGACTCATTAAACCAGCTGCCTCCTACTCGGTCGTAATAATACATTATAGTAAAAAACTAATTAGCATTTTCGCAACGGCCTGAAGTTCACAATCTGTAATAACCTGTCGCTGATACTCTTTGTTTGAACTAATAAGCATAGATTTACCGACAGAAGCAGGATTCATCGGAGAGCAACACAGAACAAAGAGAGCTGATAAAACTCGAGGTATTCAAGAGATTCGCTTCAGTCGACAAACAACGATAGGCGGATAATGGAGAGACGTTTCTTCGGCTTCCTCGTACATCTCGTGGCTACTTTTACTGTAGTGACGGCCGGTCGTATTCTCAAATCGTACAATCCATCAAGAGCTGTGAAGGCGAGAGAAGAATATGGAAACGGGCCGATTCGTCTGGAACTTAAAGCCACAAATACCGACAACAAGGACTTGGCTATTCTTCTCGAGACGATATTAGACGTCAAGGACTTTGTCAAGCTGGTTCACGTTATTGCAATTAATCATCTTGACGGAATTGACCTCCGTGATGTACATGATAAATCCCAGGAGCAGAAGAATCTCCATGGAACTCAATCGTTGCTGGAAAATGAAGAAGACGTGTCGAATTCGGACGAAAGAATGTTTGCAAACGATAATACTCTTCTGGAGTACGAAATACGACAGGAACTTCTCGCAGTCTCGAGTAATCTTCGCAGGCAACCGGAAACTCTCGACGCACTCTCTCGCCACTTCAACAACGTTGTCAGAAAAGTATTGACCGAAATTCTTGCCGATTTGAAGAATCAATCAAAGAACAAGCAGAAATTTGTGACACCGACTATGAGAAGGCGAATCACGCGTATCGAAGAAATTACTAAAGTTATGAAAGAAACTATTGCGCTCCTTAGAACGAGACCGAGAAAGGAGAAGGAAATTGGCAACGAAACACCAGATTTGTGGGATGTAGACTTCTCCAGACAATTCACAAATTTTGATCTTGATCCCCTGTCGACACTTTATGAAGAATCCAAGATTCTGCAAGGATTGGTACTCGAAAATCCCTGTCGTCGTCATCAGGATGAAGCATCGGAACAAGAAGAACCGATTGATTTGAACGAAGCTTTTGATTTTTTTATGAAATCCTCAGAGCACTTTAAGATTACAGAGAAATTGCAGAAATTCTTGAAAGTCGTGTTGCGACGTATTATTAAAATTCACGATATGAAAACGGATAATCAACTTTCCGACGATTATCAGAAGCAAAAAGGAATTAAAAATAACGAGACTTCGATTAACTTGCAGGATGATAATGAGAATGTGGCGACAAAACAACCGCGTTCTAATACAAAGAAGCAATACACTGGAGATAAAATAACACAATCTCGTGGCGGGATAAATACCAATGATCAGAATACAACGAATCACAATGAGCAAGTTACTGTGAGTCATTCAAAAAATAATGCTTCTCTGAAAAACGTGGATGCAAATATGAACGTGCCAGAATTACAAATAACAACGGACGGTGTTTTTCTGGAGAATTTGCACGAGGTTTTAACGACACGTAAGGCGATCCAAGATTTTAAGGAAGAGCAGAAAAATCACAGCGCGCCAACTATCGAGCAAAAAGCGACGACGTCGTACCTGAAGACTTCTAAAAAAATTCCAGAGAAATCGAATGACACCGATGCCAGAAATTTAATCATCGACAAACCTGTAACTGGAACTCATAACAAAATTAACAAAATTGATCACGCAAAAAATGTTTCTATTCATGGAATTGTGAATCCAAAAAACGATACAAAGACTAAAAATAACAAGACAATAGTTCCAGCAATCGAAACTATCCGCAATGAGGACAACGAAGGAAAGATCGAAGATAAAAAAACAACAAATCTATCAGTTGATCCAATTGTCACTGCAAGGAATGAAAATGGAATGACGGACAACACAACGGATCCATCAATCGAGATTATCAACAATGAAGAGAACAAAAAAGGGACTGGAACGAAAATCGTATCAGATCCATCAGTTGACCCAAATGTAACTGAAGGATATAAAAATAATACTGTGAACAATACAACAGATGCATTAATCAAAACTTTCGTCAATGAAGAAAACAAAAGAAAGACCAAAAATAAAAGCATATCAAATCCATCAGTCGTTCCAATCGAAACTGTCGTCAATGAAGAGAACAAAAGAAAGACCGGAAATAAAAGCATATCAAATCCATCAATTGTTCCAATCGAAACTGTCATCAATGAAGAGAACAAAAGAAAGACCGGAAATAAAAGCATATCAAATCCATCAATTGTTCCAATCAAAACTCTCATCAATGACGAGAACAAAAGAAAGACCGGAAATAAAAGCATATCAAATCCATCAGTTCTTCCAATCGCAACTGTCGTCAATGAAGAGAACAAAAGAAAGACCGGAAATAAAAGCATATCAAATCCATCAGTCGTTCCAATCGAAACTGTCGTCAATGAAGAGAACAAAAGAAAGACCGGAAATAAAAGCATATCAAATCCATCAATTGTTCCAATCGAAACTCTCATCAATGAAGAGAACAAAAGAAAGACCGGAAATAAAAGCATATCAAATCCATCAGTCGTTCCAATCGAAATTGTCGTCAATGATGAGAACAAAAGAAAGACCGGAAATAAAAGCATATCAAATCCATCAGTTCGTCCAATCGCAACTGTCGTCAATGATGAGAACAAAAGAAAGACCGGAAATAAAACCATATCAAATCCATCAGTTGTTCCAATCGAAATTGGCGTCAATAAAAATAACGAAAATAAGACCAGAAATAAAAGCATATCAGATCCACCAGTTGATCCAATCAAAACTATCGTCAATGAAAAGAATGAAAATAAAATCATATCAGATCCATCAGTTGAACCAAACGTAACACAACGATATGAAAACAACACCTCAAACAACATAATTGATCCATCAATCGAAACTTTCGTCAATGAAGATAACGAAAAAAAGACCGGGAATAATAGCATATCAGATGAATCAATTGTTCCAATTGAAACTGTCATCAATATCGAAAACAAAAATAAGACCGGAAATAAAAGCATATCAGATGCATCAGTTGTTCCAATTGAAACTGTCATCAATATCGAAAACAAAAATAAGACCGGAAATAAAAGCATATCAGATGCATCAGTTGTTCCAATTGAAACTGTCATCAATATCGAGAACAAAAATAAGACGAGAAATAAAAGCACATTAGATACATCAGATGTTCCAATCGAAACTGTCATCAATGAAGAGAACGAAAAAAAGACCATGAATGAAAGCATATCAAATCCATCAGTCGATCCAACCGTAACTGAAGGATATGAAAACATTACCACAAACACCATAACGGATCCATCAATCGAAAATAACAAAACAATACATTTATCAATAAATCCAAATGAAATTGAACAAAATGAAGGAAATATCCATTCCAGTCTATTAAATGATACCATTGTTAATGAAGCTGCCGAAGAAAATACTAAGAGTAACAATACAGAAGATCAATTAACAGCACAAAATCCCGAAAAGCCCGAGAATAACACGACTGATCTTTATTCATCGGAGACTACCGTTCCTGAAGAGGACACAATGCAAACTGATAATCCCACAATCGATGGAAAACAAAAAGATGAAGAATACACCGAAAATGAATCACAGGAAACAATTGATTTAGATCCTGACGAATTATCCAGCGAATATAACAAAGACGAATTCGATAGTTCGATGAATTCAATGAACACGAATATCAACATCGTAACGTTTCCATTAAGCTCGAGGAAAAATAAAACTGTCGCGGAAAATGCCATCGAGGAACCTGATGGTGAAACTACTATGAGATTTGGTTCGGACGATTGGTATAATACAAAGAAACACAAGAAAAATAGTACTAAAGCTTCCGGCTCAAAGGAAACGAAAATTCCGGACCAAAAAACGAAAACGATCAATCCGAGTTTGTCCTCCAATCATTCCAAGGTCGAAGCTTCATCTGAGAAAGAAATCACGCTTCCGCCCAAGAAAAACGATCATTCGCTTGCAGCAAAACCAGCTGAATCACCTGAAGAAATTATTTACAATGGAACCAGCTTAAAATCAAATGCCAACGATTCTCAGCTTGCTCAAAGTGGAGAAAAAGATTTTGTCACTTCCAACGGAACGAGAAAGTCTCTAGGACCATCCGATATTTCTGTTTCAAACGATACGGATAAGGAAATGAAGAAATATATAATGAGTTTAATATTGGAAGCGCTAAACTCACTTATGGCAAACAATAGCACAGTTAGGATTGAACCAAAGAATCAAGGAAAGACATTGAGGTAATTATTTGTACGGGCGAGACTCGAGCGCGAAATACGGTCACTGAACCCTTTCGGCATCCTGAGAATGATGTCAATTTGTTCGTCAATCGATGCTACAAGCCGAAATTCCTCCAGCTAGTATTTCAACAATGTACGAATTAACATATTCGTATTAATCTTGATATTGTACACTGAATTTCTTTAATCCGCAATGCTATAATTAAGTATAAATAAAATTCGATGCGATTTTAAATATAGTCACCAAATTTCGTGGTCGAGCGACGAGTTTTGAACTGATCATCAATATTGTAAGTAAAATTAATTTGAAAGAAGAAAATAAAATGTCTCAGGAGCTGTTGACTCACATGGATCCCTTCGAAACGGTCATGTTGAGGCCATCAAGAATAGCAACCCCATTGCCATACTCTTTTCGGGCGTTTCTCACGACAATTGCATCCTGTGGAATCATTGTGGACAGCTGAGAATCTCCGTCCTGCCAAGATTTATCTGAAACAACAAGAAAATAAAAAAATATGCATTATTGTAATGTGAAAAGAAGAAAAAAATGTTTTTTGAAAAATAAGCGGAAAGTGGATACAAAGTTGACACAAAACCATGCAATTTAGCAGAGTGCTTAACTCTGACGTCTCTAAGATGAAATTTTGCTTTCGGTCGAATGATCAATGACGCTCGAACTGAGCACTTGTACTGCGTCGACATGAGAGAATTATTTTTCTTGCTATTCGACACTCGACATCCATATCTCTTCTTTTTGCGTTTTTCCTCATTAACATGAATCCGTAAACGACGGTAAATATCGATAAAGTGAAATACCACGGATAAGTAAACTTAGATTGATGTGAAATTGATGTGTGTGACTGAAACGCTAACCATATTTCTTATTTAGCGTTACGTCATAAGAAGAATCTGGTTTTTAACTATAATTTATTATAAAAAATTCGCATCTTAAATAACCATCAAACGCAATGAAATATTCATTTTCGATTAATCAAATAATTAAACTTAATTACTATAATTATCTACGTTTTATAATATTGCGGCAATTCAAACAACAACAACAAAAAACGTGTCTCCGTTGCTTGGATGCAGTGAATCTGTCGTTTTATTTATGTACGAGCGCAATAAGGCAAGTATTTAAATTGGATTGATTAATCCACCTAAAGAATATTCGAAAAGCACTCAGTGCTTAATATTCGAAAAGCATTCTGTGCTTTTCTTCTTCGTTGTTTCAAACTTTTTTACCCGTCAGTCTTCTATTAATCATCAATCAACTAACATGAATTAAATATATTCTAAGCGCTTATGCGTAGTGTTTAAGTCTAATAGTTAAGTTCAATTACAATCGCATAATTGTCGTAAACGGCGACAATTAAGAAGTTTAAAACATTCGTACTATATAAATAATAAATGATAATATCATCTTTCACTGTTTTCAATCAATTCGGTCATCAAATACTTATTTTACGCGTGATAATTTGAAATATTAATTTTAATCATTAAGGAGGTTGGAGCGCTCCACACTAGTCAAATCAGTGCTAAATTTTTAAAAGCGTTTCTACAATTTCAGATGGTTTAATAATCTGTTCCAAGGTGTTAATCACATAGAAGCATTAGTTCTTGATATTCAAATACATTTACAGCTGTCATATGAACAGTAAATCGATCAATATCTCCAAATTTCCAATGTCATGTTTTTTCATCCAGTTTTGTAAAATGGTAAACCGTAATATCAGTCCGATTACGACGAAATATAGCTCATTTTGATCAGTGGAAGATCCTTAATCGATTGACCGTCCGGATTTTCTATAATATCTGGCGTTCAAAAGTTACAGCCATTTGTATACTTGATGTTAGGTTATGATAGAATAAACAAACGGTTGTATCTTTTGAACTACTAATACGATTTTTAGAAAATAGACAGCCAATCGATAGAATATCTTTTAGTGAACAAAATGAGCTATTGGTCGTCATAATCGGACTGATATTACGGTTTACCCTTTTAAAAAACTGGATGAAAAAACATAACATCGGAAATTTGCAGATATTGATCGATTTACTGTTGATATCACAGCTGTGAATGTATTTGAATATCAAGAACTAACGCTACTATGTGATTTACACCTTGGAACAGATTATTAAACCATCTGAAATTGTAGAAACTCTTTTAAAAATTTAGCACTGATTTGATTAGTGTGGAGCGCTCCAACCTCCTTAATCGAACCGAGTACCCCCGATCGTCGCGCCGTAACATTAAATAAAGGTACAAGGTCGAGCCTTCACAAATTGCTTTCTTATTTTCCACTTATGATAAAGCTTCCTCTATGAGAAAGCAAAAATTTAACTTTATACTTTAGTTCGTCATAGAGGTGACCTTGTGAAAAGTAAAAAAAATGAGGAAGCAATTTGCAAGGCTCGACAATGCACCTTTTTGTTTGCAGTATACACATCATTTATCAAGTTATAGTGCAATATGTAGTAAATTGTAATTAACTTCAGAATTTACCATCTATATGCGAATTTATAATCAATTTTCTTTAAAAAAATTAATATAGAGTAATATCTCGATACACTGTATAATTCGCTATCATATAAGTCCACTATATCAGCATAATCATTTGCATTCATTCCATTCTATATAATTAACTTATCAGGTTATACCCATTCGGAGGTGATTAAGCATCATTTGTTACATTTGCATCAGGCACGTGACTGCCTCTTAATTCTCGCAAATCATTTGAAAATCACGAGATGTTATTAAAGGAAGTCGAAAAAAACTCATGATTTAACTATGTTTAATCTTTCTGCTAACTGCGAACGTACAATCTACGCATAGTAATATAGAAGACCCCTAGACATTGACAAAGCTCAATAGCTCTGACTGCTCGAGCTACGAATATCGAAATTTCCAACAAATTCGAGGGTTTTGTTATTTTTTGTTTTTTGTTTTGCGTATGTTTGTTATTTTTTGCTTCCTCATAGAGGAAGCTTTGTTTTCATGAAAAATCTTTTTTTCGAGATTTTCATGCCAGTATGCTTAGAATTGTCCAAAACGTCGAAAAAAGTGGTTTAGAAAAAATGTCCGTATGTATGTGTGCGTGTGTATCCTGGGCTCCGAAAATTCGATGAACTATTACTCAGTAACCGTTCGAGCGATATGGCTCAAATTTGGCACGCCCCTGGCGGAAAAATTTCTACAACTTTTTACGCCGAAACGTCACTATTTCTAAAACTTTCTACTCCAAATAATTACGCGGAAACTACAACTTACTATGCGAAAACAGCTTAAAACTACAACTTTTTATAGGAAACGATGCATCTTTCACAACTTTCTATGAAAAAATGCGAGATTTGGAACATGATTGTAGATTGTTGTAATTTCTACAACATTTTACCCTAATTTCGGGCATATACAATAATGAAAAACTACAACTTTATATGAAAATTTGCAAACTTGTCAAAGTTACTACTACTAACTGCAACTAATAACGGAAATGTACACCCCATAGGGACTGATATGGTTGTAAATTTTCGTAAAAAGTTGTAGTTACTATAACTTTCTACAACTAACTACAACTTATTACGGAAATTTTGAACAAATCAGACTACCCCTATTACTTTTACAATTTTTTTAAAAATTTGATGCAGATGTAGAAAGTAGTACTTTCTTATAGAAAGTTGTTATTTCTACGACGAACTACAACTAACTACTTTTTTGTTATATTAAGTTCTAATTAGTTGTAAAAAGTTGAAATTTCTACGAGAAACTATGAAAAACGACTGTTATTTTTCCAATTTTTTTTAAAGTTTGTTGCAGATATCGCAAGTTGTTATTTTTATGGCAAACTAAAACTAACTACTTCTTTGTTTTATTAAGTTGTAGTTAGCTGTAAAACGTTGTAGTTTCTTTGAGAACCTATGAGAAACTACTCCTATTAATTTTAATTTTTTTTTAAGTTTGATGCAAATGTAGAAAGTATTAACTTTCTCATAGAAAATTGTTATTTCTACAACAAACTACAATTAACTACTTTCTTGTTGCAATAAATTGTAGTTAGTTGCAAAAACTTGTAGTTTCGTGTAGAAAAATTCTACAACTTTTTACACAATGAACAAATTGTAGAAATCTCGTACTTAGTTGTAGAAATTTGTAATTTGTTGTTGAAACGGCGTAGAAAGTTGTAGATTTTTTTCCGCCAGGGGCAAGTGGAGTAGTTACCCGCTTTGCATGTTGAGATTTTGAAAAAAAAAAAAAAAAATCAGCCATTTTGATTTTATGGTACTTTTAATTTTTTGAAAAAAGGGCGTGGTCGCTCTAACTTTCGTAAAAATTATACGATTTTGCTAAGTAGTTGTTTATAAATAAATATACGTTCAATGTTGTTTAGCATTGCATTTGGGCGAAATCGGTGAAGCGGTTCAGATTTTATAGATGTTTGAATTTTTCGAAAAAAATATTTTTTTTTTATAAATCACGTCGAATTTCACCAATTTAACCGAAATGTTTTACAGACGAAAAGGAACATGCAGCTATGCCACGCACCAAATTTGACGATGATCGGTAAAGTGGTTCAGATTTTACGACATTTTGAAATTTACAAAAAAAACGATATGTATAATATGAAATAATTAAATTTAATATTTGTTTAATACGCCTAACTAATTACTTGGTTGCGTCTACACCGAGAGAAAAAATTTCATTAACGTCAAAGAAATATTTCTTTGATTTCAATGAAATAGTGCATTTGAATTTCAAAGAGAACATTTCATTGCTTGTAAATAAAGATTTACTTAGTGAGCATATAGTAAAGAAACGGTTTGATTGTTTTAAAGAGACGTTTTCATTGGTTCAAAGAAACGTTTTCATTGATCTCTCTCTCGCACCTAACCTCACTTTTTTGTTTTCCGCTTCTCCCGAATGAACGGCTTCGAGTTTCAAGGAGCCAGAAGCTTAGCCTGTTTCTGCCATACTTCCTTACATACTCACAAAATTTGAGCTTTATCTGCCGCGTACTTCAGGAAAAAATAGGTTTCGAAATTTTGAGGTGATAAGAAGAAGGTTGCATCGAATCAGAGACGATATCTTTGAAATCAATGAAAAAGGTTCATTGGTTTAAAGAAATGTTTCTTCGAATCAATGTTTTCTAATACTTTTCATTGAGTTTGAGATCATTCAAAGAAAAGATAGTATTGAAATTCAAGTATTTCATTTCATCGGCAAAGATTTCCGTGAATCAATGAAACTTTATCTCTCGGTGTACCAAATTTTCCTTCTAAACATTTTTCACAAAAATCTTAGTAACCCCAACCAATCCTTTTATTTTTCAGTGAGTGTAGAGAGATTTACGGAACCAAAATTAAAAAATCAGGATTCACTTGTCACGTCTATGAAGTGCGCTGATTAAATCTGCCATAAAGAGACGAGCGTGACTCGGGAGCAAAACACTTCTCGATAGTGTCTTCGGCACAGAGGAGAAAACCTCTTCTACACACAGAGAAAAAGACAACAAATTCTTCCTTGCGTCTATCCATCCAAACTCTTGAGTCAGATATTACGAAAATTTCTAGAACATGAGTTGGATTTCGTCACTGCGCGTGTGATTATCGAATCGAGCCCTACAAATGGGTCAGTGAGCCGAGAGTCGGATTAGCTAATCAACGAGAGGCAACTCCTCGTTTGATATTCGTGCATTAGCCGCAAGGTCTTTCCCCAATCGAGTGGCTGGCGTGCCTCAAGTTCCTTTACGGGAATTCGTCTGTGGATTCGTGTGCTGTCAACGTGTGTGTATATTTATTTATACAATTCCTGCGTACTATTTTAAGGCTGGCGTTGTCTTATGTCCTGAATATGAATTGCAGAAGCTCACGACGATTGCAAGAGTCTGTACGTTATATAATGTGAAACAAAAAAGACAATAGTTGACTCTTATTATTTGCACCTTTTACTCTCGAGTCTCGAATTAATGTTTGTATAATCTTCGTTCAGCTGGCTATTTCAGTTTGCATACTGTTGTGAATTATTTATGAGATTCAACATATTCGTTAAAGCGATTTCCGGGAAGTTTGATCAACATTTGTGTGTATATATACTTGATTAATTGCGCGAATCAACATAGCAATTTTTTCAACAAATCATTTTGTTTCGCTGTCATTTCATAATGATTGGCAGATTTATCGCAAATTTAAAAACGTTTGCTAGTCAATTGCTTAATTATAATTGAACAAAAAAATGAAAATGATCCGTAAAGTTGGACAGACATTTTTTTCTGAACATTTTTTACAGTGGATAACAAGTTTTTGTTGCTGCTATAAATTTATGGGTATCTTCTTATCGGAGATAATAAAAAAAGTTAAATGCTTCCAGTAATTGAAAAATTCTTGATACTATGCGCCTTTGCTTGAGATATCTTCGATCGAACTAAGAATAAAAAGATCATGTAGTTCGGCTTTAATAGTTGGATAATAAATTCTGCTCCGATATCTCGGAATGTAAAAAATGATAAAGCATAATAATTTATTGTGTGGCTGTTAGTGTAGTAGAATCGATTGATCGTTACACAACCGTCAATCGAACCAGCAAAAAAATCAACGAATCTACGTATCGGAAATAAAATTTCTTATTTGGATGCCGACCTACTATACTTCCATTCACCTCAAATAAATTTTTTAATTTACTGTAATTAATATACTTTCTGAATAGTAAATATATTCAAATCTAAGAAATATTTATTTGGCTCGGCACTTATATTGATTAAAGAAAAAAAAAATTATTGAGATATTCCTCACTATCCCTTAGAAGCTCAGCAGTTGGCGCGCAAAACAGTGCGCGCCTAAGCGGTCACCTATCCAAGTTATGAACGCAAATAATGCTGTTAACTCTGAGGACCGTCGAAGCCACACACCAACCGCGCGTTCACTGCTGCCGATTTAAAGAATATATAATTTTTATATAAATATACCACAAGAATGAAATAAAATCGATAAATGTTGCATATTGATAATAATAAACTCCAATGATGAAAGGAAATAAATGTGTATTGGATTATAAGATAGTTCTATTTGATTTTATCAAAAAATATCTAATACATGTATTTGGTCGTTTTAGCTAGATCTTTTTTTCGGATAAAGAAAGTAATTAGTAGCAATAAAGAAAATATTTTTTCAGTATCCGCTGCACAGTGAAAGTTGATTCAAATAAGTAAATATGTTGGAAATAAAAGAACTGAAAAATTGAATGAAATACATATTTGTTGGAGGGAAAGTAAATGTTCGTTGATTGGAATAATTAAATGTTGAATACATAATTTTAGTTAATATTACCAAATCTTTTTTCTGGGTGTATCACACGACAAAATTTTTCTTTAGTTTCTTTAGATTCTTTGTTATTTTTGTTCGTGTTGTTATTGATGTATTTTGACGTTATTTTGACGCTGTGTTATTTAGACATGGAACCCTCAAATTGTTATGAAATCACACCGAGAGAAAAGATTTCATTCATGCCAAAGAAATGGGTGGATTGATTTGTTTTTTTCATTGATTTCAATGAAATAGTGCATTTTAATTTCAAAGACAAGATTTCATTGCCTGTAAATAATGATTTACTTAGTGAGCACATAATAAAGAAACAGTTTCATTGTTTTAAAGAGACAGTTTCATTGATCTCTGTCTCGCACCTAACCTCACATTTTTGTTTTCCGGTTCTCCCGAACGAACGGCTTCGAGTTTTGAGGAGCCAGAAGCTTAGCCTATTTCTGCCGTATTTTCTTACATACTCACAAAATTTGAGCTTTATCTACCGCGTACTTCAGGAAAAAATAGGTTTCGAAATTTTGAGCTGGTAACAAGAAGGTTTCATTGAATCAGAGACGATATCTTTGAAATCAATGAAAAAGGTTCATTGGTTTAAAGAAATATTTCTTCGAATTAATGTCACTACTTTTCATTGAGTTTGAGATCATTCAAAGAAAAAATAGTATTGAAATTCAATATTGTATGTGTACAGTGAGAGAGATCAATGAAAACGTTTATTTGAACCAATAAAAACGTCTCTTTAAAAATGATACTGCACGGAGAAAAAAAAGTCGTTGGATAAACCAATAAATGAGTTCCGACAATCATTCGAAAGAGTTGAAATAGCGTCATTACTCAGTGGTTTATGACAACTACTCAGTGAGTTATGACAACTACTTAGTGGGTTATGACAACTACTCAGTGGGTTATGACAACTACTCGGTGGGTTATGACGATTACTCAGTGGGTTATGACAACTATTGTATTGGTGAAAACAGCACTGCGATTGGTTATAGGAGCGAGTTAGTTGCTGCAACTATTCAGCGGTACAGCATATGCTGGAAATGGTTCTTCCAACTACTTTTTTCTTTCAGTGTGTTTCTTTATTATATGCTCACTAAGTAAATCTTTATTTACAGGCAATGAAATGTTCTCTTTGAAATTCAAATGCACTATTTAAATTAAAATAAATTAAATAAATTAAATTAAATTAAAAAAAAATCAATCCACCCATTTCTTTGGAGTTAATGAAATCTTTTCTCTCGGTGTATACTAATAACCCGGACCTCTATATGAATTTCGCGGTGAAGGCTGCCCGTTACTTCCCACTTGACATCACAGAGTCTCGCAACTCACTAACCAGCTGACCGTTCTTAGTATACGAGGCTTATTTTTTTAATATACACCTAGAATACCGTTAATCGAGTAGAGAAATTTTTTTCCCCTATTCCATTTTTCAGGAGACCTGCGCAATCTTCGTGATAACTTTCCAGTATAGAAACAAACTCACCGTGTGAGTAAAAAATTGTGATTGCAAAATCGGATACGAGTATATTTATTTTTTGCGGGTATGTAAAGACTAAAATTTTTATATAACTATAGGATATTAATCGATAAATATGTTTGGACGCTGTTAAAAAATATCATATTAAAAAATATGTCCTATTGATCCATTGAATAAATAAGTTGTTCAAGATAGTAAAAATATCTTGCAATTGTTGGTACGTAAAATATTTATTCGTTATTTTTATACTTTACACACTTTTGTAAAATAACCGGTAGGCCAAATATTGACAAATAATTATCAATTGTGTATAGGATGTACATTTTTAATTTTTTTTTTTTTTTAGTTTTTTTTAGAACTGGTGAAGTTATAATTAACTATTAATTATTCCTTCTTCTATCTCTAATCGCTACACTCATATCACGAGCATTAACTTTTCGCACAATTCAGAATTATTAAACAATATTTGGCCCTACAAATAATATTATAAAAGTGTGCAGAGTCGAAGAACGAACAATAATTATAGTACGTAACCCGCAATAGGAAAGCCACTTTATAAAATTTAATTTATAATTTATTCAATGGGTCAAAACGACATATTTAAAAATGATACCATTGCTTTGGTAATAATAATTACCTCAATAAGTGAAACATTCGTCGATATCTTAATATCAGTCATTTTCACCTTAATTATAATGTCTTACATTAATTATTACAATTACCATTCTTCAGAATGCGAGTTCGCTCAACATTATTATTATTACTATAGTTAGAAAATAAATGATTTACATTTATTACCTTTACATGGTAATTTGAAAGTCTTTCCATTGTAGCAATAGTGCCCATCCCTGCGCAACAGATATATGGTCCCCATTCGAATAAAGATGTTACGGTTGAATGGATTGTAAATGGGTCATGGTCGTTTGATGGTCACGACACTTCCGGTGTTCTTTTTTTTTAAATCTTAACCTATTTTTAACGAATCTTATTAATTAGATTTAGATTTAATTTAAGAATTAAATGAGTCCGGGCCATTTGATGGTCACGGCACTTCCATGTTCCTTTTTTTTTTTTAATATTAACCTATTTTTAACGGATCTTATTAATTAGATTTTGATTTAATTTAAGAATTAAATGGCTCAGTGCCATTTGATGGTCACAACATTTCCTTTTTTTTTAAGCTTAACCCATTTTTAATGAATGTTATTAATTAGATTTAGATGTAATTGAAGAATTAAATGGGTCAGGGCCATTTCATGGTCACGACACTTCCGTATTCTTTTTTTTTTTTTTTTAGCTTAACCTATTTTTAAAGAATCCAGTTGAGGCGACGTTATATCACTACAGTGTATCTATGGCGTGTCCGATGTTGAGAAATTTACCCGGTATATTAAATGGGTCAGGGCCACTCGAGTTTGTCTGATGACGTTTTGGTGCATCGGTGCATACACAGCACGCGCGTTGCACTCTCGGATGATTCTCGAGTGCTCACGAACTTGTATTTGATTTTCTCGAGGCTCGTGCAGTACAAAGGTATATTTGTCTACCTCTTTGTAAGATGTAAGACTTATATACCTACTCTTTGTAAAACGCACCGACCGAGAATCTACGACTACTGACCGCGTCGCAATCGCGTCAGTCAGTGAGATACTTACAACGAGTAGAACGAAACGTAAATTTACCGTTACCACAAAGGGACGATGCACCTGCTACGCAGCACTATCATAGGTTGAAGCTATTGCGACGAGTCAAGAGCTGTGCCCCTCCCACCTGGTCAATGCTTCAATTAAAAAAAAACGTACGCACTACGAAAGAACTGTAACTCAATAGGTCAATGATCTGTAAACTTGGAGAAATCGTGGGAGTCTTGGCAACACCGAGACAAAAAGTTTCATTGATTCACGGAAATCTTTGCCAATGAAATGAAATACTTGAATTTCAATACTATCTTTTCATTGAATGATCTCAAACGCAATGAAAAGTAGTGACATTGATTCGAAGAAATATTTCTTTTAAACCAGTGAACCTTTTTCATTGATTTCAAAGATATCGTCTCTGATTCAATGAAACCTTTTTCTTACCAGCTCAAAATTTTGAAACCTATTTTTTCCTGAAATACGCGGCAGATAAAGCTCAAATTTTGTGAGTATGTAAGGAAGTACGGCAGAAATAGGCTACGCTTCTGGCTCCTCGAAACTCGCAGCCGTTCGTTCGGAAGAACCGGAAAACAAAAAAGTGAGGTTAGGTGCGAGAGAGATAGATCAGTGAAAACGTTTCTTTGAACCAATGAAAACGTCTCTTTAAATCAATAAAACTGTTCCTTTATTAAATGCTCACTAAGGAAATCTTTATTTACAGGCAATGAAATGTTCTCATTGAAATCAAAGAAACATTTCGTTGAAATCAATGAAAAAAAATCAATCCACCCATTTCTTTGGCGTCAATGAAATCTTTTCTCTCGGTGAACTATGTGTTACCTCAAATAAAAAAAAAATTATATATAGAGTAAATAAAAAATATGTATATAATTTTAAAAACAGAATTGGGCACACTGCACCGAGAGAAAAAGTTTCATTGATTCACGGAAATCTTTGCCAATGAAATGAAATACTTGAATTTCAATACTATTTTTTTTAATGATCTCAAACTCAATGAAAAGTAGTGACATTGATTCGAAGAAACATTTCTTTAAACCAATGAACCTTTTCCATTGATTTTAAAGATATCGTCTCTGATTCAATGAAACCTTCTTCGTAGCAGCTCAAAATTTCGAAACCTATTTTTTCCTGGAGAACGCGGCAGATAAAGTTCAAATTTTGTGAGTATGTAAGGAAGTACGGCAGAAATAGGCTACGCCTCTGGCTCCTCGAAACTCGAAACCGTTCGTTCGGGAGAACCGAAAAAAAAAGTCAGGTTAGGTGCGAGAGAGAGATCAATGAAAACGTTTCTTTGAACCAATGAAAATGTCTCCTTAAAACAATGAAACTGTTTCTTTATTATATGCTCACTAAGTAAATCTTTATTTACAGGCAATGAAATGTTCTCTTTGAATTTCAAATGCACTATTTCATTGAAATCAATGAAAAAAAATCAATCCACCCATTTCTTTGGCGTCAATGGAATCTTTTCTCTCGGTGAACTATGTGTTACCCCAAATTTAAAATATATATATATATATAGAGTATATAAAAAATAGGTATATGATTTTAAAAACAGAATTGGGTACACTGAGAAAAAAGCATATCGTTGATTTAACGATTTCACATGATAAAACGAATATAGGAAGGCTTGCCATGTTTTATGGTTGAAGCGACGATAATATGGTTCAATAAACGATACTTGCAAGGTTATTGGAAACAAACGTTAAAATCGTATATGCCGCGAAAATGGGGGGCGAAATTCCTGTAATTTAATTACTAAATAATATGAAAACATGTTTGTTATTTTTTTATTTTAATTTTTTTTTGCTACTATTCTAAGCTGCCTCCCATTTTCGCACTAGTCTCAAAAATGTTGTTCTTGGATACAGAATTTACTATAGAAATTTAAAAAAAATCATCGACGTACTTTTTGAGAAATCAAATTTTAGGTAATTAAAAAAAAAATTTTTATCTACAAGAAATTCTAGGATGTTTTTTTATATTGCTCTACAATATCTCCAAAGGAAAAAAAATAAGGGTCGCGACCCTGACGATAACCGATGGAATGCCTCATAGTTTAATTCACTTTTCCAAATTTTACGTGTAAATGCGTTTTTTATTCCGTCACATAAAAATATAAATCTCATTTGTAATAAAAATTCAGCAAAAATTATCAATTTTTTTTCAACATTTTTTAAACCGAATAAAATAAGATCTGTTGGTAAACGTGAGAAACTTGAGAATTTATGGAGCATACTGAGTATTTATGCACAAACGTTTTCCTAAGTTAAAACTGCATGTGCATTACAATATTACGGTAACAGTTTGAATTTCATACCAACGTAGATTAATCGTACAAATGATTTTTAATAAGTTACATTGTGGGATACATTCATTTCCTTTTAATATTTGGTTTTAAGTGGTTACAATTGGTGTTTAGACTTTCCAATCGTTTTTACAGTTACATTAACTAATAAAAGTTAGTTACGGTAACAATGTAATAGTTTATGTAACCACAAAAGTAGTCGCACAGAGTAATAATTAATTTTTGCCACTTGATCTTATCCTGGACTATTATGGATAGTTAACTATACTATAAAATTAATTGCGTATACATATAATACCTTAAGATTATAGAGTTCGCTCTAATCTCCAACTTTTCCGTCTCGTCACATTGAATGGATATCTGACGCGCATCTTTTGTAACATGTATTTTTGTCCCCACTCATACAATAACAAATTGGTTAAATAAAGAATTGTGAAATAATAATTATTCGCATATTATAGTCGGGAGATTATCACACCCTTGACGCGAATTAATCTCCCGGCTGTAATATGCGAATTATTATTAAGTCACTACTTTTTATTTACCCAATTTGTTTATTGATTACACTCATTTTTTCAGTCGGGAGTTTTTAATTTTTATAAAATGATTCTTATATGATGATTATCACACCCTTGACGCGAATTAATCTCCCAACTATAATATGCGAATGATTATTGTTTTACAACTTTTTATTTACCCAATTTGTTTATTAATTACACTCATTTTTTTCAGTCGGGAGTTTTTAATTTTTGTAAAATGATTCTCACATGATGATTATTACACCCTTGATGCGAATTAATCTCCCGACTATAATATGCGAATGATTATTATTTCACAACTTTTTATTTACCCAGTTTGTTTATTAATTACACTAATTTTTTCAGTCGGGAGTTTTTTAATTTTCATAAAATGATTCTCACATGATGATTATCACACCCTTGACGCGAATTAATCTCCCGACTATAATATGCGAATGATTATTATGTCATAACTTTCTATTTACCCAATTTACTTATTAATTACACTCATTTTTTCAGTCGGGAGTTTTTAATTTTTATAAAATGATTCTCACATGATGATTATTACACCCTTGATGCGAATTAATCTCCCGACTATAATATGCGAATGATTATTATTTCACAACTTTATATTTACCCGATTTGTTTATTAATTACACTAATTTTTTCAGTCGCGAGTTTTTAATTTTTATAAAATGATTCTCACATGATGATTATCACACCCTTCATGCGAATTAATCTCCCGACTATAATATACGAATGATTATTATTTCACAACTTTTCATTTACCCTATTTGTTTATTAATTACACTCATTTTTTTCAGTCGGGAGTTTTTAATTTTTATAAAATGATTCTCACACGATGATGATCACACCCTTGATGTGAATTAATCTCCCGACTGTAATATGCGAATTATTATTAAGTCACTACTTTTTATTTACCCAATTTGTTTATTAATTACACTCATTTTTTCAGTCGGGAGTTTTTAATTTTTATAAAATGATTCTCACATGATGATTATCACACCCTTGACGCGAATTAATCTCCCAACTATAATATGCGAATGATTATTGTTTTACCACTTTTTATTTACCCAATTTGTTTATTAATTACACTCATTTTTATCAGTTCGGAGTTTTTTAATTTTTATAAAATGATTCTCACATGATGATTATCACACCCTTGACGCGAATTAATCTCCCAACTATAATATGCGAATGATTATTGTTTTACCACTTTTTATTTACCCAATTTGTTTATTAATTACACTCATTTTTTCAGTCGGGAGTTTTTTAATTTTTATAAAATGATTCTCACATGATGATTATCACACCCTTGACGCGAATTAATCTCCCAACTATAATATGCGAATGATTATTGTTTTACCACTTTTTATTTACCCAATTTGTTTATTAATTACACTCATTTTTTCAGTCGGGAGTTTTTAATTTTTATAAAATGATTCTCACATGATGATTATCACACCCTTCATGCGAATTAATCTCCCGACTATAATATAGGAATGATTATTATTTCACAACTTTTCATTTACCCAATTTGTTTATTAATTACACTCATTTTTTTCAGTGGGGAGTTTTTAATTTTTATAAAATGATTCTCACACGATGATGATCACACCCTTGATGCGAATTAATCTCCCGACTGTAATATGCGAATTATTATTAAGTCACTACTTTTTATTTACCCAATTTGTTTATTGATTACACTCATTTTCAGTCGGGAGTTTTTAATTTTTATAAAATGATTCTCACATGATGATTATCACACCCTTGACGCGAATTAATTTCCCAACTATAATATGCGAATGATTATTGTTTTACAACTTTTTATTTACCCAATTTGTTTATTAATTATACTAATTTTTTTCAGTCGGGTGTTTTTGAATTTTTTTACGAAATGATTTTTATTTCATCATTTTTAGAGTGATTCTAATAATTCACCATAAGCGCTGTAAAGTGGGTTTTAAAGAATACGCTATAATGGCGACTATTTGAATATATACAAACAGACTCTTTGTTTAAACACCTTTCAGAAATCGCACCTAGTACGTACAACAGATACACTACAGAACCTGTGTATGAAGACCTTTTTTTTTTCATTTGTTTAACGTCGCATCTACGCCTAAGGCATTTAGCGACACAATTTTTTCATAATTATAGGAGAGTACATACGTTAACGTGAGTATATTACATTTTTATTTTTTGTATTTTATTTTATTTTTTTTGTACCAAGTTCTGTTAAGTCATCTTTAACCATTTTAGAGAACAATGTACTAATAAAAATAGACATACACGCGCCATGACACTAAAACAAATACTCTCATTTTTTTCCCTGCGTGCAGTCGGAAATAAAAATTCTTATATGCAGTGACAATAGTTTAATAGTTTATGAAAAAATCTAATTGCATTGTTGTATATTCCGATCATAAATAGTCGTTTACGATCGAAAATAATTTACGACGTGTATTGTGCACAACAGATGCGTTTATGTAAATCAACAATTTTGGACTTTCAACCGTGACGCACAATTGCATTTGCTCGCTTAAATCGCTTAAAAAAAAAAAGTTTCGTACGTTGCCTATAAAACACTTTTTTTTTAGTTTCGAATCGCGCAATTGTTGCCGGAACTATGTAATACGAAATGCAAAGTTGTAGCCAGAGCTGAAACTCACTGTCTGATGACATAACTTAACGCGCGGTGAACTAAGATCTCATCTGTGCGAAGCCTGAAGCGGCTTTGAACGAAAGTTTCCAGAAAGTGTTACGAGCATTGTAGATATACTGTAGTGCAGTACACAGTGTTCCAAACACTTAGCACCAATGGCCCGAGCCCGAGGGACCAAAGATGACATAATAATTCGTAGATCAGTGCTTGCCCGACTGTTGCCTGTGTGACGAAAGGCTCGTCGCGCTAATAGATGAGATATTGCATAAGAAATCGATGGTTAGACCGATCAATGATCCTCTTGTTTCTCATCGTGTGATGCCACTAACGAGCTGCACCGCGAACATATTTAAATTTTATTTTTTTTTACCGTTTGCTAAGGCGATTCACGTTTAAACGAACGAAGATCGCACCGAGAGAAAACGTTTCATTGATTCACGGAAATCTTTGCCAATGAAATGAAATAATTGAATTTTAATACTATCTTTTCTTTGAATGATTTCAAACTCAACGAAAAGTGGTGACATTGATTCGAAGAAATATTTCTTTAAACCAATTAACCTTTTTCATTGTTTTCAAAGATGTCGTCTCTGATTCAATGGAACCTTCTTCTTACCACCTCAAAATTTCGAAACCTATTTTTTCCTGAAGTACGCCGCAGATAAAGCTCAAATTTTGTGAGTATGTAAGAAAGCACGGCGGAAATAGGCTAAGCTTCTGGCTCCTGGATACTCGAAGCCGTTCGTTCGGGAAAACCGGACAAACAAAAAAGTGAGGTTAGATGCGAGAGAGAGATCAATGAAAACGTTTCTTTGAACCAATGAAAACGTCTTTTTAAAACAATGAAACTGTTTCTTTATTATCTGCTCATTAAGTAAATCTTTATTTACAGACAATGAAATGTTCTCTTTGAAATTCAAATGCACTATTTCATTGAAAAAAAAGAAGTATTTCGTTGAAATCAATGAAAAAAAAAATCAATCTACCCATTTCTTTGGCGTCAATGAAATTTTTTCTCTCGGTGCACCGAGAGAAAAAGTTTCATTAATTCACGGAAATATTTGCCAATTAAATGAAACAATTGAATTTCAATACTATCTTTTCTTTGAATGATCTCAAACTCAGTGAAAAGTAGTGACATGATTCGAAGAAACATTTCTTTAAACCAATGAACCTTTTTCATTGATTTCAAAGATATCGTCTCTGATTCAATGAAACCTTCTTCTTACCACCTCAAAATTTCAAAACCTATTTTTTCCTGAAGTACGCAGCAGATAAAGCTCAAATTTTGTGAGTATGTAAGAAAGTACGGCAGAAATAGGCTAAGCTTCTGGCTCCTCGAAACTCAAAGCCGTTCGTTCAGGAGAACCGGAAAACAAAAAAGTGAGGTTAGGTGCGAGAGAGAGATCAATGAAAACGTTTCTTTGAACCAATGAAAACGTCTTTTTGAAACAATGAAACTGTTTCTTTATTATCTGCTCACTAAGTAAATCTTTATTTACAGACAATGAAATGTTCTCTTTGAAATTCAAATGCACTATTTCATTGAAATAAAAGAAATATTTCGTTGAAATCAATGAAAAAAAATCAAACCACCCATTTCTTTGGCGTTAATGAAATTTTTTCTCTCGGTGCACCGAGAGAAAAAGTTTCATTGATTCACGGAAATCTTTGTCAATAAAATGAAATACTTGAATTTCAATACTATATTTTCTTTGAATGATCGCAAACTCAATGAAAAGTAGTGACATTGATTCGAAGAAATATTTCTTTAAACCAATTAACCTTTTTCATTGATTTCAAAGATATCGTCTGTGATTCAATGAAACCATCTTCTTACCACCTCAAAATTTCGAAACCTATTTTTTCCTGAAGTACGAGGCAGATAAAGCTCAAATTTTGTGAGTATGTAAGAAAGCACGGCAGAAATAGACTAAGCTTCTGGCTCCTGGATACTCGAAGCCGTTCGTTCGGGAAAACCGGACAAACAAAAAAGTGAGGTTAGATGCGAGAGAGAGATCAATGAAAACGTTTCTTTGAACCAATGAAAACGGCTTTTTAAAACAATGAAACTGTTTCTTTATTATCTGCTCACTAAGTAAATCTTTATTTACAGACAATGAAATGTTCTCTTTGAAATTCAAATGCACTATTTCATTGAAATAAAAGAAATATTTCGTTGAAATCAATGAAAAAAAATCAAACCACCCATTTCTTTGGCGTTAATGAAATTTTTTCTCTCGGTGCACCGAGAGAAAAAGTTTCATTGATTCACGGAAATCTTTGTCAATAAAATGAAATACTTGAATTTCAATACTATATTTTCTTTGAATGATCGCAAACTCAATGAAAAGTAGTGACATTGATTCGAAGAAATATTTCTTTAAACCAATTAACCTTTTTCATTGATTTCAAAGATATCGTCTGTGATTCAATGAAACCATCTTCTTACCACCTCAAAATTTCGAAACCTATTTTTTCCTGAAGTACGAGGCAGATAAAGCTCAAATTTTGTGAGTATGTAAGAAAGCACGGCAGAAATAGGCTAAGCTTCTGGCTCCTGGATACTCGAAGCCGTTCGTTCGGGAAAACCGGACAAACAAAAAAGTGAGGTTAGATGCGAGAGAGAGATCAATGAAAACGTTTCTTTGAACCAATGAAAACGTCTTTTTAAAACAATGAAACTGTTTCTTTATTATCTGCTCACTAAGTAAATCTTTATTTACAGACAATGAAATGTTCTCTTTGAAATTCAAATGCACTATTTCATTGAAAAAAAAAGAAGTATTTCGTTGAAATCAATGAAAAAAAAATCAATCTACCCATTTCTTTGGCGTCAATGAAATTTTTTCTCTCGGTGCACCGAGAGAAAAAGTTTCATTAATTCACGGAAATCTTTGCCAATTAAATGAAACAATTGAATTTCAATACTATCTTTTCTTTGAATGATCTCAAACTCAGTGAAAAGTAGTGACATGATTCGAAAAAACATTTCTTTAAACCAATGAACCTTTTTCATTGATTTCAAAGATATCGTCTCTGATTCAATGAAACCTTCTTCTTACCACCTCAAAATTTCAAAACCTATTTTTTCCTGAAGTACGCAGCAGATAAAGCTCAAATTTTGTGAGTATGTAAGAAAGTACGGCAGAAATAGGCTAAGCTTCTGGCTCCTCGAAACTCGAAGCCGTTTGTTCAGGAGAACCGAAAAACAAAAAAGTGAGGTTAGGTGCAAGAGAGAGATCAATGAAAACGTTTCGTTGAAGCAATGAAAACGTGTCTTTAAAACAATGAAACTGTTTCTTTATTATGTGCTCACTAAGTAAATCTTTACTTACAGGCAATGAAATGTTCTCTTTGAAATTCAAATGCACTATTTCATTGAAATCAATGAAAAAAAAAACTGTTGCATGTGTGATGAAAGGCTCGTCGCGCTAATACATGAGATATTACATAAGAAATCGATGGTTAGACCGATCAATGATCCTCTTGTTTCTCATCGTGTGATGCCACTAACGAGCTGCACCGCGAATATATTTAAATTTTATTTTTTTTATCGTTTGCTAAGGCGATTCACGTTCGGACGAACGAAGATCGTGCGAAGCGCTACCAAAGAGCAAAAGCACCATCATTTTCTCGGATATTCCTCTGCAACGTGAAATATGCAACGCGCGATGCGTTTCCAAGCAGTCGGCGTGAATCATACTTAGTAATAAATCACCAGGGCCGATTCTCGCGAACGTGTATGCCCTTGTTAAATTACATATCCTGGACAACGACGACGCCTATATGTCGTCGTTGTCCAAGAGACGACGACACATAGACGTCGTCGTTGTCCAGGAGAAGCACATAAATGACACTATTGTCATTTTTGTGCTTCTCGTCTATTTCTGCCGCACGTTGAAACAGATATTGATAAAATAGAAGAAATTTATGAGCTCGAAATATAAACCATATTTTTTAATTGTTATTAAATATTCGTTAGAAAATTATTAAATTCAGTGTCTTCATTGAAAGCAAAAAATTATGTTTTTATTATTCACTCAGAGAAATATTGGTAATATTTAATATTATATACAAATAATAAACTATTTGATGAATTCATATTTTCACCTTTTTGTAATTATTTCTACATCTATAGCTTTCGAATAAGAATATTTTATAAGTTTGGTCCAGCGTCTAGTGTACTCGTCGTTAAATAAATAGATAGTAGATAACTTCTTGATTCAAATGGCCGAAAAAGCAAATAAAATTTTTGTACACATTATTTCCAAAGTTCTTAACGAACACCCGAAAATTATTGCAAATAATTTTAAAAAAACGCGGTATTCTTCATTCAATTTAATTTATTTTTTTACATTTAATTACATTATGTAGCCATTATTAATTAAAAAAAATAGATCTCAATATTGTATTAAGTGAATATAATATTTATTTCTCTTATTTTATCTAAAAAAATTAACGCGTAAATTACTAAACCAACCAATGATGATGATGATATTCGATTGAAAAAAAATTAAAGAAAAAAAAGGTAAACTTCAAACTATTTCGATGGTTTCCAGTTTTTTTTTCTCAGTGCAAAAGGTTCAAGCTACTACCACGAAGTACTTGGAATAATCATACACTGAGGAATAATCGCGTCATTCTACTGCGAGTTCTCAAAGAGGATCACGAGTATCGCGTCTTCCGCAGATAATTTCAATGGACGTTCGCACTTGTACACGCGTCTTACCTTTGATCTTGCGCCTCAAGAGGAAATTCATTTTTGCAACGCGCGACGTTTTCTCTTTCGACTTGTTAGACTCCGCGCGAAATTGACGATTGAATTAGCAAGCGATACGAGAGACACGTAACGTCACTCAAACAATAAATCGATGGTAACTACTCACTAGTAGCAACCCTTATTTGCGCGGTTAGTAACTATATCAACTAACGTGGCGTCCGGCCACGTATCACGTCAATTAATTATTCAAGACTCTTAACGTTATTACCAATACGCGCTGTAAAAATTTATTGCGCACGAACGTTGAAGGGACACGCTAGCTCATAAGTTGTTATCACCGAGTTCGGTCTGTATCGTATATATATATATATATATATATAGACCACGAACGTAAAGAACTCGTTTAAGGTCTCATTACTTCATCAAACAATCATTTATCGTATAATTAAATTCGTAACAATTGTTTATCGATAATAAACTGTTTTGTACACAGAGAAAAAAGTTTGTGTGTACCCACACAGAACGTACTGTCCATTGGACGTCCACGAATGGTCCATTGGTCCGTAAAACGTCCACATCCACGGTGGACGATATATGTATCTCTATTTAACGTTTATAGCAGTCTTGTAGTTGGACACATCAAAGTGGATAAAAACGGGACATCCATTAGACATACATAATACGTACTACCTTGATCGGTACGAATGGATATAAAATGGATGTCCATGGACCATTAAGTAGAATACCTCGATTAGATGAATCTGTAGTACTTTAACGAGACATCTAATAGACGTTCAAAATTCATCTACAAGGAGATGTATTTCATAGATGAAATGTGAACGTCCCTTGCATCATTTTTGCATGATGAAAAATGAACGTCATTCAGGGCCATAAGGTGAACGAACACTAAACTTCCAGAGGACCGCATTATATGGCTGCACCGTCAATACGTCAACTGGACATCTAATGTATGTTCAAACTTTGTCTTCACGGAAACGTACCTAATGGACGTAATGGGAATGTCTATTGGATGGCCGCGACAGGACTCTGAATGAATGTTTCGCAAGATCGTTCAGTGGACATACACCAGACATCCGAAAAACGACATTGAATAGTAGCCTGTTTAGCGCATCAGCTGGACATGTGCATAGCGGACGTTGTTCTCCATATCCATAGAACATCAGTTGCATTTCGAATGAACATCACCCCATGCGGCCGAAATATGTACACATTACACAGTATATACGTAAGCCAGATCGTAGTGTGGCTGGTCATTGTCTCTAAATTATACGTCTAATCTGGATGAAAAGCTAAACATACAGGGGACATCTATATGCATTCACTAAACACCCACAGTAAGTAGTAATCAGCACCAATTCTATGTAATATGGTTATCCCTTGAACATACTTGTAGATGTTTATTGGACATACATTTCACGTCCGCTGAACGTATAATATGAACGTTTAAATGTTATAAAATATATGTTCGTTGAACGTCTTATGGATAGCTGTTTTCACGCGTTCGATGACATCCATTAGATATTTGATATACGTCTATTATATACCTACTGGCACGTTCAAAGACCGACCACATTACCTAGAATTCGTGCCGATTGACACTTTCTGTGGTTATGTGCTGAATGTCCATTGATGTCCCCGGGACGATCGATTCATCCACCATGGATGTTCAAAAGACGTACCATGGTCGATATTTTCTGTGTGGGTAGTTACGCGGGTTTTTGTTGTTAATTACTATAACTTGCCTACCGCGGTGATACAAGGGTTTTATCAAAGTTGTTCCTACACACGCAGAAGCTTTCACAATGTGTATTGTAATCATTCCGATTTTGCTTTAGTACCATGCTCATTATTCCTACACGGAAAAAAAAAGATTAGTTGCCATAACCAAGAAATGAGTTGACACAACCAATCGATTATTCTATTTCGCTTACAACTCAGATGGTAATACCAACGATTCGAATGGTAATACCGACGATTCGAATGGTAATACCGACAATTCGAATTGTAATACCGACGATTCGGGGCGCTGTCATAAGGTCTGCCGGCCATAAGATCTAATGACAGAACGTCGAATTGTCACAAACTCGAATGGTTATAATCTCGAAATGACATAAGCTCGAACGGTTATAATCGCGAAATGTCTTAAGGCGAGGTGAAATATTCGTGAGTGCGAGAAGGATAGCGAATATCTTTCGGAACAAGAATTCTCGGAAACTGGACATTTTTTGGGAAAAATGAAAGTTTTACATCATGCAGAATTAAGAGACCAATGATGTAAGACTTTTCTTTTATCAAAAAACGTTCGGTGTCGTCTGAAAGATTGTTTACAGTTTTTGTTACTGACTGAGTAGGTTTCACCTCGCCTTAAGCTCGAACGGTTGTAATATCGGAAGGTCACAAGCTCGAATGGTTATAATCTCGAATGGTTATAAGCTCGAATGGTTATAATCTCGAAAGGTCACAAGGTCGAATGGTTATAAGCCCGAATGGTCATAAGCTCAAATGGTTATAATCTCGAAAGATCATAAGCTCGAACGGTTATAATCTCGATTATAACGGTTATAATCGAGAAAAGTCGTGGTTATTCGCCATCTAACGGCTGAAAACTCACTAAATGTTCTCTGGGTTTGTTTACCATATAAATATGACATGTCAATGTTTCTTATGGTGTATAGTAATTACAACATTTCTTATACACTCTAGATTCACAGTTCTACTTATTTGTGCTGTCGCTAGATGGCGAATTCGTGTACCGATTCTCGTAAATGGAAGTGACTACGGCGGCGCATATAAGCGGGTAGGTTTCATGCCGATTCAATATATCGATCTTTTGTCGCTCTCTTCGAGTCGTTATAAAATAGTAACTACCCAGCGCTTTTGAAGAAAAGAAAGACTTGAAAAAACCTCAAACAGCAAACGTATGCTGTTAGGAAAATTTTACATATGTAGTGGATGAATAAATTCGTGACGTCGTCATTAGCCATGTTCTTATTTGCGAATCTAAAAAATCCCTACGTGTTGATAATCCCAAAGCAATATAGGAAATTAATACTGATCGACGGTAATAAGTCCCATGTAAATGAAGATTATTCTAATGTTTTCAGCTTTCAAAATGATACAGATACAACGGATTACTATACTGTTAAGGAATAAGTCATTGTTGTAATCAAGCAAATTTGGGTTGATTACTATACGTATCGTAAGCTGTAAGTTTTTTATATGAGCTTTTAAAACAGAGCCCATGTGTCACCGCCGTACCATACTGCGAGTGGTAGCTATATTCGCGGATCCATTTCACTCTGTGTAAAACAAGTATTTTGCTTTCCCGTAAGGGAAGCGTTGTTTTCGTAAAAATACATTTTTTAGTGGGTAGAATTTTTTAGAAATCACTTATCACGCTCTTACTCAACTTGATATCCCTCGCTCGAAATTCTATGGCCAATTTTATTTTAAAACACATTGTAGTTTCCAAAATTATGAATTTTTTTGAAATTTTAATCTTTTTTCTGAAATTTTTTGAAATTTTACGAAATTTTAGAACATATTTTTTTTTAATTTTGAACAAATGTTAATTTTTTTTTTAATTACTTGCTGAAAATAAAAAATCTACACACTGATTTCCTGTTATTTAAATAACTGCAAGTATTTAAGTACTCAGAATATAAGCTCCAATTACATCATCAAATAATCATTTATTATATAATTAATTTCGTAACTATTTTTTATCGATAACAAAGTATTTCGTAAAACAAGTATTTTTTATATTAATGAAAAGTACACAAAAAAAAGATACTGATAACTATAAATTTATAATGAAATACAAATTTAGTCATTTTAAAAAAGATATCTGTACTAATTATTTATAGTCAATGCAATAGTTAATAATAGCTATCGTAACAAAAAAAATATTTAAAAAAATTTAAGGATAACAGTTTATAAAAAATATCATCACAAGCATAGTATTCTTTGAGAAATTATTCAACAAGTTTGAAATGGTCATTGCAACAACAATACTAAAGTTGCATTAACTATAAGAAAATAGCTAAGGTTGTATTGCACTATGTACTAATATATATAACATAGTTAATTTAATCATTAAATCAGTTAAAATAACTATTAAAATTGTTGCATGGAATAAAAATCGCAGTTATGGTTTAATAGTTGCCTAAACAACCACGACTTTTCTCAGTGTCTTAAGTAATCAGCATATAAGCTCCCATTACTTTATCAAACAATCATTTATCATATAATTAATTTCGTAGCTATTGTTTATCGATAATAAACTGCGGTGCTTCTAAAACAAATATTTTTCAAATAACTGTAAGTAATACATGTCTCTACTCCATTTTTTTTTAATACAATGAATATATTTCTGCATTTGTCAAAAAAAAAAAAAATTAAAATTAAGGAAAAAAATGTTTTCAATTATAATTTTTTAAAATTTAGACATCTGATTATAAAAGTGGCGAATAATTATTATGGAATGATAATTAATAAGTAAATTATATGATATAATATGATATAATTTATATAATTTACAATTTACAGTAATAAAATATTATCACAACATTATTTACAGCATAGAAATTATTGCTGATAGACAAATCTCTTGGTTTTTCATTAATTATTTCCTTGATGTAATAGTCGGAAAATTTATTTTCTTTTGCAGTAGTTATAATTTATTTTACATTAGAATTTTATTGTACATTAATATTTAGATAATTACATTATCTGAAAAACGATTTATAATATAAAAAATAGACGTCTTAATTCGTCTTTAGAAAAATTTATGCACAGCGTGTAATTATTTTGTTCGGAAAAAAAACTTGTTTTAAAAAAAGTAGTTTTCTTGTGGCTGATCTGTATTTTCGAAGAGCGAGAGTGCGTAATAATCTATCTATTCACTTGATCTCTACGTAACAGCAAATAGGCCTCGGAAGAAAGAAACAAAAAAAAGAGCGACAATTCAGGATGGACACTAAAACTTTCATGCTCGACTTACTGCTTTATTACGAGCCACTTTCACATGCGGATAATAATACTTACGACGTAGGTATAAAAATATATATGAATAGCGTTGCAACGGAAATACTTTTCGTCCTGAAAAATTCACCAAATTCGCTAGTATATCTCACATAATGTATATATATGCGATGACACTCCCTCATTTTAAAAAATACAAGTTCCTTAACGAGCATGTTACGTATTTCATTGCTGTTCTTAGCAAAATTGGACAAAAGTTGGTATTAACATTTTGGCGTCATAATTGACGAATGTATACACTCTAAAAACCAAGTGTTGCAAGTGTGTTGATTTCTATCTTTAATATTGTCACGACTTTTTACACACTTTAAGCGTGTTGCATTTTATATATTAACATGTAAAATTCAACACGTTTAAAATGTGTAAAAAAAGATGCAAAGAACCTTGCACATTGCCTCCTCATTATTTTGTTTGAAATAATAGTAAAAAGACTTATAATCGATAATTTCTGTGGTAAATTATGCGACTTCTGGAATCAGAAACGGAAAAAAGTTACTTTTTTTAAATCATGGTAAAAAGACTTGTAATTGGTATTTTCTGGAGTAGAATATGCGGAATCAGAACGGAAAAAGTTACTTTTTTTAAATCATGGTAAAAAGACTTGTAATTGGTATTTTATAGAGTAGAATATGCGGAATCAGAACGGAAAAAGTTACTTTTTTTAAATCATGGTAAAAAGACTTGTAATTGGTATTTTCTGGAGTAGAATATGCGGAATCGGAACGGAAAAAGTTACTTTTTTTAAATCATGGTAAAAAGGCTTGTAATTGGTATTTTATAGAGTAGAATATGCGGAATCGGAACGGAAAAAGTTACTTTTTTTAAATCATGGTAAAAAGACTTGTAATTGGTATTTTATAGAGTAGAATATGCGGAATCAGAAGGGAAAAAAATTACTTTTTTTTAATCATGTTAAAAAGACTTGTAATTGGTATTTTCTAGAGTAGAATATGCGGAATCAGAACGGAAAAAGTTACTTTTTTTAAATCATGGTAAAAAGGCTTGTAATTGGTATTTTCTAGAGTAGAATATGCGGAATCGGAACGGTAAAAGTTACTTTTTTAAATCATGGTAAAAAGGTTTGTAATTGGTATTTTCTAGAGTAGAATATGCGGAATCAGAACGGAAAAAGTTACTTTTTTTAAATCATGATAAAAAGGCTTGTAATTGGTATTTTCTGGAGTAGAATATGCGACTTGAGAACGATAGTGAAGGCCAAAATGTGATATCTTAAAGAAAAAAAAATTAGGTTGGATTTTCCAGAATTTGAAATTCTGGAATCAGAAACAGAAAAAAGTCACTTTTTGTTAAATTATGGTAAAAAGACTTGTAACCGATATTTTCTGGGGTAGAATATGCGACTGGAGAACGATAGTGAAGGCCAAAATTTGATATCTTAAAGAAAAAAAAATTAGGTTGGATTTTCCAGAATTTGAAATTCTGGAATCAGAAACAGAAAAAAGTCACTTTTTGTTAAATTATGGTAAAAAAACTAGCAACCAGTATTTTCTGGGGTAGAATATGCGACTGGAGACCGATAGTAAAGGCCAAAATTTGATATCTTGAAGAAAAAAATAATTTGGGTTGGATTTTTCAGAATTAGGAATTAAAAAATTAGAAACGGAAAAAAGTCACTTTTTTTTAAATCATGGTAAAACGGCTTGTAACCAGTATTTTCTGGGGTAGAATATACGACTTGAGAATGACAGTGAAGACCAAAATTCGATCGTATTTTATTTGAATTTTATTTAATCAGAATATACAGAAATTGAAGTCTGCAGACATTTTAAAAAAAATTGAAATTGCAATAAAATTAGAACGACTCTATCGATACCCGCCAAATTTTGTGCACATCATTGTCCAATGGTAATCCATTATTTACCTGATTCAAATAAAATAAATTGTCGTACTAATACTTCACTGTCTCACCAAATCTTTGGTTATGTCAACCAATCAATTGGTTGTGTCTACCAAGTCTTTGGCAGTTTTAAAAAAAAACCTTTTTCTGTGTGTATGTTCATATATATTCTCGTCCGAGAAACGCTCTTATATATCTTTCGGGTCTCTCGGCATTCTATTCACTTCCAAGGGGTCTGAGTTCATCCTCTCCTCGCAAATTTCACCGCTACATTACTTTCTATAGTTGCCTATTTTTCTTGACCGAGGAGGAGGTAAGCGAACGCGGTATACGCGGCCACTTTGTGCGCGCCACAATGATTGTTACTCCGATCTTATCTCGTTTATAGCGCGGACGTAAAGTCGCACGCGAATTCACAAGATTCCAGGAGACAATGAGACTCTCGGTTCGTGACTCGGAAGTATATGTTTCAATTTGCACCTATCTATTTTCGAATAAAAACAACAGTCTACAAAATTATTATTACAATGAATTAATTGTTATTATAATTAATTTACTGATTACACGCCTTTTTTAATATTTAATAATAAATTATCAACGAAACGGTCTATTTAACCCTTTAACTGCCATAAGTGCCATGAGTAAGCTTATTTATTAATTTTGGCTTCGTCTTAGAGGAAGTTTTGTGAAAAATATAATTAATGAGCAAACAATGTGAAAAGTTCTACTCTGCAACTTTTTTCGTTTCGTATAGTTTTAAAAAAATTCAAATTCATGTAAAATCCAAACCGCTTTACCGATCATCACCAAATTTGGTACATACCAGTACTCAATGTTATTTTTCATCTGAAGAAAATTTCAGTTCATTTAGTGAGATTCGATGTGAGTTAGAGCAAAATGAAAATTTTTACAAAAATTTAAAATCTCATAAAAATCGAACTTTTTTTTATAGATTCATCCCAAATTCAATACCGATTCTGCTTTAACATAGTGTTATTCATAAAAGAATATTTAGCTCGTTAGCCAAAAAATTGTGACAGCTAGAGAGCGAACAGACGTTTTTTGAAAAAATTCAAAGTCGTATAAAATCTGACAAGATGGCTGAACTTTTTCGTATATTTTTACAAATAAAGGGGCATCGATGTTCCACCGGCATACCAAATTTCAGCTGGATTGTTAAAGTCGTTCTTGAGATACAGCGATTTGAATTTTACAACCCTGCCACACACACACCCGATGTTTTGGACCATTTTTAATAACCTGACATGTCATTCAATAGAAAAAAAAAATTTCTTGATTTTTGGACCATTTTGAGTAACCTGAAATGTCAGGTTCAAAATGAATGCTCCAAAAATGAAAAAACAATGGTCCAAAAACTAGGAAATTTTTTTTTTTCACGAAAACAAAACTTTATGTATGAGAAAGCAAAATAGCAAAAACGTGAAAAATGTACGCTCAATTCCTCTGTAAATATGCACTAGCCTACAGCGAGAGAAAAAGTTTCATTGATTCACGGAAATCTTTGCCAATGAAATGAAATACTTGAATTTCAATACTATCTTTTCTTTAAATGATCTCAAACTCAATGAAAAGTAGTGACATTGATTCGAAAAAATATTTCTTTGAACCAATGAACCTTTTTCATTGATTTCAAAGATGTCGTCTCTGATTCAATGAAACCTTCTTCTTACCAGCTCAAAATTTCGAAACTTATTTTTTCCTGACGCACGCGCCAGATAAAGCTCAAATTTTATGAGTATGTAAGGAAGTACGGCAGAAATAGGCTAAACCTCTGGCTCCTCGAAACTCGAAGCTGTTCGTTCGGGAGAACCGGAAAACAAAAAAGTGAGGTTAGGTGCGAGAGAGAGATCAATGACAACGTTTCATTAAACCAATGAAAACGTCTCTTTAAAACAATGAAACTGTTTCTTTATTACATGCTCACTAAGTAAATGTTTATTTACAGGCAATGAAATGTTCTCTTTGAAATTCAAATGCACTAATTCATTGAAATCAATGAAAAAAAACAATCCACCCATTTCTTTGGCGCCAATGAAATCTTTTCTCTCGATGCACCGAGAGAAAAAGTTTCATTGATTCACGGAAATCTTTGCCAATGAAATGAAATACTTGAAATTCAATACTATCTATTCTTTGAATGATCTCAAACTCAATGAAAAGTAGTGACATTGATTCGAAGAAATATTTCTTTGAACCAATGAACCTTTTTCATTGATTTCAAAGATATCGTCTCTGATTCAATGAAACCTTCTTCTTACCAGCTCAAAATTTCGAAACCTATTTTTTCCTGAAGTACGCGGCAGATAAAGCTCAAATTTTATGAGTATGTAAGAAAGTACGGCAGAAATAGGCTAAGCTTCTGGCTCCTCGAAACTAGAAGCTGTTCGTTCGGGAGAACCGGAAAACAAAAAAGTGAGGTTAGGTGCGAGAGAGAGATCAATGAAAACGTTTCATTGAACCAATGAAAACGTCTCTTTAAAACAATGAAACTGTTTCTTTATTACATGCTCACTAAGTAAATGTTCATTTACAGGCAATGAAATGTTCTCTTTGAAATTCAAATGCACTAATTCATTGAAATCAATGAAAAAAAATCAATCCACCCATTTCTTTGGCGTCAATGAAATCTTTTCTCTCGGTGCACCGAGAGAAAAAGTTTCATTGATTCACGGAAATCTTTGCCATTGAAATGAAATACTTGAAATTCAATACTATCTATTCTTTGAATGATCTCAAACTCAACGAAAAGTAGTGACATTGATTCGAAGAAATATTTCTTTAAACCAATGAACCTTTTTCATTGATTTCAAAGATATCGTCTCTGATTCAATGAAACCTTCTTCTTACCAGCTCAAAATTTCGAAACCTATTTTTTCCTGAAGTACGCGGCAGATAAAGCTCAAATTTTATGAGTATGTAAGAAAGTATGGCAGAAATAGGCTAAGCTTCTAGCTCCTCGAAACTCGAAGCCGTTCGTTCGGGAGAACCGGAAAACAAAAAAGTGAGGTTAGGTGCGAGAGAGAGATCAATGAAAACGTTTCATTGAACCAATGAAAACGTCTCTTTAAAACAATGAAACTGTTTCTTTATTATATGCTCACTAAGTGAATCTTTATTTACAGGCAATGAAATGTTCTCTTTGAAATTCAAATGCACTAATTCATTGAAATCAAAGAAATATTTCGTTGCAATCAATGAAAAGAAAATCAATCCACCCATTTCTTTGGCGTCAATGAAATCTTTTCTCTCGGTGCACCGAGAGAAAAAGTTTCATTGATTCACGGAAATCTTTGCCAATGAAATGAAGTACTTGAAATTCAATACTATCTTTTCTTTGAATGATCTCAAACTCAATGAAAAGTAGTGACATTGATTCGAAGAAATATTTCTTTAAACCAATGAACCTTTTTCATTGATTTCAAAGATGTCGTCCCTGATTCAATGAAACCTTCTTCTTACCAGCTCAAAATTTCGAAACCTATTTTTTCCTGAAGTACGCAGCAGATAAAGCTCAAATTTTATGAGTATGTAAGAAAGTATGGCAGAAATAGGCTAAGCTTCTGGCTCCTCGAAACTCGAAGCCGTTCGTTCGGGAGAACCGGAAAACAAAATAGTGAGGTTAGGTGCGAGAGAGAGATCAATGAAAACGTTTCTTTGAACCAATGAAAACATCTCTTTAAAACAATGAAACTGTTTCTTTATTATATGCTCACTAAGTAAATCTTTATTTACAGGCAATGAAATGTTCTCTTTGAAATTCAAATGCACTAATTCATTGAAATCCAAGAAATATTTCGTTGAAATCAATCCACCCATTTCATTGGCGTCAATGAAATCTTTTCTCTCGGTGTATAAATATCCAAATAAATTGAAAAAAAAATTGCATTTGATACCTATGCTATGATGAAAATAAATGTAAAGTCTCGGGATGACTCAGTACAGAAAATTCGCCTTTAGTACAGCATTATTCAACACGTGCGGGCGTTCTTCGTGTTGGCAATGCCGACCTCGTCGCAACGTGTTTCACATGCCAAAGACAATTCGCACGAATTCACCAACGACAAGTTTATCAACAACTGCGCAAGCAGATATTCCGAAATGTCCTTGTCAGGGTCGCAAACATATTCGATCAATTCAATTTTTTTTCCATACTTTAATATTCACAAAATGCTTAATACCTTAAATGACTCATTAAATGTCAACAAGGAATTAGATCCGCATATTCTGCGATGTTTAGAATTGACACGTTCCAGCTCAAAGCCACAACATAGATAATTACGTGCCAAATCGTTATCAACATTACAGACTCGTGTCAATTCGAGTATTCGTCGCATTTGTGCTTCTGAACGCTAACCACAAGTCACTAAAGCAGATGAAGATCGACCAACTTCGGAGTTGGCTGCCGATCGATCCTTAAAATCGCGCTCGTGTTGGTCTACGATAGTATCATTCGCTCTTTGCAAACCGTTGGATACTTTTGACCGTGTAACGGTAATAATCGAGAGAGGAGGCAGAAAAAAAATTCGGTCACAGTGCGAAGGACGCAGATCGGCTTATTAACATGAAAAAAGGTATTTAACGGTTTGCTATTCCACGGTTATTGAACCTGTCTTTGTGAGATTCGGCAATTTGTGATTTGTACGAGGTATTAATAAGTCTTAAGGTCACATATCGAATTTTGCGACCAAAGTGCACACAGAGAAATCGGTTTTATGGGTTTATTTGAATCGAACACTGGATTTATCTCAAATAAATGTAATTTTATTTGAGACAAATAAAATTTATGAAAAATTAATACAATTTATTTGCATACAATAAATTCTGTTTGATGAAAATAAAATTGTATTATGACAGCATTTGAAGAAGATTTTTATTTAATAACTGGCCTAATAGGATTTTATTTCGATCAAATAGAATTTATTGCAGGGAAATAAATTGTATTGATTTTTAAAAATCAATATGATTTTTAAATAAAATTCTATTATGTTAGAATTTGAAGAAGATTTTTATTTAATAACTGGCCTATTAGGATTTTATTTCCATCAAATAGAATTTATTGCATGCAAATAAATTGTATTGATTTTTAATAAATTTTATTTGATACAAATAAAATTTCATTTATTTGAAATAGATTTCATATTTGATTTAAATAAATCCATTGACATCGATTTCTCTGGGTAAGCACGTCGAGAATAAAAGGGTAAGGGTTTGTTTGAATCGAATGAAATTGTACTTGAATTTAGAAAAATGAAAATTAATTGAGTGGCATTTATTTTAGATATACAAATCATATTCAATGCAAATAAAATCCTATTTACTCGGCTTTTGAAAAAACAAATTTATTTATTTTAACGATTTGAAAATGATTGCATAACCAACGCTCTAAAATTTCTTTCAATCGAATAATATTGCATTTGAATAAATTAAAATGTATTTTAATCAAATAACATTTATTTAAGGTATAGAAATCATATTTAATGCAAATAAAATCCTATTTACTCGACTTTTGAACAAATACATTCATTTAATTTAACGATTTAAAAATTATTTAATAACCAACCCCATAAAATTTCTGTAAATCGAATAACATTGCATTTAAATAAATAAATAAATATTTAAACATGATAACCTTAATTTTTATAAAATGAACCCTATGAAGCTCAAATAAAATTCTATTAGTCAAACATTTGAAGAAATAAATTTCCTTAATGGCCAACCCAATATGATTTCTTTGAATCGAAGCAAATTGCATTTGCACCAATCACAACATATTTTTTAAAAAATACAATAATTCGAATTAAATAAATTGTATTTGACGGAAATAAAATCCTATTAGCCCGGAATTCGAACAAATAAATTTGTTTAATATTTAAAATAAATGTATTTAATGTCCCAGTACCTCTTTGATGCAAATAAATTTTATTTCATTCATACAAACGTATTAGAAGAATTTCTCCGAGTGTGAAACGAGAGACTATCATTTATACATAGAAACAAAAAATCTTCTATCATTTTCCTTCTGTATCTACATTTCTACTCCCAACATTTTTGTTGGTTATTAGTCATAGTCTTAGTACAATTCTTTAAATTCAAATAAATTTTATTTCATACAAACACACGTAATTAGACGAATTTCTCCGAGTGTGAAACAAAAGATTAACATTTATACATAGAAACAAAAAATCTTCTACCATTTTCCTTCTGTATCTACACTTCTACTCCCAGCATTTTTGTTGGTTATTAAATTTTAACATAATTATATGTAATGAAAAAAATTCTATTTGATGAAAACAAAATCCTACTAGCCCGTAATTTGAAGAAATAAATTTAATATAAAAAAATAAATGTATTTAATGTCTTAGTACAATTCTTTTAATCCAAATAAATTTTATTTCATTCAAACAAACGTAATTAGACGAATTTCTCCGAGTGTGAAACAAGAAACTAACAATTATACATAGAAACAAAAAATCTTCTACCATTTTTCTTCTGTATCTACATTTCTACTCCCAACATTTTTGTTGGTTATTAAATTTTAATATAATTATATGCAATGAAATAAATTCTATCTGATGAAAATAAAATCCTAATAGCCCGTAATTTGAAGAAATAAATTTAATATAAAAAATAAATGTTTTTAATGTCTTAGTACAATTCTTTTAATCCAAATAAATTTTATTTCATTCAAACAAACGTAATTAGACGAATTTCTCCGAATGTGAAACAAGAGACTAACATTTATACATAGAAACAAAAAATCTTCTACCATTTTTCTTCTGTATCTACATTTCTACTCCCAGCATTTTTGTTGGTTATTAAATTTTAACATAATTATATGTAATGAAATAAATTCTATTTGATGAAAATAAAATCCTAATAGCCCGTAATTTGAAGAAATAAATTTAATATAAAAAAATAAATGTATTTAATGTCTTAGTACAATTCTTTCAATTCAAATAAATTTTATTTCATACAAACAAACGTAATTAGACGAATTTATCCGAGTGTGAAACAAGAGACTAACAATTATACATAGAAACAAAAAATCTTCTACCATTTTTCTTCTGTATCTACATTTCTACTCCCAACATTTTTGTTGGTTATTAAATTTTAATATAATTATGTGTAATTGTGTGAAATAAATTGGTTATTGAATTTTAATATAATTATATGTAATGAAAAAAATTCTATTTGATGAAAATAAAATCCTAATAGCCCGTAATTTGAAGAAATAAATTTAATATAAAAAAATAAATGTATTTAATGTCTTAGTACAATTCTTTTAATTCAAATAAATTTCATTTCATTCAAACAAACGTAATTAGACGAATTTCTCCGAATGTGAAACAAGAAACTAACATTTATACATAGAAACAAAAGATCTACTACCATTTTTCTTCTGTATCTACATTTCTACTCCATCATTTTTGTTGGTTATTAAATTTTAATATAATTATATGTAATGAAATAAATTCTATTTGATGAAAATAAAATCCTAATAGCCCGTAATTTGAAGAAATAAATTTAATACAAAAAATTAAATGTATTTAATGTCTTAGTACAATTCTTTTAATCCAAATAAATTTTATTTTATTCAAACAAACGTAATTAGACAAATTTCTCCGAGTGTGAAACAAGAGACTAACATTTATACATAGAAACAAAAAATCTTCTACTATTTTTCTTCTGTATCTCTACCTTTCTATTCTCAGTACTTTTCTTGGTTATTAAATTTCATTATAATTTCACACTGCTTACGTGTTTATATTTCTTATTTTTTCCAACTTACCGACGGCAAACGATTAACCCTCTTTTATTACTTTCCCCTCGAGATCCGAAACTAAGCGCGCGCGTTCGCGCGCTTCTTTTTCTTCGTGACCCTCGACTTGTGTATAGTTGACTCCGAAACAATTTCACTCGCGTACGATTGGTCTACACAACATACGCGTCCACTCTCTATCGATAAACGTCAATGTCAATGAAACTTTCGGTCGCGATATAAACAAATGAAAGTTCAAAAATTTCGTTTTTTTAAATTTCATACGATAAAACAATGTCGTAGTTATTTAAAACAATTTTATTATTTAAAGTTTATCAAACACAACACGATCAACAGCAGCACCTTTTTATAAATTTTTCAATTAAATTCAATTAAATGAATCGTTGAATTTATTTAATTCGTCATTAAACCGCACATTATTTAACAATTCCCGGAAGATTTTCGCAGTATTGTTGAAGATCGTTTTCTCTTATCTAATATGAGTACGGTTGATCCAACGAACCCGGAAGATTCATCTCAGAAGATTGTTCTCAAGACTAGAATTAAGTAATTTCAAATCTTTTTCTCCTGCCGAGAGTTTTAACGATTTAATCGATTTATAAGAGTTTAAAAAAATCTTTAAATCGTTATCGATCGAACTTGTTTCCTTACGGCCGATTTCTTTCAGTGATCGGCTTTGAGCGTGTTCGAAATTTAAATTTAATCAGCACCAAAGGACATTTCCCTTTGTGACGATCGTCGTGCTGTCGCGTAGTCAACTGTTGTCGCTTCGTGTTAGAGATTGAAACGAGCAAGTGAAGCCCGGATGCTTTAGAAAAGTGGGGAATCGAATCGGGTGGTGGATCTCCTTTCGATCCACGTCCGCGTTCGAGGATCCCACTGTCTCCTGCTTGGCCGAAGCTTGTATCAACGCTATAACCTCTTAGCCGGATCGTAGGCAACCCTTCCTACTTTCGTGATCCACTTCCGAGACCCGTTAACCGTTATACGGGAAAATGTTTTCCGAATGGCAGCACTGTACAAAGTCTATCGCGACGATTTACCGATCGTTCCTGTTTTATCGACCGAAACGATTATCATACGTGTAAAAATAAATTATAGCGAGTGATACACTGTAAAAAAAGTTGTTTGAAAATTGATATACAATAAATGCATCCGAGCTTTATATACAGTACACTGTTAGAAAAGATTGGAAGTTTTTATTCATAAACTTGTCATCGAAATTTAATATACAATTGTGGTATAAAATTCATGTACTTTTCCAGAAAAAAAGATGCAAAGTAGAACCTTGCACATTGCTTCCTCATTATTTTTCGCTTTTTACAAAGCTCCCTCTGTGAGGAAGCAGTATGTTATTCAATTTTGGCTTCCTCATAGAGGAAGCTTTGTAAAAAGCGAAAAATAATGAGGAAGCAATGTGCAAGGTTCTACTTTGCATCTTTTTTTTTATACCTTGTGTCTCTTTTGCAGAGGTGTTTTATACAGCTATAAATCACCTCTGCAAACACCGTTACATCTAATTTTGATTAGATACAAATTTTTGTCGTACTTTCTCAACTTTTCCGGAAGTTATAGCGAAAATCTACATTTTTTTTTAAATGAAAAATGGTGTAAAATCCGAACGACTTTACCGATCATCACCAAATTTGGTACATGGCATTTCTGAATGTTATTTTTCGTCTGTACAAAATTTCTGTTCATTTGTTGAAATTCGACGTAATTTAGATCAAAATCTATTTTTTTCGAAAAATTCAAAATTCTATAAAATCCGAACCGCTTTACCGATTTCGTCGAAATTCAATACCATACAACATTGAACGTATCTTCAGTTATGAAGAACTATTTAGCCAAATCGGCGAACTTTTACGAAAGTTAGAGCGACCACGCCCTTTTTTCAACAAATTAAAATCAACATAAAATCTTAATGACTTCACATATTTTGGCAAAAATCACAACATTCAAAGAGGGGCAGCTACTCTACTTGCGTGCCAAATTTGAGCCGGATCGCTCGAACGGTTACCGAGTGAGAGGAGATTCAATTTTCGAAGCCCAGCACACACACACACACACACACACACACATACATACATACGGACATTTTTTCTAAACCACTTTTCTCGACGTTTTAGGTGATTCTAAGCATACTGACATGAAAATCTCGAAAAAAAAAAATTTCATGAAAACAAAGCTTCCTCTATGAGGAAGCAATAAATTATAGCGAGTGATACACTGTAAAAAAAGTTGTTTGAAAATTGATATACAGTAAATGCATCCGAGCTTTATATACAGTACACTGTTAGAAAAGATTGGAAGTTTTTATTCATAAACTTGTCATCGAAATTTAATATACAATTGTGGTATAAAATTCATGTACTTTTCCAGAAAAATTAAAGTAAATTATTAAAATTAAAGCACTTTTACTGTAAAATTAAAGTAAATTATTGAATGTGCTGTACCATACATTAATTTTACATTACACTTGTATACTAAATTTAATATACTGGTTTATGAATAAAAACTTCCAGTAAAAGTACACTAAATTTCAGGCAGATTTTTTTACAGTGTATATTAATTTTCAAAAACAAATGTTTTACGCTATTAAGGGGAGGGAGTCAGGTAAAAAAAATTGATTTTGGAAATTCAATATCATCCGAATCCTATTGCATATAAAAATGCCCAACGCACTATATTGTTGGTACTCGATTAAAGGATTTTTTTACAAAAATCAAAAAAACAAAAATTTTTTACAGTGCACTGTAGTTAATTTATTTTGGCTTCCCCGTAGACGAAGCTTTGTAAAAAGCGAAAAATAATTATGAAACAATTTGCAAAGTTTTACTTTGCAGGCTTTTTTATGCTGTAGACATTTTTCTAAAAATTCAAAGTGTCGAAAAATGTTAACCATTTAACCGATTTTTCTTAAATTTGTACTAAAACCTTGTACCATGATTGTCCATATGTTGACCAAATAAAAACCCGGTATCTCATAATTTGTCCGAGCCAGCGCAAAAATGAGATTTTTCAAAAAATTCAAAATGCCATAAAATTTGAAGGGCTGGACAAATTTGTACTCAAATGTTTTTCGATGATAGTCCATATGTAAACAAAATTTAAGATAAATCTGTGGAAAATTAACTGGGGATTTTGCTGGGCCTGAGAATACATCGGCATAGAAATGACAATCAATTTCCTTGACGTCAATTTAAAAAAAAAACGTATGCAAATTTTCAATCCTTATGCAAAAAGTGATGACATGAGTATTTAAAAACTGCACTCTAGAAATGTCGATACTGTATGATAATGGATGATAATAGAAGTTTTAATGACTTCCCGATGGAGTTAAATAGAATTTTTGCAATGCTTCCATTTTTTTTCAAATCGTATGAATTTTATGTCTAATCTAATATCGCTGATTCTAAGATCCCACAAAGTCGTCCATGTAAAGAAGGATATTATAGGAGTATCTTAATATAGCTTCCGAATAAAATTTATTACATGTTTATACTTTTATCTCGGCTTCTAATATTTCACATCGTACAATTTTATATTTTAAAGCAAATAAGTTCATTAATTAATTAATGTACACGCGTAAAATTGCCCTAATGGTATAAAATGTTGAAACAATATCACAATACGATCCATCCGATATTATTTTCATAAAATTTTAAACAATGCGTAGAATTTTAGAAGCAGATCTGACATATATATGGGGCATTCCATCTGAATTTTTCATACTTCGATTCTGACCCTCTTCAATAATTTTAACAATTTTTTATCAGAAAGTATTTTGAAAAAGAAAAGACACGTATTTTTTTGTTTGACGCTACGAGCGATATTTCCAACGGACAAATTTTTATAAAAATTTGAATTTTTCGGTATTTATATATTTTTTTATTCGTTAATATCTTGAAAATTAACAGTCTTATAAAAAAATGTCCAGGATACAATTTGTTCAGTTTATGAAGAGCTATATAATGTATGTAAAAAATATTATTTTCGTTTTCCCAACGTTTTGTTTTATGACGTTAATCAACAAAATATGGTTTTTCAAAAAACCGCCACTTTTTATAATTTTTACATACTCACGGAAAAATTCTGTTTGAAATTACCAAATTTTTGAGACCCTATGCAGAATGGCCAGATTTTTTAATGAGAAGTTCTACGTAATTGAAATTTTTTTAACATCCTGAATTATTCCGTACAGCTTGAATAACGTAGTACTTTTCGAAAAAAATACCTGCCAACCTGCATAGGGTCTCAAAAATTTTGTTATTTTACACAGAATTTTTATGTAAGTATATAAAAATTATAAAAAGTGACGCTTTTTTGCAAAACGATTTTGTGGTTTAACGTCATATAACAAAATTTTAGAAAATCTACAATAAATTTTTTTATATACATTATGTAGCCCTTTGCAAATTGAACGAATTTCATCATAGACATTTTTCGATAGGAATGTTTATTTCCAAGATATTAACGATAAAAATAATATCAATACCGAAAAACTCAAACTTTTACAAAAATTCGTCTGTCGAAAATATTGGTCGTAGCGATAAACAAAAAAATACGTGTCTCTTCATTTTCAAAATACTTTTTGATAAAAAATTGTCAAAATTATTGATGGAGATCAGGGTCAGAGCATAAAAAATTCAGCTGGAATGCCCCATATACAACTGAAGATGTGCGAGAGCAAAGATCGGCGAAGCGATCTATTGTATCCGGAGAGAGCAACATATAGATCGTCGCTGTTTTATCGATAAAGAAAAAAAACCGTCAGTGGCCAAAAACGATCTGCTCTATCTAAAGAAAGCAACAATCAGTAAATAGATTTTCCCTGTTTTACCGACCAACAATAATAAAGCGTGCAGTCCTCGACAAAATAATTTTCTCTGTCCTCAATGCAAAAGATCGAACCTTGTCTATCAACAAACGGTACGATTTTTATTTTGTTTCTTCTCTATCGTCGTTATTATTCCTGGATATATGCATTTAGCCTCAGATGATAAGGTCGTAAATAATCCTTCTCATGATTAACGATCGATATTTCACATTTCTTTCAGGATCTCGGGTTATTAATATCGAAATCCTGTTAATCGATAAAATTATGTATATCCTGACGTCAAACAACAAAATATCGTTTTACAAAAAAAAACTGCCACCTTTTATTACTTTCATATACTTACAGAAAAATTACGTTTGAAATTTCGAAATTTTTGCGACCCTGTGCAAAATGGCAAGATTTTTTAATGATAAATTCTGCGTAATTGAAATTTTTTGAAAATATCCCAACATAAAAACAACAATATATCGTCCGCAAAAAAAACCGCCACTTTTTTAATAATTTTTAGATACTTACAGGAAAAAAATTGCACCGGAGCAAAAAATCGCATCTTGTCTATCAACAATCGGTAAGATTTTCTTCTCATTTCTTCAGAAGTGCATATGAGGCATTCCACCGGTTATCGACAGGGGCGCGATTTAAAAAAAAATCCTTTTGACATGTTGTAGAGCAATATAAAAAAACACTGTAGAAATTTTAATAACCTAAAATTTGATTTTCTCAAAAAGTACGTCGACGATTTTTCTCTCGTAAAAAATCTTTTATTTTTAGTTGCTATTCTAGACTGTCCCCTATTTTCGTTCTTGTCCCAAAAGTTTCGTTTTTGGACAGAGAATTTACTACAAAAATTTTGAAAAAAAATCATCGACGTACTTTTAGAGAGATTCAAGTTTGGGGTACTTTTTCAAAATTTTCTAAAATTTTGTCTTATTTTTAGCTGATAATCTAGGCCTCGCCCCACTCTGGATCAAGGCTCAAAAATTTTGTTTTTGAATACAGAAATTACTGAAAAAAAAAATCGTCGACGTACGTTTTGAGCAAATCCAATTTTAGGTAATTAAAAAAACACAATTTTTTGAAGATCTAAAAAAAATTCTAGTTTTTTTTATATTGTTCTACGACATCTCAAAAGGAAAAAAAATGAGGGTCGCGAACCTATCCATAACCGGTGGAATGCCTCATATATTTATCCTCGTTATTATTCAAGGATTTGGACATTTTACACCGAAAGAAAAAGTTTCATTGATTCACGGAAATCTTTGCCAATGAAATGAAATACTTGAATTTCAATACTATCTTTTCTTTGAATGATTTCAAACTCAATGAAAAGTAGTGACATTGATTCGAAGAAACATTTCTTTGAACCAATGAACCTTTTTCATTGATTTCAAAGATATCGTCCCTGATTCAATGAAACCTTATTCTTACCAGCTCAAAATTTTGAAACCTATTTTTTCCTGAAACACGCGGCAGATAAAGCTCAAATTTTGTGAGTATGTAAGAAAGTACGGCAGAAATAGGCTAATCTTCTGGCTCCTCGAAACTCAAAGCCGTTCGTTCGGGAGAACCGGAAAACAAAAAAGTGAGGTTAGGTGCGAGAGAGAGATCAATGAAAACGTTTCTTCGAACCAATGAAAACGTCTCTTTAAAACAATGAAATTGTTTCTTTATTATATGCCCACTAAGTAAATCTTTATTTACAGGCAATGAAATATTCTCTTTGAAATTCGAATGCATTATTTCATTGAAATCAAAGAAATATTTCGTTGTAATCAATGAAAAAAAAATCAATCCACCTATTTTTTTTGGCGTCAATGAAATCTTTTCTCTCGGTGTAGCCTCAGATGGTAAAGTCGTAAATAATTCTTTCTCATGATTAACGATCGATATTTCACACTTCGTTCAGGATCTCAGATTATTTATACCGAAATCCTGTCGGTCGATGAAATGTTGAATCCTGTTAAATCCTTATGCTGGGAATTAATGTGCAAAGTGTTTCATTGATTGATGTATTAGTGTGATATATTCCATTGATTCTACTTGATACTTGTTTGAATGATGAATGTATTAGGCGTTTTATTGCTCCTCGCTCGTATATCATGACAATTGTATGGCTGTTCATAAAAATTCCTCGATTGAACAGATAATATAAGGATAATTGATGTCGTTGCCATCAAGACACTGTAATGAATGTCATGCTGTAAAAATAAAAAAATTTATTCATCGCGTGCGTTTGTCTCCTGATTATAAAATGGATGAACCGTGACGAAAAGCTTGATGCTAGCTTTCCAAGCGCAACTGGTTTATCCTCAAACCAGATGACCTCGTCACTGATCAGAAACGTGTCAATGTAAACCCTATAAAAGTGGTTAACGTTCTGAAATGCAAGTAACACATATTCCAAGCTTATCGTAAAAGTTGTAAATGTCCATCATTCTGTCAAATTTAAATTAACCGTAAAATTGACAAAACAATTAAAATTTATTATAAAAAGACATCCAAATTTATGAAGAATTGTTAGAAGAATTAAATTCCTCTACAACCGCACGAGACTATTCTTGAGAAAAAAAATGAAGTTATACTTTATGCATATCCTGTGAAATTTAAAATTGTGAAGATTAATTTGAAAAAAAATTAATTCGTTTTTTTTTCGATTTTATTTACTGGAGAAATGAATTTTCAATACTATATAAAAATTTTAAGATGTCAACACAAGAGGAATTTTCTGAAGGTCCGTATCATCTCGTATTTAAATAAAAATTAGTACACAGGATCTCGAAAACGAAGAAATACAAATGTGAAATTATAGTTGGTTCGTGCCCGAATCCGGAATAAAATGTGTAACTGGGAAGCCGAAAAATATTTATAATTGATATGTTCTTTGGGTCTCAAGCTTATGCAGACCAGAGTTGTAAATGCCTAATACTTATAGAAATGATGATGATGATGATACGATCAGCTCTATAATTATGATTTGAGAAAAAAATCATCGACGTACTTTTAGAGAGATTCAAGTATGGGGTATTAAATTTTTTTTAACATTTTTTTTTAATTTTTAGCTGATAATCTAGGCCTCGCCTCACTCTGAGTCTAGGTTCAAAAATTTTGTTTTTGGACACAGAACTTACTGTAAAAAAAGAAAAAAAATCGTCGACAAACTTTTTGAGAAAATAAAATTTTAGGTAATTAAAAAAACATAAATTTTTTTAAAAATCTAAAAAAAATTCTAGAGTGTTTTGTTATATTGCTCTACAACATCTCAAAAGGAATAAAAATTTTTTAAATATGTTGGTCGCGACCCTGTCGATAACCGGTGGGATGCCTCATACATTGGTTGCTTTTATTTTCAATATTCAATATCTAATGTTTACATTGAATGAATTCTCAATATTTTCCTGCGTCCCAATAAAAAATCTTTGTTTCTGAAAAAAGTTGCTTTTATTTTCAATATTCAATATTTAATGTTTACATTGACTCAATTCTCAATATTTTTCTGCTTCCCAATAAAAAATCTTTATTTCTGAAAAAAGCAAAATTACTTATTTAAATTAATTTTCACAATTTATTGTGTTCCAAATTCCAGCGCGAATGATCTAAAGATCCTTGAAATCCGGTTGATTGCATTCTCGTGAATTTGGAAATTCTCGTGAGTCAAAAAAGATCGGTCGATGAATGCAAAAGACCTTGAGGTCAGTGCGGTTAAGATGTCAACACTAGAGGAATTTTCCAAAGGTCCATATCATCTCATATTTAAAAAAATAAGTAGTCAGAATGTCAAAAAACCAAGAAATACAAATGTGAAATTATAGTTGGCTCGTGCCCGAATCCGGAATAAAATGCGTAGCCACTTGGATTCAGCTCGTTTGATTTATTCTTCAGTGAAATCCGGTTATCTGCCTCTTCATAAAGCCCGAGAATCGCAGTGACGTTTGTGGCTCTTTTGTTTGTTTTGTCGTATCAACTTGATGACAAAAGTTGGTATATAGATTCCATTTTCAGCATCAGAAAATAATGACGTAGTCAGGAAACGCTTGGCATATTATTAATTCGTGCTTATATGCGAAAGTGCATCGTACGATAGATTAGCAAAGTCTCAGGGGATTTTAAGTAGGTGCAGCAGAACGTATATGCGATGTATGATTAAAAACAATGTATATGGGGCATTCCATCACGGTTCGACCTGGGTCTGATCCTCGGCCTCCCCGATTTGACTCGTAATTTTTTTAAGGTTTTGTTAGACCCTCAAATACATGAGATTTTATTTTCTTATTTTTTCTAAGCAAATTTTTTTAATATATTTTTTTAAGTGACATATCGAATGCCATAATTTAAAAATTTGAAAAAATTCTGGAAAATACTTTGTTGAATATCAAAATTTTCTAACTTATAGCCAAAGTGGGCAAGATTTTTCTTCTTATGGTTTTTAAGCTTTTTTCATTTTAAAAAATTATGAAAAAATTGAAAAAAAATTAATCTACTACAGGCGACTGGCGAAACGTTTATTTATTTAAACTCAGATTTTTTAAGGATTTTTTCAGATTTTTAGGAATCTGTCAAATTTTTCTGAACTAAGACTATTCCAGCACCTTACAAGCCACATTCTAGCTCCTGCATGCCATAATTGAAGAATCTGAAAAATATAGTTTCATATACTGTATAATGTAGATTGATTTTTTTTCCTATTTTTTAATAATTTTTTTAATTAAGCTTCATGATAACTATATGAAAAAAAATCTTCCCCAGTTTGGCTCTAAGCTAGAAAATTTTGATATTCACCAGATTATTTTTTTAAATTTTTTCTGTGCAAATTTTTTTTAAATGTTTTTTAAAGTAACATATCGAATGCCATAATTTAAAAATCTGAAAAAATTCTGAAAAATACTTTGCTGAACATAAAAATTTTCTAACTTATAGCCAAAGTGGGCAAGATTTTTCTTCTTATGGTTTCCAAGCTTTTTTGATTTAAAAAAATTTTGAAAAAATAAAAAAGAAAGAAAAAAAAATTAATCTACTGCAGGCGACTGGTCAAACGTTTATTTATGTAAAATCGGATTTTTAGAATTTTTTTGGAAATTTTTAAGAATTTGGCAAATTTTTCTGAACTAAGATCGTACCAGCATCATACACGCCACATTCTAGCACCAGCAAGCCACAATAAAAAAATCTGAAAAAATTCCGAAAAAATACAGTTTCATATAACGTAGATTGATTTTTTTCTATTTTTTTAATAAAGCTTGAAAACTATATGAAGAAAAATCTTCCCCAGTTTGGCTCTAAGTTAGAAAATTTTGATATTTACCAATTTTGTTTTTAATTTTCAATTTGCAAATTTTTTTAAATATTTTTTTACAGTGACATATCGAGTGCCATAATTTACAAATCTGAAAAATACATTATTGAATATCAAAATTTTGAAAAATACAGTTTCATATACTGTATAATGTAGATTGATTTTTTTTTAAATAATTTTTTTTATAAAGCTTGAAAACTATAGGAAGAAAAATCTTCCCCAGTTTGGCTCTAAACTAAAAAATGTTGATATTCAACAGAGTATTTTTCAGAATTTACATTAAATGAAATTTAATATACCGTATCTGCAAACGAACTTCCAATACATATATTACTTTTCAAAATATTTTTAACAGTGTATGGAAATAATACACTGTAAAAAATATTTAGTGTAATTTTCCATCACGGATAAAGAAAGTTTTTTTTACAAAAACTGGTATATTAAATTTGATAAGGAAGACAGATGTAAAATTACAGTTTATTTTCTCTTAATGGGAGGGAGTAAGGTCAAAAAAAATGATTTTGGAAATTCAATATCATCCAAATCCTATTGCATATAAAAATGCCCAATGCACTATATTGTTGGTGCTCGATGAAAGAATTTTTTACTGTCGTCTGACTTGCATATGCTTTTCAATATTATCTTAAGCAAAGTTCTTCAGTTTTCCATTCCGCGCATGATTCAGATCAAACTACTAGGCAGATTGGAATGGTTGATGTCTCATTTTCTTCTTCATGAAAAGGTACACCGGCTAAATGGAGCAAATTTTAATAAAAGGTTATATTTTCTAAGTGACATAATTATCAATAAATAAATTTTATGCTATTTTCTAAATCCGTGATTAACTTTGCTTTCAGAACGAAAAAAAAAATAGTTTGCTCCATTTAGCCGGTGTACCTTTTTATGCAGAAGAAAATGAGACGTCAACCATACCAATCTGCCTAGTAGTTTGATCTGAATCATGCGCAGAATGGAAAACCTAAGAACTTTGCTTAAGATAATATTGAAAAGCATATGCAAGTCAGATGACAGTAAAAAATCCTTTCATCGAGTACCAACAATATGGTGCGTTGGGCATTTTTATATGCAATAGGATTTGGGTGATATTAAATTTTCAAAATCAATTTTTTTTACCTGACTCCCTCCCCTTAAATCCTATGAAAATTAGAAAAATTAATATAAAAAATTAGTAATTTTACTGCACATGTGGAGTAAATTGAATATACGAACTAATGAATAAAATTTCCAGTAATGTGAATCTACAAACATTTTTAACAGTGTACTTTCGACGTAATTCATTTGTCACGTGTCAGACACGCCCCTGGGGCAAAACTTCTTTTTTTAAGTATTCATACGGCCTCTGGTTAATGTGCGTATGTATGTGAACCTTTATTGCCACTCGTCTAGCCCGAGGGTCCATAACAGCAGAAACGGAATGGTAAAAAGAAGAGGAGAAAAAAATTTGGCCGTGGCTAAACGATCGCCTCGACTAGAGAATACGCGATCGTCGTTCGATTTCTCCAACGATCTTCGCAGATCATAATTTTTTTTCCCTCGTTCTTCAAGATCTTGTACCTCGGACGCCCACGTGATTTTCTTGATTTTATCTCATCATTGATTTCATTACTCTAGGAATTAACTCTGTCGTCATAAAAACTGTGAAGCGATTGTTTTTATAATCTAGTGAGAAATCGGTATGAGATTTCGGTAAGTTTATTTGAATTAAATATGGAATCTATTTAAAATTAATAAAATTTGATTACGATAAAATTAAATTTATTTAAAATCAATAGTATTTATTTGAATTAAATATATTCTATTAAATCGAAATGAAATCGTATTGTGATTTGAAGAAGAAATTTAGTTAATTGGATTTTATTCCGATCAAATAGAATTTATTGCGTTAAAATAAATCGCATCAGTTTTAAATAAAAATTTCATTTATTTCAAATCGATCCCATAATTCATTCAAATAAATCCATCAGATCGATTTCTCTGGGTATATAATCCTGACCAAATCAGTAAAAAATTGACCTTGACCCATTTTAATTTGGCTCATGATTTTTAAAATATTTTACGAATTATGCATGCTCGAAAGATTAATTATTTAATTTTTTAAACCAGACATTTTTTATTGGTATTTATAAATTCAAATTTTAGTCACTATTGTGACTAAATTGTGAAATATTGAAAAATTTTATATAAACGAGTGTTGAATAATGAACTGACCTCTTTTTAATATAAATCAAGTAACATTAATCACATTTGTGTACCAAATATGTGACGAAAATTATAGGAATCATTTCGATAATATGAAATTTAGAATTTTGGCAATTTTTCAAAATCGATCTGTTACTACTTTACGATGAATTATAAGTTATCTCATTTTAAATCCTACATTTAATTTATTTATAGAAAAACGGAGTTGTTTTTGCTTGCATAGTTACCGCGATTTAATTCCGGAAAAAAAATTTGCCGCGCTTGTTTTTATTCTATAAATTTACCATAACACAACATTATCAGATTACAACTGTACCACGAGACGACTTTGCAACGCTACTAACGGCAAAAAATCTGATGATATAAAATCCAGCGTCTCTTCCTACTAGGATTATTATTATTATCATTGTACTCGGTAAACACATTCTTTAGTCGAGAATTTAAAGGTGATTTCATAAATTTCATGTCAAAAAGATTGAACAATTTCTAGGTAGGTAATTTTTTAATGTAAAAAAAATACTGCACGTAAATATTGTAGTACAACTAATTATTCTCAGTTTTTTCCCACAAAATCTCTCTTGTAATTATCCTTATTTTAATTCAGTTAATTCATTATAAATTGGAATTAAACAATATTAATTTTTTAATTTTATAATTCATATTAATTCTTTTAATTCGTTTATTCAAACACTTTAAATTGTTATTTATAAAATTCATTTCTATGTTTATGATTTATTGTTCTAAAAAAAATACTGTACGTAAACCATGCGGTCCAACTAATTATTCTTAGTTTTTTTATCCACAAAATTTCTCTTGTAATGATCCTTATTTTAATTCAATTAATTCATTATGAATTGGAACTAAACAATATTAATTTTTCAATTTTTTCAATTTTGAATTCATATTGATTTTTTAAATTCTTTTATTCAAACAATTTAAATTGTTACTTATTACATTCTATTTTTAGTCATAATATGAAGAATTGAAAAATTGTATATGGGGCATTCCAGCTGAATTGTTCATGCTCTGACCATGACGTCCATCATTAATTTTGACAATTCTTTATCAAAAAGTATTTTGAAAAAGAAGAGACACGTATTTTTTTGTTTGGCCTTATGACTAATATTTCTGATAGAAAAATTTTTCAAAAAGTTTGAATTTTTCGGTATTGATATTTTTTTTCGGTAATATCCTGGAACTGAAGAGTCCTATCGAAAAATGTCTAGGATGAAATTCGTTCAGTTTGCAAAGGGCTACATATGTATATAAAAAAATGTTATTGTAGTTTTTTTAAAATTTTGTTGTATGACGTTAAACAACAAAATATCGTTTTGCAAAAAAACGCCACTTTTTATAATTTTTCTATACTTACATAAAAATTCTGTCTAAAATAACAAAAATTTTGAGACTCTATGCAGATTGGCAGGATTTTTTTCGAAAAATTCTATGTCATTCAAGCTTTACATAATAATTCAGGATGTTAAAAAATCTACAATTACGTAGAACTTTTCATTAAAAAATCTTGCCATTCTGAATAGGATCGCAAAAAATTCATAATTTCAAACAGAATTTTTCCATGAGTATATAAAAATGATAAAAAGTGGCGATTTTTGAAAAACGATGTTTTGTTGTTTAACGTCATACAACAAAATTTTTTAAAAACTACAATAAATTTTTTTTATATACATTATGTAGCCCTTTGCAAACTGAACGAATTTGATCGTGGACATTTTTTTATAGAACTGTTAATTTTCAAGATATCAACGAATAGAAAAATATAAATACCGAAAAATTCAAATTTTTTTAAAAATTCGTCTGTCAAAAATATCGCTCGTAGAGCCAAATAAAAACATACTTTATGATAAAAAATTGTTAAAATTATTAAAGGGGGTCAAAGCATGAAAAATTCAGCGAGAATGCCCCATATATTCATTGTATTTAAGGGGGTTGGAGCGCTCCACACTAGTCAAATCAGTGCTAAATTTTTAAAAGCGTTTCTACAATTTCAGATCTTTTAATAATCTGTTCCAAGATGTTAATCACATAGCAGCATTAGTTCTTGATATTCAAATACATTCACAGCTGTCATATGAACAATAAATCGATCAATATCGCCAAATTTCCGATATCATGTTTTTTCATCCATTTTTGTAAAAGGATAAACCGTAATATCAGTCCGATTATGACGAAACATAGCTCATTTTGATCAGTGAAAGATCCTTAATCGATTGACCGTCCGGATTTTCTATAGTATCAGGCGTTCAAAAGTTACAGCCATTTGTATACTTGATGTTAGGTTATGATAGGATAAACAAACGGTTGTATCTTTTGAACTACTAATCCGATTTTAAAAAATAGACGGCCAATCGGTAGAATATCTTTTAGTAAACAAAATGAGCTATTGCTCATCATAATCGGACTGATATTACGGTTTACCCTTTTAAAAAACTGAATGAAAAAACATAACATCGGAAATTTGCAGATATTGATCGATTTACTGTTGATATCACAGCTGTGAATGTATTTGAATATCAAGTACTAATGCTGCTATGTGATTAACACCTTGGAACAGATTATTAAAACATCTGAAATTGTAGAAACGCTTTTAAAAATTTTGCACTGATTTGACTAGTGTGGAGCACTTCAAGCTCCTTAATGTTGAATAATGAACAGACATTTTTTTATAAATCAACTAACATTCACAGCGTTAATTTAGCTATTGTTGAAGTTGGTAATCGAAACATACACACGTCATTATTTGACGTACTCCATTCGTTGAGTATCCTTGAGAAGTGTTTGCCACTACATTTTTTGTCACAATCACTCACGGTCGAGACGAGATGTACTCGCTTCCCTTTACACAAGAAATGTAAGGAGTCAAAGTTCGTGGTTATAATCGTGTCTATTTCGCCTCGAGCTGTACAGGCGGAATTATAAAATCCACTCGCATAAATTTATTCATACGCAAACATGAATAAATACATTCCAACTTGTTCGCGACAGGTCCGGAAATCGACCTCTCGAATTCCTAACGAATAAATTTTGCGATAATTTGCATGGCGTGCATATGTTATTATTATGCTAATTATTCAAAGTGGAATTGTTGCGCATGATTAAATTTTTTTATTTCGAGATAATCCAAAAATTCGGAAATATTTCACGCTAAGTTTATTGGACTTTCATGCCTCTCAGCAAAATTAATGTACACCCAGAGAAATCGGTTTGATGAATTCATTTTAATCAAATATGAGTTCCATTTGAAATAAATAAAATTTTATTTGGTTCCATATATTCTATAGAATATAATTTATTTTATTCAAATCTATTGTATTTATTTTAAATAAAATGTATTTTGCCAGTTGAATATATTTATTTTCAACATATTGAAATAAAATCCTATTATGCTGGTTACTTAAGAAGAAATTTATTTTATGGCCCGATAAAATTGGTTTTCGGTCAAATGGAATTTATTTAATAATTAAATAAATTTAATTGGATTTTAATTATTTAATATTGTATTTAATAATTAAATAAATTCAATTAAAATTTATTAAACTAAGAAAATGTGATTAATTCTAAATATATCTAAAAAATGTTATTCAAATAAATCCATCAGACCATTTTCTCTGGATTAAGGAAGCACACGCGAAACTATTATATCGAATCAAGTCAAAATAACACGATGTCTCATCACGGAATTCGTGTATAATTATTAAGCACGAACTTGTATATATTACACGTTCGTGACACGCGCGTCAAGGTTTCACACGCCTGAGCAGAAATTATCACGAGTCGAGCATGAATAACTTTCGCAATTAGTCGACAAAACTAATTACCTCGTGACAAAAAGCGCCATGGACACTCGCGATTTAAATTATCCATGTCGAGAAAATCCTCTTGTTGACTCTCAAATCTTCGGAAATGGTGTTGTGTACTTCTTTGATCGAGAGAACTGCACTGTGCAAATGAAAAACTAATAATGAAACAATTAGTATTGTAATCCGTAGCAAATGCATTGCCAGCTGTTGCTGGCAGTGCATACGAATGCACTGCGGAAGTGCATTCGTATGCATTTTTTCAGCCATTTAGGTCGAGCAAAGCAAAATTTCATTTCGACATCACACCGAGAGAAAAGATTTCATTGACGCCAAAGAAATGGGTGGATTGATTTTTTTTTCATTAATTTCAATGAGAACATTGCCTGTGAATAAAGATTTACTTAGTGAGCATATAATAAAGAAATAGTTTCATTGTTTTAAAGAGACGTTTTCATTGGTTCAAAGAAACATTTTCATTGATCTCTATCTCGCACCTAACCTCACTTTTTTGTTTTCCGGTTTTCCCGAACGAACGGCTTCAAGTTTCGAGAAGTCAGAAGCTTAGACTATTTCTGCCATACTTTCTTACATACTCACAAAATTTGAGCTTTATCTGCCGCGTACTTCAGGAAAAAATAGGTTTCGAAATTTTGAGCTGGTAAGAAGAAAGTTTCATTGAATCAGAGACGATATCTTTGAAATCAATGAAAAAGGTTCATTGGATTAAAGAAATGTTTCTTCGAATCAATGTCACTACTTTTCATTGAGTTTGAGATCATTCAAAGAAAAGATAGTATTGAAATTCAAGTATTTCATTTCATTGGAAAAGATTTCCGTGAATCGATGAAACTTTTTCTCCCGGTGCATCGAGAGAAAAGATTTCATTGATGCCAAAGAAATGGGTGGTTTGATTTTTTTTTTCATTGATTTCAACGACATATTTCTATGATTTCAATAAAATAGTGCATTTGAATTTCAAAGAGAACATTTCATTGCCTGTAAACAAAGATTTACATAGTGAGCAGTGAGCACATAATAAAGAAACAGTTTCATTATTTTAAAGAGACGTTTTCATTGGTTGAAAGAAACGCTTTTATTGATCTCTCTCTCGCACCTAACCTCACTTTTTTATTTTCCGGTTCTCCCGAACGAACGGCTTCGAGTTTTGAGGAGCCAGAAGCGTAGCCTATTCTGCCATACTTTCTTACATACTCACAAAATTTGAGCTTTATCTGCCGCGTACTTCAGGAAAAAAATAGGTTTCGAAATTTTGAGCTGGTAAGAAGAAGGTTCATTGAATCAGAGACGATATCTTTGAAATCAATGAAAAAGGTTCATTAGTTTAAAGAAATGTTTCTTCGAATCAATGTCACTACTTTTCATTGAGTTGAGATCATTCAAGAAAACATAGTATTGAAATTCAAGTATTTCATTTAATTGGGAAAGATTTCCGTGAATCAATGATTTGGTTTGATGGATTTATTTGAATCAAATGCGGAATCTATTTCAAATGTATAAAATTTTATTTTGGTAAAATAAAACTTACTTGAAATCAATACGATTCATTTGAATAAAATAAATTCTGTTCATCAAAATAAAATCCTATTATGCTAGCATTTAAAGAAGAAATTTATTTAATGGCTGGCCAATAGGATTTTATTTCGATCAAATAGAATTTGTTGCATAGAACTAAATTAGTATTCATTTTTAATAAAATTTATTTGATTTAAACAAACCCATGAAACCGATTTCTTTTAGTGTGGCATATTTATAACTTTACTATTAACGACTCGGCGATAAGATCATTCGACTTTTAGGGTGAATGCACCAGTAATTGAACAGTCATTAGTGAATGAACAACAGCTTTTTGAGAATTCATGAAAAATTCCGACGACTTGGCTTAAGTTTGGATTGTTTTATTTGTTTATTTTTCAGCTATCTACTGCGATTAGAATTCCCTAAAAAAAAAAGGTGCCCCGAAAAAAATTGAGGGTTATTCACGATAAAGCAAAAAACGAAGTTATAATATTTGAAAAAAGAATTTTTTTTATTAAAAGTATAAAAATTATTTAATGGCTGATCTAACTGAGATTTTATTCAAATTAATGTTATTCAATTTTGATGAATTCTGTTCAAAACAAATAAGATTTGAAAAATTGTTATTCTATCGAAATAGACCAATAATTTTATTGAAGCAAAATCGTTGGGCCGATTTCTCTGGTTGTAGCTCTAAAAAAGATTCCCCAAAAAAAAGATAACCAGAATAAAATGGAGGTTTATCCACAATAAACAAAAAAACGAAATTATAATATAGTTATAGTATTGTAATATGTCACAATTTTTATTTGTTTTTTTTTTTAAAATTGTGAGCCATAAAGTTTTAAATTTGCAGAAATGTCATACGACTTTAATGTTCATAAAATATAACGATTCATTCAGAATTACAATTCCCATTTGTATTTCAATCTGCATTCTAAGGAAGACAAATATTGTTGTTATCACGTCTTCGAATCTCATCAACATGCCTCGGCAAGCTATAAATAATAAGACTTGAATAATTTGTCAGCTTTGACAAATTATAAAAATAGTAATTACAGATACGATAGAAGTTAGCGACTAGTATTCCCAGCTTTTTCCTTTCGAGATGATTTTAAAAAAGAAGAATTTTAATTTACTATTTATAAGTCCGAGTCATACTATTTGAAACGGTAAATATGTACTTAGGTATCGCGAATGTAATTTACATTAATATTTTCCATTGTCATTTTTGCTTCCTCTTAGAGACAGAAAAGTAATTTTCTGTCCGCTGCAGCATTTTTCTTCGCGCTGCGTTACTTTTCGTCCCGCCGGTCAAGAATCGACAACTTTCCACCCGCATTGCAGGCATGGAATATGGTTTTTTTAACGTAGACGGAAAAAATTATTTATTTATTTATTTATTTATTTATTTATTTATTTATTTATTTATTTATTTATTTATTTATTTATTTATTTATTTATTTATTTATTTATTTATTTATTTATTTATTTATTTATTTATTTATTTATTTATTTATTTATTTATTTATTTATTTATTTATTTATTTATTTATTTATTTATTTATTTATTTATTTATTTATTTATTTATTTATTTATTTATTTATTTATTTATTTATTTATTTATTTATTTATTTATTTATTTATTTATTTATTTATTTATTTATTTATTTATTTATTTATTTATTTATTTATTTATTTATTTATTTATTTATTTATTTATTTATTTATTTATTTATTTATTTATTTATTTATTTATTTATTTATTTATTTATTTATTTATTTATTTATTTATTTATTTATTTATTTATTTATTTATTTATTTATTTATTTATTTATTTATTTATTTATTTATTTATTTATTTATTTATTTATTTATTTATTTATTTATTTATTTATTTATTTATTTATTTATTTATTTATTTATTTATTTATTTATTTATTTATTTATTTATTTATTTATTTATTTATTTATTTATTTATTTATTTATTTATTTATTTATTTATTTATTTATTTATTTATTTATTTATTTATTTATTTATTTATTTATTTATTTATTTATTTATTTATTTATTTATTTATTTATTTATTTATTTATTTATTTATTTATTTATTTATTTATTTATTTATTTATTTATTTATTTATTTATTTATTTATTTATTTATTTATTTATTTATTTATTTATTTATTTATTTATTTATTTATTTATTTATTTATTTATTTATTTATTTATTTATTTATTTATTTATTTATTTATTTATTTATTTATTTATTTATTTATTTATTTATTTATTTATTTATTTATTTATTTATTTATTTATTTATTTATTTATTTATTTATTTATTTATTTATTTATTTATTTATTTATTTATTTATTTATTTATTTATTTATTTATTTATTTATTTATTTATTTATTTATTTATTTATTTATTTATTTATTTATTTATTTATTTATTTATTTATTTATTTATTTATTTATTTATTTATTTATTTATTTATTTATTTATTTATTTATTTATTTATTTATTTATTTATTTATTTATTTATTTAAAATGAAATTTTATTTGAATCAAATATATTTTATTAAAAATTAATACGATTTATGCATATACAATAAATTCAATTTGATCGAAAAAAATCCTATTAGGTCAGTCATTAAAAAATGTCATCTTCAAATGCTACCACAATAGAATTTTATTTTTATCAAATAGAATTCATTTAAGTCAAATAAATGGTATTAATTTCAATGAAATTATATTTGAACCAAATAAAATGTATTATTTTGAAATAGATCCCGTATTTGATTCAAATAAACCCATCAAACCGATTTTCCTGATCCAACACATCTATTATCTGTATTTAACTATAAATGTTTGATCGTAAATTCTACTAAATAAACTTGTCATTCTCGATCGTTTGTGTCGACGCTCGATTATGAGAAAAATCGTGATATGCAATGAAAAGAGAACACGCACGATGCCGTTTAATACATTGAGAAAAATAAGCGACAGACGACGATAGGTATTGTCTATAATTTTCAACGAGACAGACGACTAGATGACGCTTTTGCGGTCGCTGTGGCGTCAAGGCGATCTTGTTTTTAACAACCACACGCATCAGCATCTCTTTGTGATGACGAGGGCGGCAGTCAAAGCGTCAGCATAGTTTCAATTCCCCCTCCCTCAACCCTCTTAATTCTTCTTACTCTTCTTCAGCCTCATGTGCTTATTTTTTCTTGTTACCTGTGACGTTTTTCTTCCGCGTTATTTCTTAAATTGATTTGCTTCGCAATGGAACATCGAGGCTCGTCATTTGAGCCTTAACCTGACGGCAATTTTAGCTGTGTATTTACCATTATTATTATTAATCACTGTGGAATGATATAATTCTTAATGACTTACAGTCTCATGTCTCCGGTGTATTTGCATCATTTGCATACTTACTATCGTTATTGCAATGTCACGATGGATAAAACCAACTGGATGATAAATTTGCGATTTATAAAATTTAGAAAATTAAAGAGGATTCCATTTTTTTATAAAAACATTTGAAGAAACGTCTATTTAGTTTTAAGTCATTATATTTTATTATTCTATTGAATTTTAAGTAATTATATTTTATTATTGTATTTAATTTTAAGTAACTATATTTTATTATTTTATTTAATTTTAAGTAATCATATTTTATTATTCTATTGAATTTCAAGTAATTATATTTTTTCATTCTATTTAGTTTTAACTAATTATATTTTTATAAAAAATGGAATCCTCTTTAATTTTCTGAATTTGAAATACACCAATTAATATATCTAGCACATACCATTTTTAATGAGTGTATGAGTCAAAAAGAGATGTTCGCCAAAAAAATGCTTTCTCTGATGTGGAAAAAGAAATGTCAATTAATTTTGATTTTTTTTTTGCTTATAGTTCTAATCGTTATTAATATTACTATTTATTTTCTGCAGAAACTGGAGAAGATCTAGGACGATCGTATATACATAGAGTGGTAACCTTCTTTTTTATTATTCTCATCGTATTTCTTCCTCTCGCTATGTGGAACGATTTGACTGCTCTACTATAGTATGTGCATTCTCAGAAATGCTGTTGTACGATATTTGAGTTGTAGGATTTCACGTAGACATATGTTAATGACTCGTAAAATATTCCACTCTCAGTGAATGATTCAGAAATTATTTAAACGAGAAAAAACATAACAGAGTCGAGTCATAATACACCCATATTATTCTGGATGCTGAAGTGTTTCAAGAGAGACCAGAGGAATAATCGTGTTAGGTTTGAAAGAGAAATGTGCCTATATTTCGCTCACCTTTGAATGTGATCAATTACTGAAAAGCTTCAGCTATGTTTGTTATAAATCAAATTTTACTTGTTTCAAATAAATTTGATTTAGTTCAAATATATTTTAGTGGGTTCAAATAAATTTGTTTTAGGTCAAATAAATTTTAGTGGGTTCAAATAAATTTTATTTGGTTCAAATCAATTGTATTTAGTTCAAATAAATTTTATTTAGTTCAAACAAATTTTATTTAGTTCAAATAAATTTTATTTGGTTCAAACAAATTTTCTTTAGTTTAAATCAATTTTATTTGTATTTAATACGATTTATTTGAATAAAATAAATTCCATTTGATAAAAATCAAATTCTATTAAGTGGACCATTAAATAAATTTCTTCTTAAACATCATAATAAGATTTTATTTCAATAGAATATAATTTATTTCAATCAAATAAAATGTTTTTGATCCAAATAAAATTTTATTTATTTCAAATGGAATCCATATTTAATGGAACTCATCAAATAGTTTCATTGATTCACGGAAATCTTTGCCAATGAAATGAAATACTTGAATTTCAATACTATCTTTGGTTTTAATGATCTCAAACTCAATGAAAAGTAGTGATACTGATTCGAAGAAACATTTCTTTACACCAATAAACCTTTTTCATTGATTTCAAAGATATCGTCTCTGATTCAATGAAACCTTCTTCTTACCACCTCAAAATTTCGAAACCTATTTTTTCCTGAAGTACGCGGCAGATAAAGCTCAAATTTTGTGAGTATGTAAGAAAGTACGGCAGAAATAGGCTAAGCTTCTGGTTCCTCGAAATTCGAAGCCGTTCGTTCGGGAGAACCGAAAAACAAAAAAAGTGAGGTTAGGTGCGAGAGAGAGATCAATGAAAACGTCTCTTTAAAACAATGAAACTGTTTCTTTATTATATGCTCACTAAGTAAATCTTTATTTATAGGCAATGAAATGTTCTCTTTAAAATTCAAATGCACTATTTCATTGAAATCAATGAAAAAAAAAAATCAATGCACCCATTTCTTTGGCGTCAATGAAATCTTTTTTCTCGATGTATATTGCGTTAACCGTATAGACACATAATTCTTAAGTGAAAGAAAGCCACCGCCCTTGATCGTCCTGAGCCAATTGCAGTCGACGCCTACTCGGTTGTCGAGTACCTTGCTGCAAAAAATTCCTATATTAAATCGAAGGTCTCGTGTGTGGAAAAGAGCTGGGCTCTCGAAGAGGCAAGGTTAACGTTCGCCGAAATTCACGACCTCGCTCTCCGACGACCGGACACTTAAATGCGTGATTGCTTCCACCCTCTCTGCGAATTTCGCACCGCACAGTTTAAAAAACTCGAGAACGAATTCACAGGCGCTGCTGCGGCTGCTTCTGCTTGGTAAAAATTTTACCAAAATTATGGTAATGATAATGATGGACGTGACTATACGAACTGAGTGGCGTTTCGGTGACTCGCAAGGACGTACATCAAGAATCCGTGAAACTGGTTTCTGCACACGCATTTTCACAAAATTCCCATGTCCCTTCGTTACTTCTTAGAGATGAACATTTAAAAAATTCGAGTCTCGATGCATTACTGCTTCTTGCAGTGGAATTTTTATTTTCGTGAACAAAAAAAAATCGGGGTTTTAGTGCCACGATATTTTAAGGGTTATTGTGGAGTAATCTAACGTGCACGTTAAGTTATGACTTTATAGTAGTAGTAAACGTGTTTTATTGACAATATAATTATTATACATATTATAATTATTTACATTTTTTTTCCTTTTTTTTTCTATGAACATTGTACATTATATACATACATATATTGCCAATTGGCTATCGACCGAGGTCCTTCAGCCTTGACTTTATATTTATTGTAAAAATCATTTTTTAATATTCCATGAAATATTAAAAAATTATTGTTACAAGATAATTAATATAATTATAATTTCTTTGGATATTGAAATGTTCTTTCTCCGCTCAAAAGTAAACATAATACTTTCATCTACTTGAAATTTCGAAGTTTCCTGTACTCACATTTTATACTATTTTTCATATCTCACATTATTATTAAGAAACACTTTGCATTTCACCATCTTCTTTTGTAAAAGTGAATTTCCCGTTGAAATAAATAAATAAATAAATAATACCACAAGAATTAGATTTTTTAATACAGCACATAAGTGTCGGGAGTCAAACTTATGGATAATAATTTGAAAATAAAAATAAAAGGGTTGGAATCGGTTATTTTATCATATTAAAAATAAAATATAATGTTCAGAATAATTTAGAAAATTAATCGACTATGTTAATGGATTTTTTTTGGAATATATGAATGTAGTTTTTTTTAAAAAATCGGTTTTTTTTTTACAATAACAAAATATTTATCATGGTTAATTGATAATTGTCATATGATAATATAAGCGTATCGTGTTCCGGATTCGTGATTGGGTTTTTACCTGGAGATGACGCACAACTAACTATTTTTTGGGAATCTTTGGACCACTGGTTCTTTAGTAAAAGTATACCGAGTGTAAAAACATGAATTTATTCTAAATTACTTACAGTACACCGAGAGAAAAAGTTTCATTGATTCACGGAAATCTTTGCCAATTAAATGAATTACATGAATTTCAATACTATCTTTTTTTAATGATCTCAAACTCCATGAAAAGTAGTGACATTGATTGGAAGAAACGTTTCTTTAAACCAATGAACCTTTTTCATTGATTTATTTATTTATTTATTTATTAGATAATAGACGGGACAAGTCCCTTGATAACAATATTATTTGGCAGACAATTGGAATAGCAGAAGTACAAACATTACATACAATAATTTATTAAAATTAACATCTAAGTCGTCGCAACTCATATTAATGTAACTATTAAGTTGACGAAGAAATATAGACATCGGAGAACAAAAAAAATCAATAAACACAGCTGCGGAATTGCCATCATGTAGCATTCTGGTGATAGGCTCGTTGATTTCAGAGATATCGTCTCTGATTCAATGAAAGCTTCTTCTTACCACCTCAAAATTTCGAAACCTATTTTTTCCTTAAGTACGCGGCAGATAAAGCTCAAATTTTGTGAGTATGTAAGACAGTACGGCAGAAATAGGCTACGCTTCTGACTCCTCGAAACTCAAAGCCGTTCGTTCGGGAGAACCGGATAACAAAAAAGTGAGGTTAGGTGCGAGAGAGAGATCAATAAAAACTTTTCTTTGAACCAATGAAAACGTCTCTTTAAAACAATGAAACTGTTTCTTTATTATATGTTCACGAAGTAAATCGTTATTTACAGGCAATGAAATGTTCTCTTTGAAATTCAAATACACTATTTCATTGAAATCAAATAAATATTTCGTTGAAATCAAGCCACTCATTTCTTTGGCGTCAATGAAATTTTTTCTCTCGGTGTAGTTACATTCTGTTGTCTCAGAATAAAAAGATTAATTTTTTAGGGATCAACAGCGAATATTTTCCCTCATCATATTAGCAGTTCAACGAGCAGGAAATTCCTCAATAAATATAAGCAGTTTTCAGCCGATTTCCTCCCTTTAATTATATTACTGAGATCCATGATTCGAATACTCATGCTCGAATGCAATAGAGAATAATTATTTCAAGAACTTTTTTACAAACAACGTGACATAACTAAGTCATCGACGATTGTTTTCATTTCAAGTGTTTTATATCAGCACAAATGTAAATAAATGACGCAGTGCACTCTGAGTCTCAAGCATGATATTCTCCGAGTCGTCGGAAATATATATTCCCAGCTTCAAGAGCAAATCTAGCTATGTGCAGACAAAACATAAGTCTTCAATGAAGACAAGAACGTAACCAGTTTTCTGTCGTGTTTGCAGAACTTATTTATAACAATAATGACCAAAGACCGTGTAGAATCCTTGACTAAGGTTCAAAGTGACACTGACATCGAGGAACACTGAGAAATCCACGGGTTGTGTATATTCAGAAAAGTTAATGTGCAAATAATTAGAATATAGTCGGTTGCAACATACAAATACTTAGTGTCCTTATTATTTATTTAGTCGGACTATTATTTATTGTTGTAAACACCATAGAAACATTGTTGTCACCATAAGTGAAAATTATTCAAATATTATTTTTACAGAATTTTTATTAAATCTGCAAGTTTTGTATATGAATCTGAAATTTAAACAACTTGTAAGGCAATATTAATAATTTGTTATTAAATTCCATGATCTCAAACTCAATGAAAAGTAGTGAGATTGATTCAAAGAAACATTTCTTTAAACCATCAATGAAAAAGGGTTCCTTTTTCATTGATTTCAAAGATATCGTCTCTGATTCAATGAAACCTTCTTCTTGCCACCTCAAAATTTCGAAACCTATTTTTTCCTGAAGTACGCGGCAGATAAAGTTCAAATTTTGTGAGTATGTAAGAAAATACGGCAGAAATAAGGTAAGCTTCTGGCTCCTCGAAACTCGAAGCCGTTCGTTCGGCAGAACCGGAAAACAAAAAAGTGAGGTTACGTGTGAGAGAAAGAGATCAATGAAAACGTTTCTTTGAACCAATAAAAACGTCTTTTTAAAACAATAAAACTGTTTCTTTATTATATGCTCACTGAGTAAATCTTTATTTACAAGCAATAAAATTTTCTCTTTGAAATTCAAATGCACTAGGGTAGAAAGTCCGTTTGTGGCCATCTTAATACCGTATGAGGCCATCAACTTGATCCATTTATGGCCATACCTATTGCATGTAAATGACGGTGATGGCCACAAATTGTGCAAACGGCTTTGAACATAATGTATTAAATAATTGGGTATTTTAAGGTGGGTCTTCTGTTACTTGTGGTGGAGAGGCCGAAGAGCGGTGAGACGTGAAACGGAAGTAGCTAGCCGTGCAACAATGTTGCGTTGAAGGCGTCAAACTCGTGTAACACGAGTTATACTTATCACTGTAATTTCAACAAAACGGTACAGACGAATGTTTCGAAAATTGGATATGTAGTTCTGGAAAGTACGTCGTTTGAAGCGGTATATGTTTCCAAAAGATGACATCACTCCTTCTATTTATTTTACACGATAGAAAATGCACTATTTTTCATAAGCCCAATGTTAAATCTCTTAACTTTGAGAATTAATATCTTTAAAACGGTGCAGACAACCTCATGAAAACTCCACAGTTTGATGAGAGGATTACTCGTGAACATGCTGTCCAAATTTCAAAACGCTGGCATCACTTCGAGATAACAGAAGACCCTCCTTAAGCATTGCATTTTGAAAGTGAAAGTTGCTTTGATTCATGTAGAATAATCTTATTTAGTAATTTGAATAGATTGAAGTAATGATGAATTTATATATACATTTTTTGTAAATGTATATATAAATTCATCATTACTTCAATCTATTCAAATTACTAAATAAGATTATTCTACATGAATCAAAGCAACTTTCGCTTTGAAAATGTCGTTGAAATCAATGAAAAAAAAAATCAATCCACCCATTTCTTTGGCGTCAATGAAATCTTTTCTCTCGGTGTATTAGAAAATTACAGTATGTGATTATTTTAATATACAAATATCGTATTTGTCAATGACGAATGCATCTGAAAATTAATATAACGGCATCTGAGCTTTATATACTGTATATTAATTTCCAAATAAAAATTTTTTACAGTGCAGTGTGAATATAATAATGAGATGCGATTTTGAAAATCTTGCGTTGCACTTTTGGAGTGATAAAATGCATCTATTCTCTTGGTTGCATACGTAGATTGTTACGTTATCCTCACGTATACATACGTCCATTCGTATAAACAGCAACGATACTTGGAGACCTCAATTAACACTTAATTATCGCAAAAACTCATCGTCAGAAACGTCGAAGAAATTCCATTCTCTTCTTCTTCTTCTTCATTTTGTACTTAAAGTCTGTGTTGTCTGTTGCTATATTATCGTGCTATATTATTGGCTAGGTAATATGTATAGTATGAACGTTGGGAAGCTCAAAGTCTACTCAAAGCTGGGCCGACATTGCGTGCGAATGCATTGAAATCTCCGGGACTTGAATGGCTTCGGGGCCGATGAGGTCGGAACGAGCGTTTGCTCGTCAACACGGAATACATTATACATATGGGAGATGTTAATTGATCATCGTCTCGGCTCAAAAGAAGCCTAAGTCGATTCTCTCATGCAGATTCCAAATTTTCCACTCGCGCTTTGAACCCTACGGAAGACAGAATGAGAAGAAACAAGGAAATAACAAAACAAAATGGTGATGATCTTCCCGCAGGGTTAGAAAGTCAGATGTTTTGGTGACTCTGTACGAAAAAGGTTTTGAATATACGTCATTGGATTTTGATCCTGAAATATTCGTCAGCATATGAATATTTATTTGAATCTATACTTTGTCAAAATTACGGCGGTGTCAAAAAAAAAATCAAGAGTCCAAAGATCTTGCACATTTAAACCAAATTATATTATTGTTAAATCTCCGGAATATTATTGTTACATCTTCGGATTAAAAAAAAAGGACGAAATTAATATGTGACACTTAAAAATTGAACAAAAACACAGTTTTTACTGTACAGCATTTTTTTAATGTCCTATTTCCTTCTGGCTCTGAGATCTTCCGCATTTTTTAAATATCTTTTACACGTAGAGAATGTTATGAATTGTTTATTAATTTTACTCTCAGTCACTAAGTCCTTGTGATTCAAATAGGAAATAAGAACCCTGAGCTTTGCATCAATTAAAATCAATACTTCTTTTTTTCTATGATGAAGTTACGCACACTTGTCGTCCTCGTGTTAACAAAAGGACGACGAGTGAATTAAACCGAGTCGTGACGGAGAGAGTGAGAAAACGATACTTAGCTCAACACTGTAAACATTTTTTTTTAAGTTAAGGGATCTTTCCAGTGTGAAGGCCCGACAAATAGCCTATTTTGACGATTTTTTTTCGGACGGTTACTGTACGTCGATCAATCTGCAATTTTTATGACATATTAAGATAATCATGAATAAGAGAAAATTATTTTTTATAAGACGATTTTTATTGTTTAAATATTTTTTTTTAATTGTTGAAAATAATGTTGATAAAAACAGATAGCCTCATGGTGGACGTCCTAGGAATCACAAATTTGATCTGAAAAAAACCCAAAGGATTATTAATTAGTATGCGATTGGCTATCGCGCTATGGAGGCTTATTTTAAAATCAAAATTGACAAGATGGTGGCGGTTTGAACAAAAAGTACCGAATTTACCCATTTTCTTCGACAGTTTATCTTTAAAAAAATGGGAAGATTTTTTAAAAAAGGCTTCCATAGCACGATAGAGAGTAGCGTAAAGAATGTTCTCCTAAAATTTGAAAACGATCGCGTGAAAACTGTTCCCTGGAGAATGTCTACCGTTTTGAAAAATGTCGTTTCGAGAAAAACGCGTTTAAAGTTTCGAGTGTAGAAATTTTATATACCTAAATTGTGTACTTACGACTAATCGGCGATGCCACGTCCATAAAGTATGCCAGCGAAGTATTTCGAAATTCGCTTTAAAAATTTGAGAGGATGTTTTTGACCGTATATACTAATGCATAAGACAAAAAAGATCGATTTTTTTTCACACTAGACAGATCTCTTAAACCGCCTCTATGAGGAAGTTTCTTTATTTTATTTTTGACTCCCTCATAGAGGGAGCTTTACGAAAGATGAAAATTATTGACGAAGTTAATGATTTCTGATGTTTTACTAAATCCAAAGCGACAGCAAACATTTTTTTTTAAATTCAAAATCACGTAAAATCCGCACCGCCTTACCGATCATCATCAAATTTGATACGTAGCAGGGCTGAATGTTATTTTTCCCATGTAGAAAATTTCAGTCGATTAGTTAAAATTTTACCTCAATTAGAGCAAAACAAAATTTTTTCGAAAAATTTAAAATCTCATAAAAACCGAAACACTTTACCGATTTGGCCCAAATTCAATACCAAAGGTCGTATCACTTTGTTCAATCTTAATACGAAGTTTCAGTCCAATGGCTAAAAATTCGATCGAGCTAGAGCATTTACGTACTTTCTTCAAAATTTCAAAATTCTTATAAAAATGAAATGCGTTAAGCGATTTTTGTAAAATTTATACCAAATGAAGATTAGCCAATACTGTACATGTTGTTTAAATTTTAGTTGATTCGGTCGAATACTTTATAAGTTACAGTTATATGAATTTTTGTAACGCATGCATGAGAAGTGCTACTTCTCGTGCCTGCCGCGCGTGGCGTAAGTGGCACTTTACGGTCATCGATGCTATTTTACTTCTCGCACAGGAATCACTTCTCGCACGCGCGCGACATTACACTCGGTAGCACTTCTCAAGCATTTGTTACAAAATAGAAGTTTTCGATACGAGTGCGACGAAACAATTTTTTCTAATATGACAAATTTTTCCTAATATCTAATATCACTACACCGAGAGAAAAGATTTCATTGATTCACGGAAATCTTTGCCAATGAAATGAAATACTTGAATTTCAATACTATCTTTTCTTTGAATGATCTCAAACTCCATGAAAAGTAGTGACATTGATTGGAAGAAACATTTCTTTAAACCAATGAATCTCTTTCGTTGATTTCAAAGATATCGTCTCTGATTCAATGAAACCTTCTTCTTATCAGCTCAAAATTTCGAAACCTATTTTTTCGTAAAGTGCGCGGCAGATAAAGCTTAAATTTTGTGAGTATGTAAGAAAGTACGGCAGAAATAGGCTAAGATTCTGGCTCCTCGAAACTCGAAGCCGTTCGTTCGGGAGAACCGGAAAACAAAAAAGTGAGGTTAGGTGCGAGAAAGAAATCAATAAAAACGTTTCTTTGAACCAATGAAAACGTCTCTTTAAAACAATGAAACTGTTTCTTTATTATATGCTCACTAAGTAAATCTTTATTTACAAGCAATGAAATGTTCTCTTTGAAATTCAAATACACTATTTCATTGAAATCAATGAAAAAAAAATCAATCCACCCATTTCTTTGGCGTCAATGAAATCGTTTCTCTCGGTGTACTATAAATTGTTTATAAATTTTACTCTCAGTCATTAAGTCCTTGAGATTCATCTAGGAAATAAGTGAATAACATTTTTTATCATAAAATGTTCTATGATAAAGTTACACACCTGCCGTCCTGCCATGTTAACGGTAGAACGAAGAGCAAATTAAACCGGATCGTGACGGAGAGAGTGAGAAAACGATACGTAGCACAAATCTGCGGGTCCAGCAGCAGCAGCAGCAGCAGCTACAGCATCAGCGTCAGCGTGTAGCTTTTTTCCAAGGAGTTAGCAGCCGATGGCGAACTCCCACTAGAGTCTACCCGGCTATTCCCACATCGGCGGTTGTGTACCTGTACCCGGCATCGATGTTGCACAAGTCTCTTTGATTCTCCGTGGTGTGTGCCAGTCGCGAGCCAGTTCTCAGTGGCTTCGCGAACGAGCCACTCTCGTTTCTTTGTTCGCGCCGATCGGTGTGTCTCCGCTCGATTCACGAACATCAAGCGTCGTCATCATCCCCCGATGACAAAGTGGTGTAATTGTAGTAACTCTTACACGTACACGAAAAAAAAACGTTCTTCGAGTGGTGAATTTAATTTGCTGAATTAGCGATCGAACGACTTTCGTACTCTTTGCCGATTCGAAAATCGCTTCGGCGCCGCGTTACAACAGCAACGCGCTGTATAATCAAAAACCGACACAAGTGTCTCGAAGCTGATCGATAGTGAATCAATAGTGCATTTTTTTAATCAAGAGGTTTGTGCCGTTTGAAGTTTATCGTCAAATATATATTTTTTTCTTTTCTATCATTAACGACGAATTTGCGTTAGTTCGGCAAATCATAATGTAGATAAAGAAAATAGTGAAGCGTGCGTAATTTTCAGGTGCAGTGTAAATCATACTCACACGGAAATGGAAATATATGTGAATTAACGAATATCGTCTCGTGAAAATATCATTTAGCTAATTGTATTGAAAAATATTATAATATTTATTCAACTTTTTTGGCGTAAATATAAAAATGATAGTAATGTATATCGAGAAATATACATGAGGCAGCATTTTTTGCATCGTTATATATTTATCATATAATTTTTGAAATATATGTATAAGATTTATGCAACTTTTTGGAGTAAACATAAAAATGGAAGTAACACATGAAAGTAAAATGTTAATTAAAAAAAAATATATGAGGCAACACTTTTTGACCCGTTATATATTTATCATATAATTATTGAAAAATATATAATATTTATGCAACTTTTTGGAGTAAATATAAAAATGGAAGTAACGCATGGAAATAATGTATATCCGAAAAAATATATAAAGCAACATTTTTTGCCCCATTATATTATTTCATATAACTATTATATCATTTTAAAATATATTCGGCAGATATATTACAAATATAAAGAAGATATAAGAATTTACTGCTTTATATACACTCTTAGAAATTTTTGAATGAAAATTAATATAAAGTATTGGAAGTTTTTTTGCGAATACGCATATTTATAATTTAATATACAAATATTAATTAATATACATAAAAATTTTTGTAAAATTAATACACAGTTTACTAAACGCTTAACAAAAGTTGTGTTTATAATATAATTATTGGAATATTATAAACACAACTTTTATGAAATTTTTAGTATACTCTACATTAATTTTACAACAATTTTTTTGTACATCAATAAATATATGTATATTAAATTTAACATACGCGTAACCGCAAAAAAAACTTGCAATACTTGATATTAATTTACATACAAAAATTTCTAACAGTGTGGAATTTAATATTAAATGAAATTTAATATATCGTATCTGCAAATGAACTTCCAATACATGGATTAATTTTCAAAATATTTTTAACTGTGTATAACGTATATCAAATTACGTATCCTTGTACATATCTCATGTATTTCCATGGGGGTAAGAAATACGTTGGGCGTATTTATTTTTTTCCGCTTGGGTATAGTTATTTATTTGTCTACAACAAAAAAATGATGTAATAATTTTTGGAATGTTATAAACACAACTTTTATGAAATTTTTAGTATACTCTACATTAATTTTACAACAATTTTTTTGTACATCAATAAATATATGTATATTAAATTTAATATACGCGTAACCGCAAAAAAACTTGCAATACTTGATATTAATATACATACAAAAATTTCTAACAGTATGGAATTTAATATTAAATGAAATTTAATATATCGTATCTGCAAATGAACTTCCAATACATGTATTAATTTTCAAAATATTTTTAACTGTGTATAACGTATATCAAATTACGTATGCTTGTACATATCTCATGTATTTCCATGGGGGTAAGAAATACGTTGGGCGTATTTATTTTTTTCCGCTTGGGTATAGTTATTTATTTGTCTACAACAAAAAAATGATGTAATAATTTTTGGAATGTGATAAACACAACTTTTATGAAATTTCTAGTTTACTCTACATTAATTTTACAACAATTTTTTTGTACATCAATAAATATATGTATATTAAATTTAATATACGCGTAACTGCAAAAAAAACTTGCAATACTTGATATTAATATACATACAAAAATTTCTAACAGTATGGAATTTAATATTAAATGAAATTTAATATATCGTATCTGCAAATGAACTTCCAATACATGTATTAATTTTCAAAATATTTTTAACTGTGTATAACGTATATCAAATTACGTATCCTTGTACATATCTCATGTATTTCCATGGGGGTAAGAAATACGTTGGGCGTATTTATTTTTTTCCGCTTGGGTATAGTTATTTATTTGTCTACAACAAAAAAATGATGTAATAATTTTTGGAATGTTATAAACACAACTTTTATGAAATTTTTAGTATACTCTACATTAATTTTACAACAATTTTTTTGTACATCAATAAATATATGTATATTAAATTTAATATACGCGTAACCGCAAAAAAAACTTGCAATACTTGATATTAATTTACATACAAAAATTTCTAACAGTGTGGAATTTAATATTAAATGAAATTTAATATATCGTATCTGCAAATGAACTTCCAATACATGGATTAATTTTCAAAATATTTTTAACTGTGTATAACGTATATCAAATTACGTATCCTTGTACATATCTCATGTATTTCCATGGGGGTAAGAAATACATTGGGCGTATTTATTTTTTTCCGCTTGGGTATAGTTATTTATTTGTCTACAACAAAAAAATGATGTAATAATTTTTGGAATGTGATAAACACAACTTTTATGAAATTTTTAGTATACTCTACATTAATTTTACAACAATTTTTTTGTACATCAATAAATATATGTATATTAAATTTAATATACGCGTAACCGCAAAAAAACTTGCAATACTTGATATTAATTTACATACAAAAATTTCTAACAGTGTGGAATTTAATATTAAATGAAATTTAATATATCGTATCTGCAAATGAACTTCCAATACATGTATTAATTTTCAAAATATTTTTAACTGTGTATAACGTATATCAAATTACGTATCCTTGTACATATCTCATGTATTTCCATGGGGGTAAGAAATACATTGGGCGTATTTATTTTTTTCCGCTTGGGTATAGTTATTTATTTGTCTACAACAAAAAAATGATGTAATAATTTTTGGAATGTTATAAACACAACTTTTATGAAATTTTTAGTATACTCTACATTAATTTTACAACAATTTTTTTGTACATCAATAAATATATGTATATTAAATTTAATATACGCGTAACCGCAAAAAAACTTGCAATACTTGATATTAATATACATACAAAAATTTCTAACAGTGTGGAATTTAATATTAAATGAAATTTAATATATCGTATCTGCAAATGAACTTCCAATACATGTATTAATTTTCAAAATATTTTTAACTGTGTATAACGTATATCAAATTACGTATCCTTGTACATATCTCATGTATTTCCATGGGGGTAAGAAATACATTGGGCGTATTTATTTTTTTCCGCTTGGGTATAGTTATTTATTTGTCTACAACAAAAAAATGATGTAATAATTTTTGGAATGTTATAAACACAACTTTTATGAAATTTTTAGCATACTCTACATTAATTTTACAACAATTTTTTTGTACATCAATAAATATATGTATATTAAATTTAACATACGCGTAACCGCAAAAAAAACTTGCAATACTTGATATTAATTTACATACAAAAATTTCTAACAGTGTGGAATTTAATATTAAATGAAATTTAATATATCGTATCTGCAAATGAACTTCCAATACATGTATTAATTTTCAAAATATTTTTAACAGCGTATAACGTATATCAAATTACGTATCCTTGTACATATCTCATGTATACTTTATTTTCATGGGGGTAAGAAATACATTGGGCGTATTTATTTTTTTCCGCTTGGGTATAGTTATTTATTTGTCTACAACAAAAAAATGATGTAATAATTTTTGGAATGTGATAAAGACAACTTTTATGAAATTTTTAGTATACTCTACATTAATTTTACAACAATTTTTTTGTACATCAATAAATATATGTATATTAAATTTAATATACGCGTAACTGCAAAAAAAACTTGCAATACTTGATATTAATTTACATACAAAAATTTCTAACAGTGTGGAATTTAATATTAAATAAAATTTAATATATCGTATCTGCAAATGAACTTCCAATACATGGATTAATTTTCAAAATATTTTTAACTGTGTATAACGTTTATCAAATTACGTATCCTTGTACATATCTCATGTATTTCCATGGGGGTAAGAAATACATTGGGCGTATTTATTTTTTTCCGCTTGGGTATAGTTATTTATTTGTCTACAACAAAAAAATGATGTAATAATTTTTGGAATGTTATAAACACAACTTTTATGAAATTTTTAGTATACTCTACATTAATTTTACAACAATTTTTTTGTATATCAATAAATATATGTATATTAAATTTAATATACGCGTAACCGCAAAAAAACTTGCAATACTTGATATTAATTTACATACAAAAATTTCTAACAGTGTGGAATTTAATATTAAATGAAATTTAATATATCGTATCTGCAAATGAACTTCCAATACATGGATTAATTTTCAAAATATTTTTAACTGTGTATAACGTATATCAAATTACGTATCCTTGTACATATCTCATGTATTTCCATGGGGGTAAGAAATACATTGGGCGTATTTATTTTTTTCCGCTTGGGTATAGTTATTTATTTGTCTACAACAAAAAAATGATGTAATAATTTTTGGAATGTTATAAACACAACTTTTATGAAATTTTTAGTATACTCTACATTAATTTTACAACAATTTTTTTGTACATCAATAAATATATGTATATTAAATTTAATATACGCGTAACCGCAAAAAAACTTGCAATACTTGATATTAATATACATACAAAAATTTCTAACAGTGTGGAATTTAATATTAAATGAAATTTAATATATCGTATCTGCAAATGAACTTCCAATACATGTATTAATTTTCAAAATATTTTTAACTGTGTATAACGTATATCAAATTACGTATCCTTGTACATATCTCATGTATTTCCATGGGGGTAAGAAATACATTGGGCGTATTTATTTTTTTCCGCTTGGGTATAGTTATTTATTTGTCTACAACAAAAAAATGATGTAATAATTTTTGGAATGTTATAAACACAACTTTTATGAAATTTTTAGCATACTCTACATTAATTTTACAACAATTTTTTTGTACATCAATAAATATATGTATATTAAATTTAACATACGCGTAACCGCAAAAAAAAACTTGCAATACTTGATATTAATTTACATACAAAAATTTCTAACAGTGTGGAATTTAATATTAAATGAAATTTAATATATCGTATCTGCAAATGAACTTCCAATACATGTATTAATTTTCAAAATATTTTTAACAGCGTATAACGTATATCAAATTACGTATCCTTGTACATATCTCATGTATACTTTATTTTCATGGGGGTAAGAAATACATTGGGCGTATTTATTTTTTTCCGCTTGGGTATAGTTATTTATTTGTCTACAACAAAAAAATGATGTAATAATTTTTGGAATGTGATAAAGACAACTTTTATGAAATTTTTAGTATACTCTACATTAATTTTACAACAATTTTTTTGTACATCAATAAATATATGTATATTAAATTTAATATACGCGTAACTGCAAAAAAAACTTGCAATACTTGATATTAATTTACATACAAAAATTTCTAACAGTGTGGAATTTAATATTAAATAAAATTTAATATATCGTATCTGCAAATGAACTTCCAATACATGGATTAATTTTCAAAATATTTTTAACTGTGTATAACGTATATCAAATTACGTATCCTTGTACATATCTCATGTATTTCCATGGGGGTAAGAAATACATTGGGCGTATTTATTTTTTTCCGCTTGGGTATAGTTATTTATTTGTCTACAACAAAAAAATGATGTAATAATTTTTGGAATGTGATAAACACAACTTTTATGAAATTTTTAGTATACTGTACATTAATTTTAAAACAATTTTTTTGTACATCTATAAATATATGTATATTAAATTTAATATACGCGTAACCGCAAAAAAACTTGCAATACTTGATATTAATTTACATACAAAAATTTCTAACAGTGTGGAATTTAATATTAAATGAAATTTAATATATCGTATCTGCAAATGAACTTCCAATACATGGATTAATTTTCAAAATATTTTTAACTGTGTATAACGTATATCAAATTACGTATCCTTGTACATATCTCATGTATTTCCATGGGGGTAAGAAATACGTTGGGCGTATTTATTTTTTTCCGCTTGGGTATAGTTATTTATTTGTCTACAACAAAAAAATGATGTAATAATTTTTGGAATGTGATAAACACAACTTTTATGAAATTTTTAGTATACTCTACATTAATTTTACAACAATTTTTTTGTACATCAATAAATATATGTATATTAAATTTAATATACGCGTAACCGCAAAAAAACTTGCAATACTTGATATTAATTTACATACAAAAATTTCTAACAGTATGGAATTTAATATTAAATGAAATTTAATATATCGTATCTGAACTTCCAATACATGTATTAATTTTCAAAATATTTTTAACAATGTATAGCGTATATCAAATTACGTATCCTTGTACATATCTCATGTATACTTTATTTTCATGGGGGTAAGAAATACATTGGGCGTATTTATTTTTTTCCGCTTGGGTATAGTTATTTATTTGTCTACAACAAAAAAATGATGTAATAATTTTTCTCAGCCAGTATAGTAAAAATTATTCATTGTCGTAGATAAACAAAATACCTGTTCGACTTTTTCGAGATATTCAGTATGAACTAAACGATCAGAAAGTACTACAAAGTACTCAATCATTATATTCCCAGCTGTCTCGTCCATTCGAGAGTAAATTAATGAAATAATGAGAATGCGTGTGAAGTTCTCATTAAAGATACGTTTAGACACTCCCACACTTCATCGAACTCATAAAACCGATCGTTACTTCATCCACTCCCTGACATTTCCCTCTATGAGTACTTAACTAATTTCTGAGAAAGTCGTTAATTAATTTTTAAAGTCATATAAACATTTTTTATTAAACACAGGAGAAAACATTTTAAGAGTTTCGTGAAATTCATCAAGCAAATCATCGTACCAGAAATTGGTGTATACTTAATTTTATTAATTCAAACTTTAAGCGTTACATGTAAATTTAGATGTCATCAATTTTTCAGCCTGGTTCCAACGTAGTATAAACATTTTTTTATGCAATAAAATGTTTGTAAAAAAAGAACGTTAACAAAGTTATTGCAATTCACGTAGTTTTGCGGTATTTTAATTGTTTATTGTTCCCAGAAACGGTATAAACGTGAATAACATGACGTTAGTCATTTTTAGTGGCCTTTGAACGATCGCTAATCACATTGTTATCGTCTATCGATGATCTAATTCGAATAAAATCGAAGCGAAACTCCGAAAATTCAAACGGCGATAACTCAAGAACCGTTTTGTATATCGAGCTCAAATTTGGCACATAATTGTAGCAGCAGATCCTCTTCAATTATAGCAATTTTCGACAAAATGTGTGGGAAAATTTCTATTTTATGCCGTTTTGAATTTTTTGAAAAAAGTGCATGAGTGCTCTAACTTTCGTAAAATTTAGTCTATTTTGCTAAATAACTGTTTATAAGAGGAGATGCACGCAGTGTTGTTCGGTATTGAAATTGGCTCGAATCGGTAAAGTGGTTCAAATTTTATGGAATTTTGAATTTTTCAAAAAATTGACATTTTCGTTCTATTGTAATTTTTGCAAAGCTTGAGCTCAAATTTTGTATATAAATGAAACAATATTCAGCCATTATATATGAGGCATTCCACCGATTATCGACAGGGTCGAGACCCTCTTTTTTTTTCCTTTTGAGATGTAGAGCAATATAAAAAAACATTCTAGAAAATTTTTAGATTTAAAAAAAAATGTGTATTTTTTTAATTACCTAAAATTAGATTTTCTCAAAAAGTCCGTCGACGATTCTTTTTCTTTTTTTACAGTAAATTCTGTGTCCAAAAACAAAATTTTTGAGCCTAGACCCAGAGTGGGGCGAGGCGTAGATTATCAGCTAAAAATAAAACAAAATGTTTTAAAAAAATTTTAAATACCCCTAATTTGAATCTCTAAAAGTACGTCGATAATTTTTTTCAAAATTTTTATAGTAAATTCTCTGTCCAAAAACGAAACTTTTGAGACTAGAACGAAAATGGGGGGCAGTCCAGAATCGCAACTAAAAATAAAATTCTCCCGTAACAAAATTTTAATTTTAGTTACTATTCTAGACTGTCCCCCATTTTCGTTCTAGTCTCAAAAGTTTTGTTTTTAGACCGAGAATTTACTACAAAAATTTTGGAAGAAATAATCGACGTACTTTTAGAGAGATTCAAGTTTGGGGTATTCTTTATAATTTTTTTAAATTTTTATTTTTTTTAAGCTGATAATCTAGGTCTCGCTCCACTCTGGGTCTAGGCTCAAACATTTTGTTTTTGAACACAGAATTTACTGTAAAAAAAGAAAAAAAAATTTCGACGTACTTTTTGACAAAATCAAATATTAGGTTATGAAAAAAACACAATTTTTTTTTTTAATCTAAAAAAAATTCTAAAGTGTTTGCTTTGTATTGCTCTACAACATCGCAAAAGGAAAAAAAAATATGAGGGTCGCGACCCTGTCGATAACCGGTGGAATGCCCCATATGTACACCGAGAGAAAAAGTTTCCTTGATTCACAGAAATCTTTGCCAATGAAATGAAAAACTTGAAATTCAATACTATCTTTTCTTTGAATGATCTCAAACTCAATGAAAAGTAGTGACATAGATTGGAAGAAACATTTCTTTAAACCAATGAAACTTTTTCATTGATTTCAAATATATCGTCTCTGATTCAATGAAACCTTTTTCTTACCAGTTCAAAATTTCGAAACCTATTTTTTCCTGAAGTACGAGGCAGATAAAGCTCAAATTTTGTGAGCATGTAAGAAAGTATGGCAGAAATAGGCTAAGCTTCTAGCTCCTCGAAATTCAAAGCCGTTCGTTCAGGAGAACCGGAAAACAAAAAAGTGAGGTTAGGTGCGAGAGAGAGATCAATGAAAACGTTTCTTTGAACCAATGAAAACGTCTCTTTAAAACAATGGTTCTTTATTATATGCTCACTAAGTAAATCTTTATTTACAGACAATGAAATGTTCTCTTTGTAATTCAAATGCACTATTTCATTGAAATCAAAGAAATAGTGAAATCATTTCTTTGGCGTTAATGAAATCTTTTCTCTCGGTGTATAATTTAGTGACGAACGTTATGAAATTTTTGATTTTATGAAATGTTGAATTATTTTAAATAATATACGTTATCACATTTACTTTCGGAAACGCTCTAATAATAACGAAATAACGGAATAACGAAATAGAAAAAGCGATTTCACAAAATGTTTATTTATCTAATTAAAACAAGGATGCAAAGTAGAACCTTGCACATTGCTTCCTCATTATTTTTCGCTTTTTACAAAGCTTCCGCTATGAGGAAGCCAAAATTGATTAACATACTTTCTCATAGATGTAGCTTTGTAAAAAGCGAAAAATAATGAGGAAGCAATGTGCAAGGTTCTACTTTGCATCCTTTTTTACAATCAGATAATCGAATCAATTTCGGACCTTCTCCTTGCCGACGTCTTTTAGGGGATAAACCCACTGACCCACCAAACTGGTTTGACGTTTAAGTTGCGAAATATTTTCCCTACGTTCCCGGGCTCGCAATCGACACTTTATTCGCGAGCAACATGCGAGTTCTCGTCGTTCAACGCGAGGAATGTCATCAGCCCAGTGCACCACCTGAGCTCAACCAGTAAAACGAATCCTCGATGCGTTGTCCAGTCAATATCATGTTTGAACCATTAAATTGAAAAAAAAATAAAAATAAAAAACAAACATAATCGTGGCACAAGTACGAAAGAATATAGTTGCAGTTAAAACGTTGAGAAACGTTATAAACATCGATCGCTAAACGAATGTATGATTTTTCATTCAACGATGAAATTTTGTAATGGCATTCCTCATTGCCTAATCGAAATATGACATTTAAAATGTTTACGCGCTCTCAAAATATTTGGGCCAATGTATAACATGACGGATTTTTTTTTTGCATCCATTTATAACTATTTATATAAATTTGGTAATTCAATACAAATCGTGATAAAGTTAATAAATTAAAAACAATCAATTTTGTACACTTGGAAATTAAATAGAAATGAAGAATCATTTTCCATTAGTCGTTAATGAATAGTAAATCTCCATTATTTTATATGGTAAATATTTATAATATAATTTAGAGAATAGTTATTATTTGCGATAGCTTTTATATGAAAAAATTACAATTTTTTAAAATAATTGTTAAAAAAAACATAAAAACTCATAAAAATTTAATCGATAATTAATTTTCATTACGATTATTATATATTAATATATACAAATATTAAATGTTCTATACATTTTTCTTTCACAAAGTAACGAAAACTTACTCTGATTAATTATAATGAAAAGCAATTATTAATTTAGACATAAAAGTCAATAGAATTTAAATTATCCTCATTGCACATAAAGTCAGAATTTTTATTTAAGTACCAGGATTATTAAAAAAACATACCTCTGTATTTACTACGTGGACAGAATTTTTAATTATCAATATCTATTATAGATTGAACAGAAAAAAAATCGCCTAAGGCCGAAAAATGATTTTTGTCATTGAAAATATTCAAATATTTTTTTGTGTTTAAAACTGAATTTCATTACTCGCATTACATCGAGTCCACATAGACGCACTAATTATCAGTGACCAGCAACTATTAGCTCGCATATGTAGAGAAACCAATAGATACCCGAAAAAAAAGACTCATTGCCTAATCGAAATATGACATTTAAAATGTTTACGCGCTCTCAAAATATTTGGGCCAATGTATAATATGACGGATTTTTTTTTGCATCCATTTATAACTATTTATATACTTTTTGTAATTGAATACAAATCGTAATAAAGTTAATAAACTAAAAACAATCAATTTTGTACACTTGGAAATTAAATAGAAATGAAGAATCATTTTCCATTAGTCGTTAATGAATAGTAAATCTCCATTATTTTATATGCTAAATATTTATAATGTAATTTAGTGAATAGTTATTATTTGCGATAGCTTTTATATGGAAAAATTACAATTTTTTAAATAATTGTTAAAAAAAAACATAAAAACTCATAAAAATTCAATCGATAATTAATTTTCATTACGATTATTATATATTAATATATACAAATATTAAATGTTCTATACATTTTTCTTTCACAAAGTAACGAAAACTTACTCTGATTAATTATAATGAAAAGCAATTATTAATTTAGACATAAAAGTCAATAGAATTTAAATTATCCTCATTGCACATAAAGTCAGAATTTTTATTTAAGTACCAGAATTATTAAAAAAAACATACCTCTGTATTTACTACGTGGACAGAATTTTTAATTATCAATATCTATTATAGATTGAACAAAAAAAAATCGCCTAAGGCCGAAAAATGATTTTTGTCATTGAAAATATTCAAATATTTTTTTGTGTTTAAAACTGAATTTCATTACTCGCATTACATCGAGTCCACATAGACGCACTAATTATCAGTGACCAGCAACTATTAGCTCGCATATGTAGAGAAACCAATGGATACCCGAAAAAAAAGACTTACGCAAGTTTTAGAAACGGCTTGTTAAGACTCTTTAGCCAAGGTCTTACATTAATCGTCCGATATGTTTGCTGGAATGGTGTTCAAGACTGCCTTCTCTATTATGACATTTCTTCGTCGATCCCAAACGCACTCGGGCCGAGTCATCACATGCTCACGCCTTCACAGTCTTGGCTATCTTTTAATCTGAGAAGCACATGTACTGCCTCTCACTTATTTTCTACAGTATGTGTCAATTTATTAGCTAACAACCACGATTTTAAGTAAAAACTCAAATTAATTGAATCTGATTACACAGACGGCTAATTTATTGTACACTCAAACTTGTATCTTGTTAATTGTGGCAATAATTATTAATTATTATAATTACATTCACTTTTTTTCTTAGAAAAAGTTGGTACTGCAACATTCTCTGCATCTTTAGTTAGATGTGGTGAATATTGTTACGGTAAAGATAGAAAAAGTTCCTGTTAATATAAATTGTTAATAAATTAAAAAAGAGAAAAAAACAAGCGTAATCAAATTTATTGTAGACTTAAACGTATCTTGTTGATCGCAGCAATTATTAAAACAACTAATTGTAAATCCTCGTGATTATTTTTATAATTATATTCACTTTTTTTCGTTGGTCCTGTAAATATATTTAATTAGATGCAGTGAATGTTGTTACGGTAGAGATATAAAAAGTTTATGTTAATATAGATTGTTAATAAATTTTAAAAAACAAAAAAAATATAATCAAATTTATTGTACATTCAAACGTATCTTGTTAGTTATGGCAATTATTAAGACGACAAATAATTGTAAATCCTTGCGATTATTTTTATAATTACATTCACTTTTTTTTTGTTGGAACTTTCAAATATCTTTAATTAGATGCAGTGAATATTGTTACGGTAAAAATAGAAAAAGTTTGTGTTAATATGGGTTATTAATTTTTTTCTAATTAAAAAAAAGAAAACAAAAATAATCAAAATTATTGTACACTTAAACGTATCTTGTTGGTCGTAGCAATTATTAAAACAACTAATTGTAAATCCTCGTGATTATTTTTATAATTACATTCACTTTTTTTCGTTGGTACTGCAAGTATCTTTAATTAGTTGCAGTGAATGTTGTTACGGTAAAGATATAAAAAGTTTATGTTAATATAGATTGTTAAAAAATTTAAAAAACAAAAAAAATATATAATGAAATTTATTGTACATTCAAACGTATCTTGTTAGTTATGGCAATTATTAAGTCGACAAATAATTGTAAATCCTCGCGATTATTTTTATAATTACATTCACTTTTTTTTGTTGGAACTGTAAATATCTTAAATTAGATGCAGTGAATATTGTTACGGTAAAGATAGGAAAACTTGCTGTTAATATAGATTGTTAATAAATTTAAAAAACAAAAAAATATATATAATCAAATTTATTGTACATTCAAACATATCTTGTTAGTTATGGCAATTATTAAGACGACAACTAATTGTAAGTCCTCGCGATTATTTTAATAATTACATTCACTTTTTTTCGTTGGCATCTTTAAGTATCTTTCGTTAGATGCAGTGAACGTTGTTACGGTAACGATAAAAAAATTTCCTGTTAATATAGGAATAGTCGGAATGACCAACAATTAATAGTTGTCGCTTAATAGTTGGCAGGTGTACTCTAGAAATATCTGGTACCGGTAATTATAATGTGACACCTGTTCATTTTTGCTCACTCATGGAGGAAACTTTGTATTCATGAAATTTCTTTTTCGTGTTTCTCATGTCAGAACACTCAAAGTGGTTCAAAACGGCGAGAAAAGTGGTTTAGAAAAACGGTCTTGATGTGTGTAAAGTTTCCTAAAATTATTAATTCTACCATAACTCGAGAACTATTCGATCGAATTAGCTTAAATTTGAATGCCATGTAGAGAACTGGTCAATCTTTACTTACTATTAGTTTTATAAAAATCGATTGACGCATTCGATTTTTCTAAGATTTTAAAGATTTACAAAAATGCCAGACAACTCTCTAACCCGAACAAATTTTTACCTTAGTATTAATTTTATGAAAATTCGATTGACGCATTCGGTTTTTGTGAAATTTTAAAGATTTTCACAAATGTCCGACAACGCTCTAACTCGAACAAATTTTTAACTACCGAAGCAATGTGCGAGATTTTTTAAAATTTTTTAGTTTTTTTTTAGTTTGAACTATTTTATTATTACACCGAGAGAAAAGATTTCATTGACGCCAAAAAAATGGGTGGATTGATTTTTTTTTTCATTGATTTCAATGAAATAGTGTATTTGAATTTCAAAGAGAAAATTCCATTGCCTGTAAATAAAGATTTACTTAGTGAGCATATAATAAAGAAACAGTTTCATTGGTTCAAAGAGACATTTTTATTCATTTCTCTCTCGCACATAACCTCACTTTTTTATTTTCCGGTTCTCCCGAACGAACGGCTTCGAGTTTCGAAAAGCCAGAAGCTTAGCCTATTTTTGCCGTACTTTCTTACATACTCACAAAATTTGAGCTTTATCTGCCGCGTACTTCAGGAAAAAATAGGTTTCGAAATTTTGAGGTGGTAAGAAGAAGGTTTCATTGAATCAGAGACGATATCTTTGAAATCAATAAAAAAGGTTCATTGGTTTAACTTAATGTTTCTTCCAATCAATGTCACTACTTTTCATGGAGTTTGAGATCATTCAAAGAAAAGATAATATTGAAATTCAAGTATTTCATTTCATTGGCAAAGATTTCCCTGAATCAATGAAACTTTTTCTCTCGGTGTAAATGGGGTATTCAATATGGCGGACGAAAATCCAAAAAGTTACTTAACTTGGATAAAATTTGGTACTCGGAGGATTTTAGGGTCGCTGAGTACAAATTTTACGAGTATATTTATGTAAGAAAAAATATATACCTCAAACGATTAGTAAAAAAAGCTTCCTCATTATTTTTCGCTTTTTATGAAGCTGTAGGTTAAAATTAATAAATATTAATTACTTTATCGACTTTTGGCGGTCTATTTTTTTCTGATGGAATTTTGCAAAATTCCATCAGAAAAAAATAGGCCGCCAAAAGTCGATAAAATAATTAATAATTACAACATTCGGTCGCGCCTATAACATACTAAGGTAAAATTAATAAAGCTGTAGATTGGGTGGGTATCAAAATAGCGAATGATCAAAATGGCGAATGGCTAAAATAGCGTATTTCAAAATCAGGAACATCTGAATCTAGAATGGTGATCATTATGAAATTCGCTTTTTCAGCGATTCGCCATTTTGATCATTCGCTATTTTGACCTCCAATCTTATTAAAATGCAATCAAAATAGCGAATGGTAAAAATAGCGAATGACTAAAATAGCGAATTTCATAATATTGGTGATTCTATATTTAGACGTTCCTTATTTTGAAATTCGCTATTTTAGCTATTCGCTATTTTGGTCATTCGCTATTTTGACCCCCACCCTGTAGATTAATGAGAAAGTATGTTAATCAACTTTTCCCGATGTTTTAGACATTTTAAATGTCCTAACATGAAAACCTGAGAAAAAAAGTATTTTCATGAAAACAAAGCTTCATTTATGATGAATCAAAACAATTTAAAAAATAGACAAATATTTCAGCGTCTTATACGACATAAAATTGCCTATGGAGTAACACCTTTGCTTCAAGAATTATGCGTTTGTGTAAAAAGATGATTTCACTGTTTGATCAGAGCGGAGCTGAAGGGAGGCCAGAGGAAAACCGGTGTGTCCGCAACATCCGGTTAAATTCTCGAAACTATATCCTTAAAGCGTACGTTCGAATTGCACGACGTTAGTCCACGAAAACTCTCGAAACTTTCGATCTCGTACAATTATTCAATTACCACAATGTGAATTACATGAACAGCTTCAGTGAAGTGATACTTTTTTCTTTTCTTCCTACCTACTCAGCAAAAGAAATCAGAACTCGATCTAATTGATATGCATGGGTGACTCTGTCTCTAATAAAAATAAATGTTATTTTTTTTCTTGCGTATTCGAGCGAGTAAAAATCGAAGAGATCGCGATTCTCACTCCGTGGATGCTGCGAGAGAATTCCAACAAGTGATTGGTCGCGCATAGGTGAGAGTCTGTCTCATCATTACGTCACACGTTAAAGAATTATTCACGAGGAGAAAGATCGAGGAAATAATTTATCGCTTCGAATATTTCGCCGAAGTATTAACTCGTTCCCTTTGAGCGGCCGGTTTTTATTTCTCACCTATTCACAGCTTAAGCGCAAATTCTCTCAGTACAAATTTACTTAAGCAAATCGTTAGTCGCGAAAAATAATCACATACGTTTGAAAAAAAAATCCAAGCGCTTCTTTGCACATGTGAAAAGATCGTGTAAATGTGGACATTGATTAGTTTATTTATACGAATAATATTTGAATTTTAGAAGAATTCTGACGTCATGCTTAAGGGATTTTCCCAGTGTGACGGTCCGAAAAATAGCCTATTTTCACGATTTTTTTTCGGACCGTTACTATACGCCGATCAATCTGAAATTTTTATGACATATTAAGGTAATCGTGAATGACAGAATATAATTTTTTATAAGACGATTGTTATTGTTTAAATTTTTTTTTTAATTGTTGAAAATAATGTTGATAAAAAAGATAGTCGCAAATTTCATCTGAAAAAAAAACCCGAAGGATTATTAATTAAAATGCGATTGGCTATCGCGCTATGGAGGCTTTTTAAAAAATCAAAATTGACAAAATGGCGGCGTTTTGAACAAAAAGTACCGAATTTCGCCGTTTATTTTGACAGTTTTTCTTTTAAAAAAATGGGAAGATTAAAAAAAAGCTTCCATAGCACGATAGAGAATAGCGTGAAGAATGTTCTCCTAAAATTTGAAAAGGATCCCTTGAAAACTGTTCACTGGAGAACGTCCACCGTTTTGAAAAATGTCGTTTCGAGAAAAACGCGTTTGAAGTTTCGAGTGTAGAAATTTCATATATCTAAATTGTGTACACCCGGAAAAAATATCTTGTTAACGGGACTAGAATCTACGCACCGGAAATAAAATGTCTTATTTGGTTGCTGACCTACTAGACTTCCATTCACCTCAAATAAATTTTTTAATTGCAATTAATATACTTATTGAATATTAAATATATTCAAATCTAAGAAATATTTATTTGGGTCGGCAGATATATAAATGTTGATTTAAAAAAAAAAAAAAAAAAATTTGTTTTTTTAGATATCCTCACTATCCCTTAGAAGCTCAGAAACTGCCTCCCGCTCAGCAGTTGGCGTGCAAACCAGTGCGCGGCTAAGCGGTCACCCATCCAAATTATGATCGCAAATAATGCTGCTTAACTCTGAGGACCGTCGAGCCACACACTTTTTTTTTTTTTTTTTTTTTTTGAAGAATGTTTGTTGAAGTTTATGGTACAGTCATTGTTTCACACTAATGGTTTCATTAAACATATAAAAACAACCATAATTTCTGATTAGTACCATTTTGCCCGCTCGCATACGGTTCTTAATGGTAAGCAGTTTTCTTTATAAAAATAATGAATAATAAAAAGAATCTATATAATGATATTTGTTGAGCTTCTTATTTGCTCGGTACTTTCTCGGTGCTTGATTGTCACCATAACGATATGGGAAAAACTTGAGTAGAAAAAAAACCCTTCGTACAATCTTGTTGCTCGAGCCACACACCGACCGCGCGTCCACTGTTGCCGGTTTAAAGAATATATCATTTTTATATAAATATTCGACAAGAATTAAATCAAATCAATAAATGTTGCATGTTTTTTAATGACTGACCTAATAGGATTTTTTTCGATCAAATTGAATTTATTGTATATGAATAAATCGTATTAATTTTTAATAAAATGTATTTGATTCAAATAAAATTTCATTTGAAATAAATAAATAAATAAATAAATAAATAAATAAATAAATAAATAAATAAATAAATAAATAAATAAATAAATAAATAAATAAATAAATAAATAAATAAATAAATAAATAAATAAATAAATAAATAAATAAATAAATAAATAAATAAATAAATAAATAAATAAATAAATAAATAAATAAATAAATAAATAAATAAATAAATAAATAAATAAATAAATAAATAAATAAATAAATAAATAAATAAATAAATAAATAAATAAATAAATAAATAAATAAATAAATAAATAAATAAATAAATAAATAAATAAATAAATAAATAAATAAATAAATAAATAAATAAATAAATAAATAAATAAATAAATAAATAAATAAATAAATAAATAAATAAATAAATAAATAAATAAATAAATAAATAAATAAATAAATAAATAAATAAATAAATAAATAAATAAATAAATAAATAAATAAATAAATAAATAAATAAATAAATAAATAAATAAATAAATAAATAAATAAATAAATAAATAAATAAATAAATAAATAAATAAATAAATAAATAAATAAATAAATAAATAAATAAATAAATAAATAAATAAATAAATAAATAAATAAATAAATAAATAAATAAATAAATAAATAAATAAATAAATAAATAAATAAATAAATAAATAAATAAATAAATAAATAAATAAATAAATAAATAAATAAATAAATAAATAAATAAATAAATAAATAAATAAATAAATAAATAAATAAATAAATAAATAAATAAATAAATAAATAAATAAATAAATAAATAAATAAATAAATAAGCGCGATACCGGAAGAGTGGAAAAGCGAGTGAACCACACGGACAACATGACGCGTCCTCACCTCGGCTTCGAGGACGCGGATGCTGCTTACTTTCTCAATCAAAATCTCCTTCTGAAGAGTACTACGTATGCTTTAGAGTCACGTAGCGTGGCTATAGATTATACAAGTATAGCGCGAGAGTATTATCCGGGAGAGCAAGTCACCATCGTGAATCGGCGTTTATCTCTCGACTATAACCGAACGCGGTGAAACCAGAATATCCCTGGTTTGCCACACTGGCTTTTCCCCACGTCTCTCGAAATACATCGAGAGAAAGAGCGAGAGAGAGTCTCATACCTTGCTAAGGTACACGCGGCTCAAATATACGATACGCAGACATTCTGCTGAACCGCCTGAGACATTCACACTCACAGACGGAAAGTCCAGTAAAATACGTCTTACGAAAGTCCACGAACACGTTGTGTTATACTTATGACGTCGTAGGTCTGCCGATCCTGGTGGTTTCACGTTCAATTAATGTTGCATAATTTACATGCATACGCGTGTACTAAAACGAGAGCACACGATATTGTACCGCTGATAGGATTGCATAGTACTACACTGGTCTACATATTATACAGCGACCGAGTTAAGCATCGAATGCATCGCATTTTTTTTATTAAATAATTTTTTTTCCCTTCATTATAATAGGCTATTTTATCGGCCTTCATTATTACTGTTGAATGCACGTAGTACTTTTGTCGTTTTTCTTTTATTATCGCGTGAATTAATTGCGATTTATAAGATATATTTTTTATTTACGCTTAGACATTATTTTTTTTATGCTTGATTATAATACGCAATTTTATCGGCCTTCGTTATTACTATCGAATGTACGTAGTATTTTTATTGATTTTCTGTTATCAACGTGTGGATTAATTGCATTTTATAAGACATATCAGCTTCAAACACGTGTCGTACTATTTTTACTGCCAATTGCAGAAGTGCAGACGTTTTTTTTTGTTAAATACTTTTTTATGCTTGATTATATTACGGAATTTTATCGGCCTTCATTATTGAATGTACGTAATACTTTTGTCGTTTTTTCTCTTATTAACATGTGAATTAATTGTAATTTATAAGACATATCAGCTTCAAACACGTATCTTACTATTTTCTATGCAAATTGCAGAAAACGAGACGTTTTTTTTTACTAAATACTATTTTTACACTTAATTATAATACTATTCAGTGTACGTAGTTCTTTTGTCCTTTTTTTAGTTAGTAACCTGTGAATGAATTGCGATTTATAAGACATATCAGCTTCAAACACATGTCTTATTATTTTTAATGCAAATTGCAGAAATGGAGAAGTTTTTTTATTGAATATTTTTTGTATGCTTGATTATATTACGCAATTTGATCGACCTTCGTTATTACTATTGAATGTCCGTAGTATTTTTGTCCTTTTTATCTTATTAACGTGTGAATTAATTGCATTTTATAAGACATATCAGCTTCAAACTCGTGTCTTATTAGAATAGAATAGAATAGAATAAAATACAATAGAATACAATAGAATAGAATAGAATAGAATAGAATAGAATAGAATAGAATAGAATAGAATAGAATAGAATAGAATAGAATAGAATAGAATAGAATAGAATAGAATAGAATAGAATAGAATAGAATAGAATAGAATAGAATAGAATAGAATAGAATAGAATACAATAGAATACAATAGAATAGAATAGAATAGAATAGAATAGAATAGAATAGAATAGAATAGAATAGAATAGAATAGAATAGAATAGAATAGAATAGAATAGAATAGAATAGAATAGAATAGAATAGAATAGAATAGAATAGAATAGAATAGAATAGAATAGAATAGAATAGAATAGAATAGAATAGAATAGAATAGAATAGAATAGAATAGAATAGAATAGAATAAAATAGAATAGAATAGAATAGAATAGAATAAAATAGAATATAATAGATTAGAATAGAATAGAATAGAATAGAATAGAATAGAATAGAATAGAATAGAATAGAATAGAATAGAATAGAATAGAACAGAACAGAACAGAACAGAACAGAACAGAACAGAACAGAACAGAATAGAATAGAATAGAATAGAATAGAATAGAATAGAATAGAATAGAATAGAATAGAATAGAATAGAATAGAATAGAACAGAACAGAACAGAACAGAACAGAACAGAACAGAACAGAACAGAATAGAATAGAATAGAATAGAATAGAATAGAATAGAATAGAATAGAATAGAATAGAATAGAATAGAATAGAATAGAATCTTTATTACTCTTCAGGGATAATGTTCCCTATAGCAAACTCGTGTCTTATTATTTTTAACGCAAATTACAGAAATGGAGACGTTTTTTTTTATTAATTTTTTTTAATACTTGATTATAATACGCAATTTTTATCGGCCTTTATTATTACTATTGAATGTACGTAGTACTTTTATTGTTTTTCTATTATTAACATGTGAATTAATTGCGTTTTATAAGACAGATCAGCTTCAAACACTTGTCTTATAATGTTTAATGCAAATTGCAGAAATGGAGACGGCGAGTGCGACCACAACAGCCCCGGTTGCGGCCTCGATGGAGCTCAAGACTCGAAGGGCACAATTTCAGCCTCAGGCGTCGACCCTCGATACTCGAAGAAGACAGGCAATTTGCGTACGACGAGCGTTTAAAAAATATGGACCTAAAAGCAATCCCAATGTTATCCTCGATGGGCTCAATATGACAGTACCAAAGGGGACCATGTATGTATATTGTATTAATTGTTATTGACAGACAGATATTCTCGTCTCATATCCAAATGTGATTATGTGAAGATATTGCGTCGTAGATCGTGAAGCAACACGATGATGTCATCGATGTTTTTTTTTTATTTACAGCTACGGCCTTTTGGGAGCCAGTGGATGCGGAAAGACGACTTTACTATCCTGTATAGTTGGTCGGAGACGATTAAACTCCGGCGAAATTTGGGTACTTGGTGGACGACCAGGATCCAAAGGTTCTGGTGTTCCTGGTCCGAGAGTTGGTTACATGCCACAAGAAATTGCGCTCTATGGGGAATTTTCCATCCGTGAAACCTTCATCTATTTTGGATGGTGTGCGCACATGACCACTGAACAGGTGGACACGAAAATGGAGTTTCTCTTGAAGGCAAGCGACATATTTAAATCGTATGCAGATTTCTTCCCCACTGAAATTTAAAAAAAATAAAGTAGAACCTTGCAAAGCTCCCTCTCTGAGGAAGCAAAAAAGTATATTATTCTATTTTGGCTTCCTCATAGAGGAAGCTTTGTAAAAAACGAAAAATAATGAGGAAGCAATGTGCAAGGTTCTACTTTGCATCCTTTTTTAAATTAGATAAATAAACATGTTGTGAATTCGCTTTTTCTATTTCATTATTCCGTTATTTCGTTATTATTAGAGCGTTTTCGAAAGTAAATGTGATAACGTATATTATTAAAAATAATTCAACATTCCATAAAATCACAAATTTCATACCGTTTATCACTAAATTATACATATATAATGGCTGAATATTGTTTCATTTATATACAGAATTTGAGCTCGCTATCTCAAGTTTTGCAAAAGTTACAATAGAGCGATAATGTAAATTTTTTGAAAAATTCAAAATTCCATTAAATCTGAACCACTTTACCAATTCGAGCCAAATTCAATACCAAACAGCATTGACTGCACCTACTCTTCCCAACCAACTATCTAGCAAAATAGACTAAATTGTACGAAAGTTAAAGCGACCACGTCCTTTTTTCAAAAAATTGAAAACGGCATAAAATCGAAATTTTCGCACAGATTTTATCGAAAATTGCTACAGTTGAAGAGGATCTGCTGCTACACTAGTGTGCCAAATTTAAGCACGATATACAAAACCGTTCTTGAGTTATTGACACACACACACGCATACATACATACGGACATTTTTTCCAGCTCACTTTTCTGGACGTTTTGGACAATTCTAAGTGTCCTGACATAAAAGTCTCGAAAATTTTTTTAAAATCAAAACAAAGCTTCCTCTATGAGGAGCAAAAAATAAAATTATTAAGATCCCGTGCTGAAAAAAACGTTTTTTTGTTTGTTTATAAATAATCTGTATTCTGTAACATGAACGCAATAAAAGCTTCATAATTCTAAGATTTTTTGGAATGGCATATTTTTTATTACACCATTAATTTTTCTCTGAGTGAAAAATATATGTTGCATCGTTTTGTTTCGAAAATCATTTTTACCATAGACTGTTAAAAATATTTCGCATAAGCTTCCATTATGGGTGACGTTAGCACGTTTACATAAACTCGTATTACTGGTATTGAATTTGATTAAACTGTTTTTTGATAATTGGATTAAACTGGTATTGAATGTAAAAATACAAATTTTTACATTCAATTTCCTAATTTTTATAGGATTTAGTAGAAAACATTGCAATTTTATATTTTCCTTGTATATCAAATTTAATATATTTACTATTTAATATATCAGCTGATGAATCAAAGTTTTCGTTATTTAAACTCGCAAATATTTACAGCTTTACACTTTATTATAGTGAAATTGTTATTTGAAAAAGTTCCTTTCCGGAACTAAATACCCATAATGTTTTCTTTTTATTATTGAGGAATTGACGTTAGTTTTAAAAAAATGTGTGTTTCAAACAATATGTAGATATATTAAAATATGTTTCACCTATTAATTTGTCCGAGCCGTCTCTTATACCTAAACTGTCTGAAAATTGTTACACAAACTATTTATTTCCTGATCTTATCCATTGTAGTCTCTTTTCCGATATTTAAAGACTATTATTTCCACGTACTGTTGTTACGTAAAAGTAACTACGCTTTAAAGGTATAAAAAGTCTCTACAATAGAAAGGATAGGAAACTACAGACTTTCGCATTATGCTCTGTTTTCCAATGCTGTGAGATCAATAATCTCATTAATCATTTTATTTTTAGCTTCTGGAACTTCCGAACGAGGATCGTTTTGTTAAGAATCTTTCCGGTGGACAACAAAGAAGAGTTTCCTTCGCCGCAGCTCTTCTCGCCGATCCTGAACTGTTGATCCTTGACGAACCAACGGTTGGAGTTGATCCAGTTCTTCGTCAAAGCATCTGGGATCATCTCGTTCAATTAACTAAAGACGGAAACAAAACTATCATTATTACAACTCATTATATCGAGGAAACAAAGCAAGCTGGTATCATTGGACTTATGAGAGGTGGAAGATTCCTCGCTGAAGAATCTCCAAGAAGATTAATGGAAATGCATCACTTGGATACTCTTGAGGAGGTTTTTCTTAAGCTTAGCAAAAGACAGAATATGGGCCTTCGAAGAAGAAGCAGTATATTAAGCAGCGTCACTGGTGTACCACCGGAAGTGGTGAGTTTCACTTAATGCACTATTACTTCAGCATTACTACACACTGCTAAGGATGTTCAACTGTTTCACACTAGTCGAATCAGTGCTAAATTTTTGTAATTGTTTCATTAAAGTTTAATGCATTAAATAACAATAGTAGAGAGTAGTTTGAATTGAAGCGTGTATACTTAACCCAGAGGAAGATTAAGAGTGCCGGATTTGTTTACAGATTAACTAATTAACGTTACTTTCCGATGGGATATATTTTCGTTCAGTTTTTTCCAAGAATAATCTATATTTTTTTGCCAATTTTGATGAGCGATGGCTCATTCTCTTTCTTAAAAGATGCTCTACAAATTGACCGGCTGGATATTTGATATTATTGATCGTTTAATAATTATAGCACGTTGTTTAACAAAAATCAAAATATTTTCATAAACAAATAGGTATAACTATTAAACGATCTATAATATCAAATATCCAGCCGGTCAGTTTGTAGAGCATCTTTTAAGAAAGAGAATGAGCCATCACTCATCGAAATTGGCTAAAAATTGTAGATTATTCTTGGAAAAAACTGAACGAAAATATATCCCATCGGAAAGTAATGTTAATCAGTTGATATTTATTCAAATCCGTCACTATTTATTTTTCTCTCGGTTAAGTGTACATGCTTCAATACAAATCAACGCTCCACTACAGTTATTTAATGCATCAAACTTTTATGAAACAATTACAGAAATATCCACTGATTTGGCTAGTGTGAAACAGTTAAACATCCTTAAATAACAATAGTAGAGAGTAGTTTGAATTGAAGCATGTATACTTAACCCAGAGAAAGATTAATAGTGCCGGATTTGCATACAGATTAACTAATTAACGTTACTTTCCAATGTGATACATTTTCGTTCAGTTTTTTTCAAGAATAATCTATAATTTTTTGCCAATTTCGATGAGCGATGGCTCATTCTCTTTCTTAAAAGATGCTCTACAAATTGACCGGCTGGATATTTGATATTATTGATCGTTTAATAATTATAGCACGTTGTTTAACAAAAATCAAAATATTTTCATAAACAAATAGGTATAACTATTAAACGATCTATAATATCAAATATCCAGCCGGTCAGTTTGTAGAGCATCTTTTAAGAAAGAGAATGAGCCATCACTCATCGAAATTGGCTAAAAATTGTAGATTATTCTTGGAAAAAACTGAACGAAAATATATCCCATCGGAAAGTAATGTTAATCAGTTGATATTTATTCAAATCCGTCACTATTTATTTTTCTCTCGGTTAAGTGTACATGCTTCAATACAAATCAACGCTACACTACAGTTATTTAATGCATTAAACTTTTATGAAACAATTACAGAAATATCCACTGATTTGGCTAGTGTGAAACAGTTAAACATCCTTAAATAACAATAGTAGAGAGTAGTTTGAATTGAAGCATGTATACTTAACCCAGAGAAAGATTAATAATGCCGGATTTGCATACAGATTAACTAATTAACGTTACTTTCCAATGTGATACATTTTCGTTCAGTTTTTTTCAACAATAATCTATAATTTTTTGCCAATTTTCATGAGCGATGGCTCATTCTCTTTCTTAAAAGATGCTCTACAAATTGACCAGCTGGATATTTGATATTATTGATCGTTTAATAATTATAGCACGTTGTTTAACAAAAATCAAAATATTTTCATAAACAAATAGGTATAACTATTAAACGATCTATAATATCAAATATCCAGCCGGTCAGTTTGTAGAGCATCTTTTAAGAAAGAGAATGAGCCATCGCTCATCGAAATTGGCTAAAAATTATAGATTATTCTTGGAAAAAACTGAACGAAAATATATCCCATCGGAAAGTAACGTTAATCAGTTAATATTTATTCAAATCCGTCACTATTTATTTTTCTTTCGGTTAAGTGTACATGCTTCAATACAAATCAACGCTCCACTACAGTTATTTAATGCATTAAACTTTTATGAAACAATTACAGAAATATCCACTGATTTGGCTAGTGTGAAACAGTTAAACATCCTTAAATAACAATAGTAGAGAGTAGTTTGAATTGAAGCATGTATACTTAACCCAGAGAAAGATTAATAATGCCGGATTTGCATACAGATTAACTAATTAACGTTACTTTCCAATGTGATACATTTTCGTTCAGTTTTTTTCAAGAATAATCTATAATTTTTTGCCAATTTCGATGAGCGATGGCTCATTCTCTTTCTTAAAAGATGCTCTACAAATTGACCGGCTGGATATTTGATATTATTGATCGTTTAATAATTATAGCACGTTGTTTAACAAAAATCAAAATATTTTCATAAACAAATAGGTATAACTATTAAACGATCTAATATATAAAATATCTAATAAAACGATCTAATAAAAATATATAGTATATATACTATATATATACTATATATTTTACAACAAATTTTTGTATATTAATAAATATTTATATATTAAATTTAATATACGCTTATCCACAAAAAACCTTCCAATACTTCATATTAATTTTCTTACAAAAAATTCTAACAGTGCAATTATAATGGAGAATTTACGTTTTCATTCGTTATTTTTTTTTTTAGGACGCCGATGACGAGATGAGCGGAGAGTTCGGAGACAACGTCAGCATCAGTAGCCGAAGAAGAAGCATTGCTGTAACGGCAGAAGAAGCTCATGTAAGAATTTGACTGTTCAATAAATGCGCGTTTTATTAATGTTCAGTCAGAAGCATAAAAAAAAATAATTAATTTAAGTTAATGAAATTTTATGAAATGAAAGTTCATGAAATTAAACCAATTTTTTTTCTCAGTCTGGCGTAACATTTAGGCAAAGAATTATTTAAAAACGATTCATATGATCGTATGAAAAATATATTTTACAGTCGTAAGTTTAAATATTGCAGTGTCTTTGAAACAGTAATAAATTAAATAAATTCCTGCAATAATATTGTTGAATTGTAACTAATGAAATGAAAGATAAATATATTAATGTGATTGTAAATATTAATTGTAAACAGGCACCTGAACTTCCCCCAGAAGAGGAAGGCTCTTCGAAATTTACAATGCTCGATGGTCAACATATGAAGGCTCTAATTTGGAAAAATTTCTTGTGGATGTGGAGAAATTTTGGGTAAAAATCCTCAATCCACTACTTAATTATTAACTAAAAATATTTCAGCGTTTAGTAGTCATTAAATGAATTATTTATTTCAGTATGATGGCGTTTATAATCGGCTTACCAGTAGTTCAGATTATTTTGTTCTGCATGTCGATCGGTAAAGATCCGGTCGGACTGAGAATGGGAATAGTGAATCACGAGTTGAACAACAGCATGGAAGCATGTGTCCCAACGATAGGTTGCGAAACATCTAGACTAAGCTGTAGATTTTTGGACCACTTACAAAAGAGAACGGTTGTCTTGTTACCTTACGATGACGAAGGCGAAGCTAGGCACGCTGTTGAGAAAGGCTGGGCATGGGGAGCTATCACATTTCCATCTAATTACTCCGATTCGTTGATGGCGAGAATCGAACAGGGAAAGGACGTCGACGAGTGGAGTACCGCATTTGCGGAGATGGACGTTGTTATGGATATGTCCAGTAAGTGTTTTTCTTTAAAATCTCTTCATCGATTACCTCTTCATCTTGTGTAAATATGAAAATCAATGTTGCCAGTTTAGTACAATTGTATGAAATCTATTCCGTTTTTACGATAGGCCTGAACTGAAAATGTACCTTTTTTTTTAATGCGATGTGCTATACGTTTTTGGGGTTGTCTGTCACAAAAATTAACTAGTCTAGAGAAATAGCGTGTAGGTTGAATTTAGTAAGTATGAAAAATCGAAATTAATGGCAATGTCTAAAAGTCGTTAGAGGTATCAAAATATGTCTTGAAGGCGTAATTTACTGTATCGTAAAATAAAAATAAAAATTGAAATTAAAATTAAAATTGAAATTGAAATTGAAATAAAAATTGAAATTGAAATTGAAATTGAAATTGAAATTGAAATTGAAATTGAAATTAAAATTGAAATTAAAATTGAAATTAAAATTAAAATTAAAATTAAAATTAAAATTAAAATTAAAATTAAAATTAAAATTAAAATTAAAATCAAAATTGAAATTGAAATTAAAATTGAAATTGAAATTGAAATTGAAATTGAAATTGAAATTGAAATTGAAATTAAAATTGAAATTAAAATTGAAATTAAAATTGAAATTGAAATTGAAATTGAAATTGAAATTAAAATTGAAATTAAAATTGAAATTAAAATTGAAATTAAAATTGAAATTGAAATTAAAATTAAAATTAAAATTAAAATTAAAATTAAAATTAAAATTAAAATTAAAATTAAAATTAAAATTAAAATTAAAATTAAAATTAAAATTAAAATTAAAATTAAAATTACTTACTAAATTGAAATTTATTATATAAAAAATATATATTAACATAAATGATAGTTTTCTAGATTTAACTGTACAGAAAAAACTTAAGAATATCAATGGAGTCAACTAGTAATAAATGTTTTTGTTAAGTATTGTATGTTTTCTAACGTTAAAGTATTTTTTAAATGTTACAAATGAAACTTATCAATATATTTACAATGCATATCGATTTTTTCATCTAGATTTGTGCTAACCGGTGAAACTATTACGAAATCTCGGAACTTATTACCTTTTGTTGATCTCATGTAATGAATAATTAATTTTCCGCTCTGACAACGATAATAAAAATAGGAATCATTTTATTGCAGATCAACAAATTGGACAGTTGCTGCAACGTGATCTCTTGTACTCGTATCAGGACTTTGCCAAGGAGGTGACTGTAGCCTGCAACTACAGCGCCAAATTGACAAGCATTCCGATTGACGTAAGTCCACTATTAATAAGAACAAATGCTAATCTTCATATAATAATTATTATCTGACGAGTTATTCTTAATCAACAGTTCAGAACACCAATTTATGGAACGCAAGAACCAAATTTCACGGACTTTGCTGCACCAGGAATCATTTTAACGTTAGTATACACAAATTTTTGTAAAACATTGACAAAATTAAGTAAAAAATAGTTAATTGTAAAATTGTCTTCTTCTCGTTTCAGTATTATCTTCTTCCTTTCTGTGGCTCTCACCTCCGGCGCTATGCTTCTTGAAAGGAACGAAGGACTTCTCGAAAGAAGTTTGGTATCGGGTGTCACGGGTCCAGAAATGTTGTTTGGTCAAGTGGTCACTCAATTCGTCGTCATGACTGGTCAAACCGTCATGGTTCTCATATTTTCTTTCGCCGTCTTCAAAGTCACTTGCGAAGGTGACATAGCCTGGGTCACCACACTAACTATTCTCACTGGATTGTGCGGAATGTGTTTCGGTAAATAGCAATTAAGCCTTCGATCATTTTTGCAAATACATTCTTATTTGACAATTGAATTATTGATAACGAAGTCATATACATCTCAGAATCTGTCTTTCCTGCTTTTTCGGAGCGCCAGATAGTTTTAGTAGTTCGTATTAATAAAGATATCATATTATCTTAAGGTAGTACTGTCGCCAAGTAATTCTTTAACGAATTTGATAAAAATTAGTAGATTTTTAAGTACGTTATTTAAACATCTGTAAAATCTGTACGATTAGAAGATTTAACTTCCTCTCTCGTCCTCATAGCAATTCGAAAGAGACAGACACTCAGAGAAATCAGTCTCATGGGTTTATTAATTTTCAATAAACGTATTTATTTTCAATAAATTTTATTTAGTTCAAATATAATTTCATTTATTTGATTTAAACAAATTTTATTGAAAATTAATACGAATAACTTGTATGCAACAAATTCTATTTGATCGAAATAAAATCCTATTAGATTAGCCATTGAATAAATTTCTTCTTCAAATGTTAGCATAATAGGATTTTATGTGACTGCGTGCGAGAAATGCGTACTTCTCACACGCTTCGCTTCGCGTGCGAGAAATCGCACTTCTCGCACTAGTGGCATAAAGTTGTATACGAAGCTCGTGCGATACTTTTTCTGATTTCATGTGATTGCAACACTCGCCTTCGGCTCGTGTAGCAAACTCGCACGCGTCAGAAAAAGTTTGATCGCACTCGTATCGTAAAATACTATTATTTTGATTAAATAGAATTCATTTCATTCACATAAATCGTATTAATTTCGAGTAAGTTTTATTTGGTGGAAATAAAGTTTTATTGATTTCAAATAAGCCCATCAAATTGTAAAATTGTCTCAATATTTAATATAATTAGATTTTGTATTATTACAAATATTAGATGTTACGTCATGGCTTTAATTTATTTTATTATTTTTGTGGAAAAGACGCGACAAATGAAAATTGATTTATTTGTTCCTCCATTTTTGAACGGATTGTGCCGCCTCAGGCGTTGGAGGAAGCGACTGGGTGATTGGATAATTGTATACATTTAAAAAAAAAACAATTAATTTCAATTTTGAATTGAAATTGAAATTGAAAATTGAGAATTGAAAAATTGAATAATTGTGTACATTTAAAAAAAACAATTAATATAAATTTTATTCACGGGAGTTAAATTATAATGGTTTGAGTTTTATAATGTTTAAATTTGTTAATTGTTGACGAGGGTCGACCGGCTTAGTCTGCCCCCGGAGTAAGACTGACTATGTTGGAAATTACAAGTAGTACTAAAGACACCGCGCATTAATACAAAAATTAAAGATGCAGAACATCGCGCATCGCATAGATGTGCTGTGCCCTGTTATTCGGCGTGGGAAAGCTGACTAATGTAAAAAGTTCGCATCCAGTAGCGCTTCCCGCTACTAGATGCAAGAAAAAGAAGAATGACCAGTTTATTGTTATTATACTTCATTTTTACTTAACAGAATAATAATAATAATTTGAAAGAATTAATAATAACATTTATTTATTGTTTTGTTTAATTTTCAATAATGAAAAACGGACGTAACATGGATATAAAATTAATATACTCGTTTTTTTTACAGGTTTCGTGATTGCGTGCAGTTGCGAAAACGAAAGAAGTGCGACGTATCTTGCGATGGGTTCTTTCCTTCCAATAGTCATGCTCTGCGGTATTATTTGGCCCGTCGAAGGAATGCATCCAGCTCTGCGATACCTCAGTTTCGTTCTACCATTGACAAAGAGCACAGAATCAATAAGAGCGATGTTGGCAAGAGGATGGTCGATCACCGAGCCCACAGTCTATTACGGATTCGTGGCCACCTTAATTTGGATCCTCATCTTCCAAACAATCGCGATATTATTAATCAAATTCAAGAAGGGCTAAAGTCATTCACATTGTCTTAGGGATTATCGAAGCGTGTGAATCCGTGTGGATCATTTGATTTTAAATGTTTTTTTTCGCGCAACCCCAAAGAGATCGTGTAGACTCTACCGTAGGGAAAGTATTTTCTGTAGCGATTGCGAAAAATCTGATGGGCAACCGCTTCGCGGGATTTCGAGGGTATTTAAACGTAGCATTCCTCACACGTCGTATTATTTGTATCTTCTAAATGGCTGAAATGTTGTCAAATTGACTTTGACTGTAGAATGCCTGAAAATGATACAGATATGAAGATTAATCAAAATACAGAATCGTGCGTTTGACACACCGATCGTATATTGATATAACGCCGAAGTTCGAGTTTCACTGGAATCTCTGATAGCTTACAATCTTCAAATTCACGAAGACAAGTAATAAAGACAATTCAAGTGTCTACATGGGAGAAGACACGAAGGTTTTCCACTTTACAAATACGTTTGGCTGTTCGTATAATTTACTTGTCTCCGTATTACGTAAAATATCAGAGATTCCACTATACTGCGTCAGAACTTGTTACATTTGTAAAACGTTTGTAACTTTCAGCTGTTGCGATTAATTCACAAACTAAAGTTCAGTTTTACGTCTCCCTGAAAGGCGTGTGAATCATTGCTTGCTCAACACTTTGTAGCATATTTATTATACTTTTTTTTTACTCGATAAGGACGATAGCAGGAGTGATTACGAGACGCGTTAATCATTGTACAGTGAAAATATTTGATTTATTGTTATTAAAGGTAAGATTAAATAGGGAGAGAGATTCTGTTGCTTATGTGAATTGTTGTGAATGTATAACTGCTCAGTGTTAATGAGCCAAACACTTTTTTGCCGCGTGCTAATAAACGGTGGCCGCTGGTGGTAATAATTTGTAGTTTTATTCTCTTCTTTCGTGAGAGGAGTATCGAAAAAAAAGAAAATAACACTGTTGGTTTGATGAGAACTAACTTTATTTTATTGCTCCACGATAACTTGCTCCGGGACAACCTTGGCAACCTTACGAAACTCTTTGGCCAGAGTTTTGGGACATTGCATCTCTGTCCAACTGATGGGCACCAGTGCAATTCCTGGAATTAGAAATAAAAAATTTTGGTTCCTCGTTTTTGTTCCACGCCATATTAATTGCCTACCTATCCAATTTTTTTCCAACCCTCTCAGATTTTGCTCAAAATTATTCACATTTTATCATTACCCCTCAAAAGTGCTTTTGTGATTTTGTAATTTATTTTTCAATCAATTATTTTAGAAGTTGCATTACTTTTTATGTATTTGTATAACTTAGAATGGAAAAGTCAGACATTAAAAGTGTAACAACAATAAAAACTCGTGTTTAGTGAACGTGTAAATGCAATAGATCTGATATAGTCTATTTGCAGCAGAAAATAATGGAAAAATTAGACGAAAAATTTTCGTAAATGTATTTTTGCACATTGGAATAAATTTAAATTATGCAGATAATAACCATTAAAAAGGATGCAAAGTAGAACCTTGCACATTGCTTCATGATTATTTTTCGCTTTTTACAAAACTACCTCTGTGAGGAAGTATGTTATTCAATTTTGGCTTCCTCATAGAGGAAGCTTTGTAAAAAGCGAAAAATCATAAGGAAGCAATGCGCAAGATTCTACTTTGCATCCTTGTTTTAATTAGATAAATAAACATGTTATGAATTCGCATTTTCTACCTTGTTATTCCGTTATTTCGTTATTATTAGAGCGTTTTCGAAAGTAAATGTGATAACGTATATTTTTAAAAATAATTCAAAATCAAAAATTTCAAATCGTTCGTCACTAAATTATACATATATAATGACTGAATATTGTTTCATTTATATACAAAATTTGAGCTTGCTATCTCAAGTTTTGCAAAAGTTACAATAGAGCGATAATGTCAATTTTTTTAAAAATTAAAAATTCCATAAAATCTGAACCACTTTACCAATTCGAGCCAAATTCAATACCAAATAGCATTGAGTGCATCTACTCTTATAACCAACTATTTAGCAAAATAGACTAAATTTTACGAAAGTTAGAGCGCGCACCTCCTTTTTTCAAAAAATTCAAAACTCCATAAAATCGAAGTTTTCGCACACAATTTGTCGAAAATTGCTACAGTTGCAGAGGGTCTGCTGCTACACTTATGTGCCAAATTTGAGCTCGATATACAAAACGATTCTTGAGTTATCGGCGTTCGAATTTTCGGAGTTGTATACATACGGACATTTTTTTCTAGATCACTTTTCTGGACGTTTTGGACAATTCTAAGTATCCTGACATAAAAATCTCGAAATTTTTTTTTTCACGAAAACATAGTTTCCTCTATGAGGAAGTAAAAATAGAGAAAAAAAAATAAAATCTGAAATTTTTAAAGCTGTCAAGAGTACCAACAAAATATGATATTGTCACAGCAATTAAGAATCTGTACATTATAAGCAAACTGTAATTTTTTTCTGGTGAGTACAAAAATTAATAATAAATGCAGAGGAATTTTTCAGAAAACTTTCAATGATTTTTTGGCAAATTATTATAAATTTTGGAATTTGGACTTTGAATTATTACCAAAAATACTCACCACTTTCACTGTGGGCTACAACCACTCCCAATTCATTTTCCGCTGTGCTGAGTTGATAAGTATGTGCCTCAGTCATGGGCATCTAATGAGAGCATAGGAAAGTATCAAGGTTTACATAAATTGTTCATTCCATACCAAGTGGGCTATTCATTGCCATCACGCCAATTTTTCTGTAATTTTTAAGCATAACAATGGAAATTCTGTGAAATTTTGAGAAAAATCTTAATGGTCTGTCTGAACAAAAAAAAATATTATTACTGTATTTTGTCAAAAAATGGCGGAATTTTTTTTTAAACTGCTATGGAAATTTTTTTATTAAAAAGTACATTCCAAAACTTAAATTTTATACAGACACAAATTTTCGATATGCTTGGAAATTTTGAATATACAGCAAATTGAAAAAAAAAGAAATAAAAAAATCATTATTAAATTTTGGGCAAACCATAGGTGCTATAATACTGAAATAATTTATGGATGTTTGTGATACTCTAAACAACTTTAAAAAAAATTATGAACAATTTTTGCGTTCATGCTAAATTTCAGTGGCCAACTTGGTATGCAGTGTTGTAAAGCCCCATTACTTTAAGAAATAAAGCAAAACAATTTATTTTGCAGTAATGATTTTGCAAAAATAATCTGCAGCTTTTATGAAATGATATGTGAAATATGCCTGAAAAGAAACCTCATTTTCAATCAAGCCTTGGGAAAAAATGTGAAAAAAAAGGAAGAGCACAACACTCCATTATTTTTGTGATGCATTAACTGTTTTTCTCCATTTTTTGAAGAAAATTACCATGAAATTGAACCGAAAATTAATATTTTTTGCAGCTATTGAAAAGTTTAAACTTCATATTATAATCGTCACATGTTAATTTTATGGAAATGTAATCATAAAGCATATCATCGACTATATTTCTAGAAGAATTTGAGATTTACAACTCTGTTGGTATGGAATGACAGAAATATAAAAAATACATTGAGAACAGAATGAATAAATTAAAGGATACAACTCTGGCAAGGATAATATCACCAGGTCGAAACGACTTGTACAATTCGACCCTATCTTTTTCAGTCGCTCGTACGTCTTCTTTTCGTAAAATTCCTCTGTAGGATCTAGTCAAAACTACATCTCCTATACATTTCATAATGCATTTGCAAAATCTCTGATTAACCAGAGTCACCATAGCTGTGACGATGTCTCCAGGTGCTGGAACAATACTCTGTTCCGTCATTCCATGTACAACAACAGTTTTTGTCTGTAAAACATAACAAAAACACATAAATATTAAATATAAGAAACTCATATAACATAATATAAGATTGTAATATAAGAACTCATAAATATTAAATATAAGAGATTTGTATTTATGATCTATTGACTTTTGCTTACAATTCCATCCTCGACTAATTCAACAGTACCAGTGAGTTTGGAATAAATATAGCCATGCTGCTCATAAGTGCCTGGACCTGGCACATTAATTTTGTCGGATATACACAATCTTTGTCCTGAAAATCATAAAAAATAAAAGGTTAAATGCGATCGCTGGACGTTCAATGGAAATTCGGATAGAAATTAACACAAACCTGGAACGCATATGATGGGTTCTTTTTCTTTTCCCATTTTGTTTATCAATGCAATATATTATTTTAAGATTAAAATTGTTAATAAAAGGCAAAGCAAAATGTCAAATGCAACCAATGAGGCCGAAGGAACACGTGTGTTTTGAATTAGAGTGAAGCGTTAATGCGGCTGGTTTCTACATTACCGACAAAGCTCTTTCTTATCTTATTTTATTTTATTTTGTTTTCTTTTATTTTATTTTATTCTATGTTATATTATTTTACTTTAGACTTGATAAATGTCCGTTTTAGAGTAACGTGCTAAGTGGCTCCAAATCGAAAAAAAATAATTATTAAGGTAATGTGTTACATATCATCTGTCTCTCTCAGATCGCCATAAGTGCGAGTGAGATAGCTGAATCTTCCCGAAGTGTTATTCTTCGCCACGGTTGATTTTTCGAATAAAATTCGAGCAGTACTGACTGCAGAGTGCCAAGATGCAGTCAGTACTTCTCGTATTTTGCCTGAAATATCAATTGTAACCAAGAACAACGCTTTACAGTTTTTGTTACCGACTGAGCAGTAACACATCATCTTAATAGTGAAGAGAAACAATTACAAAAGTGCATTAGATGAAAGGTACGAAAAAAAAATATTTTATTTTATTTTTATTTTATACTAATGAAGATGCGGATGATTCAATTTTTGTGAAAGTATCTTGCGAAAAACCACCATTTGCTTATTATTTTTTATTTTATTTAAAGTTTTTCAATATTGTTATTGTTTTGTGATAATTAATGTTGTTATTAGTTATTAAGTACTTTTCAATACTTATTGTAAAATTGACCCATAGTTATACTAGGGCATTAAGATGATGTGTTAGTGCTCGGTCGGTAACAAAAACTGTAAGCCGCTGTTCTTGGTCACAATTGATATTTCAGGCAAATGACGAGAAATACTGACTGCGTCTTGGTACCCTGCAGTCAGTACTTCTCGATTTTTATTCGAAAAATCAACCATGGCGACGAATAACACTTCGGGAAGATTCAGCTATCTCACTCGCACTTATGGCGATCTGAGAAAGACAGACGATATGTAACACATCACCTTAAGAGCATGCGAAATACCGCAGTCGGTAATAAAAACTGTAATCAACTTTTTTCACGCATACTGACATTTTACAGCTTCAAAAAGAGTTTTATCGAATGCTCCAGTGATATTCGCATTCGATGAAACTCTTTTTGAAGCTGTAAAATGTCAGTATGCGTTAAAAATGTTGATTACAGTTTTTGATACCGATTAAGACCGGAATGGTCGGGAGGGAAGGTGTTTCACATAATCAATCAATCAATCTCTCTCTCTCTCTCTCATATAGTATCTGCCTGCTGTACCGATTTTTGGTAGCACAGAAATCGTATTTCTCTTTTTACAAATTAAGCACCCCTTTTAAACATGGTATTTTGTCTTTTCGTTGCATTTTGTATTCGCGCAATAACATATCGCAAATCATTGGAAAATTTTCGGTACGTTTGAGAAACGTAATGCCTTTGCCTTAATCCGTCCACGTGCATCGTGACATCCGGTTCTTTGTTTCTACGTATTTCCTTTGTGTGTTCTCACCATATTTTACGAATAAATTTTTGAAACCATTTCCGGAGAACCTTCGTGAGATGGCGCTGAAGTCGCGTTTACCATTTCAACACTTTCCAGCTATTCTACACAATGCAGTATATCTATATTCAGTAGTTTTGTCATCAAATTGTAGATGTTGCGTATCAGAAAGCCGTCTGATGACAAGAACCACAAAAACGCGCGTCCTCAAGAGTTACATTAAAAGTTAAAAAGTATAAGTGTAGCCACGTAGAGAAAAATATAAAATGGCGTCGGTGCAAGATCGTAAGTTAATAAAAATATTGTCAATCGTAATTATCGCCGTTTTAACTCGATAACGTAAGCGTCAAACCGGCATTTTGAGGTTAGACGTAATCAAAACATTTCGGCGTCAACATTATTTACTTTACGACTCGACGATTATATTACGAAATTTTGTATATATCTCATGCCCAATTTTAGGAACATTCGATATAACCTAAAAACTACAATAATATTTGATAAAATTTTTGGATTTACAGGAACAAAGTTAAAGCGTGTATCATACGATACATGGAGCACAAGGGAACAACTGTGTCTAGCTTCGAGTGTTTTAAAGGCAGGCGATCAGAATTGGATCGGCGTTTCAAGATCGCTAAAGCCATTCGCCGAAAAAGAAGCACTGAGACCGCCCGATTGGTTTTCCCAAAAATCGTGCGCAGTGCAATACGCGATACTGCTAGAAAATGCGGATGCCCCAAAGCGAAAGAAAAGAGAGAGTGGCGAGACCACAGGCGAGTCGATCGTCAGACGACTAACGCAGGAAAGAATAGCCGAGTTGGGTCAGATTCTGGCGTTTCAACGTGACGAATACCAACAGCTCAAGGCGGAAGTCAATCAGTTACGAACAGGTTCGATAACGGAGGAGAAATTGCAGAAAATGTGGCTGGCGATTGAACAAGAGGAGCGAGAACAGGAGCAAAAAGCAAGAGCGCACTCTGCTTGGCTCGCTAAACGCCAGCAGAAACAAGATGTTCAACCTCTGCAAACTGTGAGTCTCACTACGCCAAGAAAAACTTTAGAAAGCGCTGGCGATGGTCAGGAAACTGCAGATTCTACGAATGACGAGGAAGAGAAGAAAAATCGAGGTGGCAGATCGCCACTTCTGACGAGCCTATTAAAATCGCCTAGTCCAACAACGCAAATTCAAAATCCACCATCCTCAGCTCAAGTCACATCACCAACGATAGCCAGTTTGTTGGGATCGAGCCCAAAAGTTCCTAATCCTCAGGTTTCGCAGAGTGTAACGCCGCAATTGCATCAACTCGTTTCAACGGCTATAACGAATACCGTTCAAGAAAGACCTTCAGTCGGAGCTCCGACTCTTTCGATGCTTCTTGAATTACCAGCTAATTTGCAGAGAGGTTCTCTCGCTAATTTGCAAGCTGCAGCTACGAATGCATCACAACAATCTGTCCCTCCGGAAATTCATGTACAAAATCATCCCGTAAAGCAAACTTCTTCGATAAACGACGCGACGATCGTCAGAACGACGCCGAACATCAATAACGCACCTAATATTCCGGTTACCGAAAGTATGGTACAGATTATTGATCACATCGACGATGTCATTCGTAAAGACATAATGGCAGACGTTATTGACAAAGATGAGATCAATGAAATCATCGGCGACATCGAGGAATTGATAAAGGAAGAAATAACGTCCAGTCCACAAAAAATTACGGAACCCGTAACGACACCTGAGATTATTGAGAATTTATCAGTACCTGAAATTGAAAAGGTTGTTGTGCCTGAACGTCCAGAGCCTAGAGACGTTGACGAGCCGGTTTCACTTTCAAATTCACCGCAAAGCGAAATGGCTATTGAAGAAATTGATCAAAGTACATCGAGTATAGCGGAAATAATTGGTACAGTCGCTATTGAATCCGTAGAACCCAAAATTACGGTTTTACCAGTGGCTGAAGAAATACCGGAAGTTAAAATAAACGAGGATGATGCAAAAAAGGAGTCAAAACCCGAGGAAGAAACTCCTGCGGATCCACCACCGGATGTGGAACCTAAGAAAGAAGATATTACCGAAGAAACAAATACTGTTGTAAAGGAAACAGAGAAGATTATCGAAGAATCAGAAGAAAAGAGCGAGGAAGATGTTCCAGGCTCGGAAACAGAATCGAAAACACCTGAACCCGTTTCTAAAACTTCACCCGAGAGTGTAACGGAAAAAGAATCCGATGAGGCGGAACCAGCCACTGTGATTTCGGAAATTGATGACTCTTGTGAAAATTCCGTCGAACAGAAAGAATCGTCTGAGGAAAATAAAGAGAAGAATGACTTGGAACTGGATCAGATTGAATTGCACTTGGCGAAAATCACTGGTGATCAAAATGAAGCTGGTTCTGCCGAAGCAGTCAGCGTTTGTTCTGAAGTAACGAACGACGTGCCGAGCATCGACGATAACGAAAAATCACAAGATATCAGTATGATACTCGAAGATGACGAGAGTTCTCAGAGTAGCTCGAGTAAAAAGAAAGACACTGAAGATCAATTGATGACCGAGAACGCGATCGATGGATCGGATTCTCAAGAATCCTTCAAAGATGACTCTGCATCTAAAGATGCTACTAAAGAAACTGTGACTGAACCACCAATGGAAGTGGAAACTTCTGCTGCTGCTGCTGCTGCTGCTGCTGCAGTCGAAGCGACGCCCGAAAAAGATAATGAAGAAACTGCTAAAATAGAGACTTCCAAAGATTCAGAAGACAGTATGAGTCCTGCTTTACCAGAACTTGAGAAAAATGAAAAAACAACGGAGGAGACGCCAATTTCCGTAATAGAAAAAACAACGGAATCCGTTAAATCGGAAACTGATGAAAAAGAAATTGCGGAATCGCCAAAATTGGAAGCGGAAGATAATGAAGTTAAAAAGTGCGAATCGCCCGTTGTTAAAGATGAAAAATCGGATATCAAGGAAGAATCTGAAGCTGATTCGTTGATTGAACAATTGGAAGATCCGAAGAAAGAGGAAATTGAAGTTAAGGAGGAGGATGAAGAAATTAAAGCGTCGGAGGGCGATTTATCAATTAAAAAAGAGACTGTCGAGGCTGCGGGCAGTTTGGGTGACGATATTGGTGATCTTGACGAAGAAGAATCATCGTTGAGCAAACTTAGTGGTGGACGAGCTATGAAAACGTACTCGAAGAAGCAAACAATAGCTGTTGATAGCGAACCTGATATCGAGAGCAGCGGAGAAAACGCTGATTATCGAGCATGGAAAAAAGCCGTTGTTCTTATGTACAATAGACTGGCGACTCACAAATACGCTTCGATATTTCTCAGACCGATAACGGAGGATCAAGCGCCCGGTTATCATTCGGTGATTTTTCGTCCTATGGACTTATCGACAATCAAGAAAAATATCGACAATGGAACTATTCGGACAACCATGCATTTTCAACGTGACGTTATGCTCATGTTCCAAAATGCTATAATGTACAACAAACATGATACTTTCGTTTATAAAATGGCTGTATCGATGCAAGAGGAATGTCTGCAGCACATGCAGGTGCGTATCAGATGCACTTAATTACAGCTATCGTTGTTTTAAAGATGCACTGTTAGAAAAGACTGGAAGTTTTTATGCATAAACTCATCAACTAAATTTAAGGGATCTTTCCCTTAGGTTCGAGGAAAATTTAAATTTAAGGGAAAATGATGAACAAAAAAAACAAAATTAAACCTTAATACTGTAATTACAATTTTTATATAATTTGTCAATTACACCCGATTGACAATACCTGATGCAAATTTTTTTAACACGATTCTGCTGGGTATCGAAGTACTTAAGAAAAAAGTTTTTTAAATATTATGTATTATCATAATAAGTATAATATAACATGAATTATTATAATAGTGTTTAATGTGATGTGAAGCTTTATGACTCCAAAGATCGTTTACGGTTATGAAATAGATACAGAAAAGAAATGTTCATTATTGATTGGAAAAATAAATCATTTATCGAAGACGTGCACTTGTTTGGGATACATTTTTATTGGTATCATCAAATAAAAAAAGTAGAAGTTGTTGGAATTTTGGTCAGGGAAAAAGTTTGATTGGTCAACTGGACTGAAAAGTCAGGGAATTTTTTTCGAGGAAAAAAAACGACCACCATGTTTTACAAAAATTTAGCACTGATGTGAGTAATGTGAAGCACTCAAACCTCCTTAATTGACAAATGGAAGTTGCAAAGTCTATTAATATCCAGTTATAACCATGTAATAACAACACAAGTGGACAGTTACTCTTGTCTAGGTCTCGATTATTAATACTTTTGCATAAAAATCCTCCATTAATTAAAATTAAAAACGCGGTGTCTACGGTAACGTAAACGTAACTTTAATGGTAAAATTGAAGTAACGAAAAGCTCCACGTTGCTTTAATGGTAGAATTAAAGTAATGAAAAGTCCCGTGTAACTTAAAATTTTCCCGTTAGAGTGACTTAACGTTACTTTAATGGTAGAATTAATGTAACGAAAAGCTCCACGTTGCTTTAATGGCAGAATTAAAGTAACGAAAAGTCCCGCGGAACTCAAAGTTTTCCCTTTAAAGTGACTTAACGTCAAGTTCCTTAACGTTACGCTAGTTTCTCGGACTACCGAGCCTCGCGTGACGTGAATTCTTCGTTACTTTAATTTTTTTCCGAAAGTAACGAAAATATGAAAAGTACGTACTACGCGTGGGAATAACTGTTGCGTTTGCAGTCTGCGGAAATACCGATCGTCGAGGTAGATTACCACATGCAGTAGGTACTCCTCATATTTTCGTTACGTTAAAAAATAAATAAAGTAACGAAAAATTCACGTCACGCGAGACCCGTAACGTTAAAAATTTGACTCTAACGGGAAAACCGTGAGTTACGCGAGGTTTTTCGTTACTTTAATTCTATCATTAAAGTAACGTTAAGTCACTCTAACGGGAATACCATTAGTTACGCGAGGTTTTTCGTTACTTTAATTCTACCATTAAAGTAACGTTAAGTCACTCTAACGGGAAAACCGTGAGTTACGCGAGGTTTTTCGTTACTTTAATTCTACCATTAAAATAACGTTAAGTCACTCTAACGGGAAAACCATGAGTTACGCGAGGTTTTTCGTTACTTTAATTCTACCATTAAAGTAACGTTAAGTCACTCTAACGGGAAAACCATGAGTTACGCGAGGTTTTTCGTTACTTTAATTCTACCATTAAAATAACGTTAAGTCACTCTAACGGGAAAACCATGAGATACGCGAGGTTTTTAGTTACTTTAATTCTACCATTAAAGTAACGTTAAGTCACTCTAACGGGAAAACCGTGAATTACACAGGACTTTTCGTTACTTTAATTCGAACATTAAAGCAACGTGGAGCTTTGCGTTACTTTGATTCTACCATTAAAGTAACTTTTACGTTACTGTAGACACCGCGAATTAAAAAAACCTCGTGAAGGCAAATACGCTTGGCTTTTTTTCTGTTACATAAATGTTTTTTATTCAATACAAGACAACAAAAAAATCATTAAATATGCTGTTCTAAAGTTTTTAGGTAACATTTATAAAATATTATTTTATTATTGAGTTAAATGAACAAAGAATATGTATTGAAAGAAAAGCGTTATGAAATGTAACGGGAAGGTTATAATTTACTTTTTCGTTACAGATTCTCGTGCAAGTCACGGGAGAAGGACAATTGCGAAGAGAAACGAGAACTGCAGCAAGTAGTAGCAGCGAAACCAGTGATACCAGCGTGAAAAGAAAACGCAGTCACATAACACCAAGTCCACACGACAGCGAAAGTCCACGCGGAAAAAAACGTAGGAAATCAGAAAACGATTAAGAATTTAGTTACTCGGATATCTGATTCTTTTTTATATCGTGATAGGCCTCTTCGATCACGAAACATCTAATTTTTCTCAAAAATTGTACAAACTAGCTTTATAAGACATTGATGATTCACGACAAGCGTGTTCGCTGTCAAAGTATCATAGAGAAAAAGAAATGTGACAAAAAAACACGTTTTCATCGATTTAATGTTAATGAAATGATCAAGTTAACAGAAAACCCCGAGACATGCGCGGTGATTCAATACGTTTCACCAACGCTCTACTGTCATTAACTATTGCGAAGAGAAAGCCAGAGTTTGGCAAGTCTCCCTTGGAATGGCATCAAATTAAATCGAGAATGCCGTCAAATTATGTATAAATTCACCAGTCCAATGCCAACGTACGACATTAACTTGAATAAGCAACAACAAATAAAATAAATTTGCATTACAAAAATAATATAAATTTAACTAAAAAATGGGTCATTACGCACGTGGCGATTCGAGAAAAATGATTTGCAGCTCCGACGAGGAAGAAGGTTATCGTACTGCGTCGCAACATTCGTCACGAAGGAATTCGATTCTTTCGCAGATTAATATTTTCGATAAGAGGAATTTTATATTCGGAACATTTGGCGAAGTTGTAAGGCTCTTTTTTCATAAAATTATAAGACGATCTTTTGTTTTTTTTTTGGTTAGTTACAAAAACCTTTTTCTCGCGCCTAAAAGCCTCCCGTACCTCTGCCGCCTGTATCGGATGAAACTGATCGACAGTTCTGGGCAGAAGACGAGTTAAGTAGCTCCGAATCTAGAAATCTGATGATCCCCAAAAGAAAGAGAAAACACAGCGTAGCTTATAGAAATCGTGCAGCAATTCACACAAGCCGATCCGGATTTGTGCAGTCGTCAAGCTCTAGCACAGAACCTGCACACTTAAACATACCACCTTCAGGTAATGTTTGTCTAATAACCGCCATTGAAAAGATTTATATCGAAAATATTTACACTTTCATTACACTTTTAGAAAAGACTGGAAGTTTTTATGCATAAACTTGTCATCTAATGTACTTTTGCGATAAAATTAAAGCAAATTATTAAAATTCAGGTACTTTTACTGTAAAATTTAAGTAATTTATTGAATTTGCTGCACCATACATTAATTTTATATTACACTTGCGTACTAAATTTAATATACCAGTTTATGCATAAAAACTTCCAGTACTTTACAATAAATTTCAAGAAGATTTTTTTTACATTTACAAAATTTTTTCAACCCTTTATAGTTGGTTTTCAAAATATTTTTGATAAATATTAATCCAAATAATTTTGCAAACCGTAATATTCCATTAGAAATGCATTCTGCATTTTTATTTTATGAAAGAGAAAATGCATCTACACGGAAAAATTAAACAAGCGAGTTTTACGAAACTCACTTTCAATGGATAAAAATTGCCCATTAAACATTTAGGCGATATATTCAATATATTGTAAATTTAGGCGATATATACAAGATTAGATATATTTTTAACTTACATATTTTGCCTACATTTCCTAAAATATGTACTTTTGCGATAAAATTAAAGCAAATTATTAAAATTCAGGTACTTTTACTGTCAAATTTAAGTAAATTATTGAATTTGCTGTTCCATACATTAATTTTACATTACACTTGCATACTAAATTTAATATACCAGTTTATGCATAAAAACTTCCAATACTTTAAAATAAATATCAAGAAGATTTTTTTAACAGTGTTGTTGACATAAAAAAAACACATTTCAACCCTTTATAGTTGGTTTTCAAAATATTTTTGATAAATATTAATCCAAAAAATGTTGAAATAATTTTGCAAACCGTAATATTCCATTAGAAATGCATTTTGCATTTTTATTTTATGAAAGAGAAAATGCATCTACACGGAAAAATTAAACAAGCGAGTTTTACGAAACTCACTTCCTTTCAATGGATAAAAATTTCCCATTAGACATTTAGGCGATATATACAAAATTTGATATATTTTTAACTTACATATTTTGCCTATATTTTCTAAAATATAATTGATATATGTTATATATGTTTTACATATATAATTTATTTCCGTGGCATATAAGTATTTACACCAAATTTCAACTGTTTTAAAGCAATTCATTGATTCAGTTAGAAGAAGACGAAGGCTTCGGAACGGTCCATGTACATCGCGGATTCCAAGATCAAGAGTCTCGAGTAGCGGAGCACATCCGAAAATAAATATCAAGACCGTATCTCGGTCGGTGGCAGCGGGTAACGACTTAGCTTCGAACTACGACATCGTACAGGATCAAAGAATTCATACCTCAGTCTTATCGAGTAGGAAAAACGAGGGAGCCGATGCTGCAGCTACAAGAAACTCACAAAGCACAACCCCATCTCGCACCCCTTCGAAATCTGATGCATGCAATGTTAGAAGAAATCGCATCTCGAAACTAAGATTACTGACAAAGTCTCGACGAAAATAGAACGTAAATTTTATCACTCAACGAGATGTTCTTATCGAATTTCATATGATTTGTTGATTAACACGAATTTACAATCGTATGGAGATGACGATTAATTTTAACCACCACTACACTGTTAAAAATATTTAAGGTAAAATTACTACACAGTGCAGAAAGTTCTTTTACATCAACGAGTATAGAAAATTTACTACACGAGTATAACGCAAAATTTATGTACAATTCTACTAAATTCGTTACAAAAGTCGTATTGATGCGTAATGCAAAAAGGAAGCAAAAAAGTATGTTATGCAATTGTGGCTTCCTCATAGAGGAAGCTTTGTAAAAAGCGAAAAATAATGAGGAAGCAATGTGCAAGGTTCCACTTTGCATCCTTTTTTAAATTAGACAAATAAACATGTGAGTTCGCTTTTTCTATTCCGTTATTTCGTTATTATTAGAGCGTTTTCTAAAGTAAATGTAATAACGTATATTATTAAAAATAATTCAACATTTCATAAAATCACAAATTTCATACCGTTTGTCACTAAATTATACATATATAATGGCTGAATATTGTTTCATTTATATACAAAATTTGAGCTCGCTATTTCAAGTTTTGCAAAAGTTACAATAGAGCGATAATGTCAATTTTTTAAAAAATTCAAAATTCCATAAAATCTGAACCACTTTACCGATTCGAGCCAAATTCAATACCAAACAGCATTGAGTGCACCTACTCTTATAACCAACTATTTAGCAAAATAGACTAAATTTTACGAAAGTTAGAGCGACCACGTTCTTTTTTCAAAAAATTCAAAACGGCATAAAATCGAAATTTTCGCACAGACTTTGTCGAAAATTGCTACAGTTGAAGAGGGTCTGCTGCTACGCTAGTGTGCCAAATTTGAGCGCGATATACAAAACCGTTCTTGAGTTATCGGTGTTCGAATTTTCGGAGTTGTATACACACATACACACGGACATTTTTTCTAGATCACTTTTCTGGACGTTTTGAACAATTCTAAGTGTCCTGACATAAAAATCTCGAAAAAATTTTTTTCCATGAAAACCTCTTCCTCTATGAGAAAGCAAATATATATATATATATATTAAGGTGTCCCAAAAAAAAAAATATTTTTTTTTTTCGTCCGGCCACAGTCGCAAAAGTGTGATTATATCTAAACGAAGATTATCTCAAAATTTGAGGCTCGTAAAAAAATATTAACCGGTCGCTCACGATTTAAATTCCATTAATATATCAAAAAAATGATGTTGGCATGAAAAGTATTGGAAGATATTGATGAATCCGTTTCAAATTTAACAATAAAATTATCTGTTATATCCCAAAGACATCCACAAAATTTGGTAGTGATCCGTACAAATGTCCGGGAGATATGGCGTTTGCAATAAGCGCTAAATTGATTATTTATATATTTTGAATGATTTTATCTAAAAAAATATTGGATAATATTGATTGATCAGCTTTAAAATTGATACTATAACTGTATTGTATATAACAAAGACATCCGCAAAATTTGGTTGCGATCCGAACACATTTTCCAGAGTTATTGTGTTTCCAGTGGAGGGGGCAGACAGACAAAAATTTACAAAACTTTTTCTCGGACTCTGGGTATAGATTAAAATTCAGGATGGGAAACAAAATTAATTATGAGCGGTGTAAGTCACTTGAGGACCATTTTTGTTCCGTTTTTTTATTTTTATTAGAAGTTAATTAATTACGTATAATTAATTAATTATAGTTCACATTCATGATTTTCTCGTGACAACGTCGGCTCTACTTTCTAGAAACGATGTTGAGGGTCTTCTTATTAGCGTTTGGATATTATTGGTGGTGGCTTTTCACGACCTGCAAAAGAAATTGTTTTTGCTCCTCGTCGTTCGTAAGTGCCTTATTGTACTTCGAAATGAGAGCAACACCTCGCTCGGCAACATCATTGACGACTCTCATATTTTTGATCCTGAATCCTGAATTTTAATCTATACCCAGAGTCCGAGAAAAAGTTTTGTAAATTTTTGTCTGTCTGCCCCCTCCACTGGAAACACAATAACTCTGAAAAATGTGTTCGGATCGCAACCAAATTTTGCGAATGTCTTTGTTATATACAATACAGTTATAGTATCAATTTTGTTTCCCATCCTGAATTTTAATCTATACCCAGAGTCCGAGAAAAAGTTTTGTAAATTTTTGTCTGTCTGCCCCCTCCACTGGAAACACAATAACTCTGAAAAATGTGTTCGGATCGCAACCAAATTTTGCGGATGTCTTTGTTATATACAATACAGTTATAGTATCAATTTTGTTTCCCATCCTGAATTTTAATCTATACCCAGAGTCCGAGAAAAAGTTTTGTAAATTTTTGTCTGTCTGCCCCCTCCACTGGAAACACAATAACTCTGAAAAATGTGTTCGGATCGCAACCAAATTTTGCGGATGTCTTTGTTATATACAATACAGTTCTAGTATCAATTTTGTTTCCCATCCTGAATTTTAATCTATACCCAGAGTCCAAGAAAAAGTTTTGTAAATTTTTGTCTGCCTGCCCCCTCCACTGGAAACACAATAACTCTGAAAAATGTGTTCGGATCGCAACCAAATTTTGCGGATGTCTTTGTTATATACAATACAGTTATAGTATCAATTTTGTTTCCCATCCTGAATTTTAATCTATACCCAGAGTCCGAGAAAACGTTTTGTAAATTTTTGTCCGTCTGCCCCCTCCACTGGAAACACAATAACTCTGAAAAATGTGTTCGGATCGCAACCAAATTTTGCGGATGTCTTTGTTATATACAATACAGTTATAGTATCAATTTTGTTTCCCATCCTGAATTTTAATCTATACCCAGAGTCCAAGAAAAAGTTTTGTAAATTTTTGTCTGTCGGCCCCCTCCACTGGAAACACAATAACTCTGAAAAATGTGTTCGGATCGCAACCAAATTTTGCGGATGTCTTTGTTATATACAATACAGTTATAGTATCAATTTTGTTTCCCATCCTGAATTTTAATCTATACCCAGAGTCCAAGAAAAAGTTTTGTAAATTTTTGTCTGTCGGCCCCCTCCACTGGAAACACAATAACTCTGAAAAATGTGTTCGGATCGCAACCAAATTTTGCGGATGTCTTTGTTATATACAATACAGTTATAGTATCAATTTTGTTTCCCATCCTGAATTTTAATCTATACCCAGAGTCCAAGAAAAAGTTTTGTAAATTTTTGTCTGTCTGCCCCCTCCACTGGAAACACAATAACTCTGAAAAATGTGTTCGGATCGCAACCAAATTTTGCGGATGTCTTTGTTATATACAATACAGTTATAGTATCAATTTTGTTTCTCATCCTGAATTTTAATCTATACCCAGAGTCCGAGAAAAAGTTTTGTAAATTTTTGTCTGTCTGTCCCCTCCACTGGAAACACAATAACTCTGAAAAATGTGTTCGGATCGCAACCAAATTTTGCGGATGTCTTTGTTATATACAATACAGTTATAGTATCAATTTTGTTTCCCATCCTGAATTTTAATCTATACCCAGAGTCCGAGAAAAAGTTTTGTAAATTTTTGTCTGTCTGCCCCCTCCACTGGAAACACAATAACTCTGAAAAATGTGTTCGGATCGCAACCAAATTTTGCGGATGTCTTTGTTATATACAATACAGTTATAGTATCAATTTTGTTTCCCATCCTGAATTTTAATCTATACCCAGAGTCCGAGAAAAAGTTTTGTAAATTTTTGTCTGTCTGCCCCCTCCACTGGAAACACAATAACTCTGAAAAATGTGTTCGGATCGCAACCAAATTTTGCGGATGTCTTTGTTATATACAATACAGTTATAGTATCAATTTTGTTCCCCATCCTGAATTTTAATCTCTACCCAGAGTCCGAGAAAAAGTTTTGTAAATTTTTGTCTGTCTGCCCCCTCCACTGGAAACACAATAACTCTGAAAAATGTGTTCGGATCGCAACCAAATTTTGCGGATGTCTTTGTTATATACAATACAGTTATAGTATCAATTTTGAAGCTGATCAATCAATATTATCCAATATTTTTTTAGATAAAATCATTCAAAATATATAAATAATCAATATAGCGCTTATTGCAAACGCCATATCTCCCGGACATTTGTACGGATCACTACCAAATTTTATGGATGTCTTTGGGATATAACAGATAATTTTATTGTTAAATTTGAAACGGATTCATCAATATATTCCAATACTTTTCATGCCAACATCATTTTTTTGATATACTAATGGAATTTAAATCGTGAGCGACCGGTTAATATTTTTTTACGAGCCTCAAATTTTGAGATGATCTTCGTTTAGATATAATCACACTTTTGCGACTGTGGCCGGACGAAAAAAAAAATATTTTTTTTTTTTTGGGACACTTTTTTTACATATATATTTTTTTTTTTATATATATAGAGACAAAATTCATACATGATCATATATGAAACGTTTATATATAATTATATATAATAATTTTTTCCCGGGATAGGGAGTACTTTTCTTTTTCAAAAGAGAATGCAGTTGCTCGTATGTGCGTTTGAGTGTGTATTTGTGTGTATGCGCGTGCGAGGGATTCGGAACGTAGAAGTACAACAGGCGAGATATTGGCACAACCGGCCCCTCGTCGTCTGCTGGTGCTGCAAGCTTTCCGTCGGAGAGTCTATCAAACAGTCTACGCTCGTAATTCAGTCGCATTCATGTATCACAGGAAGTACAAGCTCTCGCGCATCGTGGCCTGTTTTATTTTGTTTACTCAGCTCGATGCGATTGTCACTGAGCTGCGACCTACGTGCCAGAATATCATCTCGTGTTAATAGTATCGCAGCATCCAAAGACACCGGGCCACTATGACTTACTTCCTGAACAATGAGTGGGGCAAGAATCAATATCAGAATCTCAGCAACGCAAGAAGCAACGAAAGTAAGTTTCCAAATATTTGTCATTCATCCAAAATTTGACATTTATTTTGAGTATTATGTCTCCATATTTTCTATCTATTATTAAATGCTTTCTTAATGTTTTATGCACGCAGGATTTTATACACAAGAATTTTGTATATGTACTCTGTTGAACACGAGATCAAACGAATGAGAGGATGTATTTCTGTTAATTAAAATCTCTGCTAACCACGTTATTATTTGTTGTCAATTAAATATGACATTGGTATTTGGTATCAGTGACATCTGGTGTTTACAATCTGCACTCAGTGTTAGGCAGAATATGATTCCAAATAGAGAAATACTTGCAAATATTTTGAAACGTAATTGCACATTATTTAGATATGGGGCATTCCAGCTGAATTTTTTCAAGCTCTGACTCTGACCTTCATCAATAATTTTGACAATGTTTATCAAAAAGTATTTTGAAGAAGAAGAGACACGTATTTTTTTGTTTAGCGCTTCGATAAATATTTTCGACAGACGAGTTTTTGTGAAATTTTGATTTTTTCGGTATTGATATTATTTTTATCGGTACCCTGGTAAAAATATATTATAGAGACTGATAGAGATCGATAAAATTTGAATGGGATTTAATCGTATGTTATGATCTTTATCTATTCGGACTTTGATCAATTTATACAAATTGAATCGTTGTTATTAGTTTCCTTTAGTTTTCGTTTTCTATTGATTAAATACGATAGATACGTTATCGGGATGTATGGTACACTAACGAATTTATAATATCTTATAATTTTTTTTAAACTAATTTTTTAATAAATTCTTAGACCTCTTATTATCCGAAAACAATGCTCTTATTAGTATCTTGATATGCTTGATTATTTATTAGATTTTTCTCGTATCGCGAAGTACTCAAATACGGATAAAATAAAACTTTCGGTAAGGAATGTATACGTGAAGCATTCTTAAAGAGTTAATTAACATAAATAATTTAGTAAGAAAGATGCTAAAAAAACTGCTCAATTTACTGTTGTTATTCATAAGTACGTGAAGCGGCTTGTATATTATTGATGTATATTATCTTACAAGAACGAGATTAGATGGAATAGTTAGGCAGTCTATCAGAGATCATGAAAGTTAAGCAGCTTGGGCCGCGGTCACTACAAAGATGGGTGACCAGGAAAAAAACGTAATTATCCGGTCGATTTCTTTTTTCTTTTTGCTTGGAATAGTGCATCATGGGTATATATGTACAATCGTATATTTTTATTATTAAATTAAACACAAAAATTATATTATAATAATATTATAGGATATGGACGAAACATATAGGATTTCGATCGTACATTTATGATAGTACATCGTAAATTCAGGAACCAAAGTCCGCATTCAGAACGATAGAATTTTTTATAATCGTTTTCTATCATTTATTATTATCAGGGTAATATCTTGGAAATGAACAGTCCTATCGAAAAATGTCTACGATGAAATTCGTTCAGTTTGCAAAGAGCTACATAATGTATATAAAAAAATGTTATTGTAGTTTTTCTAAAATTTTGTTATATGATGTTAAACAACAAATTATCGTTTTGCAAAAAAAGCGCCATTTTTTATAATTTTTATATACTTACATAAAAATTCAGTGTAAAATAACAAAATTTTTGAGTCCCTATGCAGGTTGGCAGGTATTTTTTTCGAAAAGTATTACGTAATTCAAGCTTCACGTAATAATTCAGGATGTTAAAAAAACTTCAATTACGTAGAACTTCTCATTAAAAAATCTTGCCATTCTGCATAGGGTCTCAAAAATTTCGTAATTCCAAACAGAATTTTTCTGCGAATATATAAAAATGATAAAAAGCGGGGGTTTTTTGAAAAACGATATTTTGTCGTTTAACGTCATAAAACAAAACGTTATTAAAATGAAAATGACATTTTTTATATACATTATGTAGCTCTTCATAAACTGAACAAATTTTATCCTGGACATTTTTTGATAGGACTGTTAATTTTCAAGATATTAACGAATAAAAAAATAGAAATACCGAAAAACTCAAATTTTTTTAAAAATTCGTCTGTCGGAAATATCGCTTGTAGCGCCAAACAAAAAAAATACGTGTCTTTTTTTCTTCAAAACACTTTCTGATAAAAAATTATTAAAATTATTGAAAGGGGTCAGAGTCGAAGTATAAAAAATTCACATGGAATGCCCCATATATAACCAAAAAAAAATATTTTATACGATAAAAAAATGATACATATTTACAATAAGCTTTTGGCATGTTCTATCAAAATAATCATTTGATATTTTTAAAACTTCTGTTTTTAAATACTACTCAAATGTTGTAAAAATGTTTATTTAAAAAAACATATATATACAAATAGCTAGAAAATATCGATTTAAATAAAATACTTTTGTTGTATTGATACGAATTTCAAGAATTTTCTTTACTCTTTGAACTTATTTTGCTATGAATTGTTGAAAAAATTAAATTTTAGTTTAGCATTTCGGTGATATAATTATTGTTATTTAATGACTTCAGGTTCCACAATGCGCTCGATCGTCAGCTCATTTATGGTTGCCTTGTGTCTGGCACTCTTGATTCTTTCCCTGTGGAACATCAGTCATCGACATGCTGGAAAAACTCACGTTATTACGATCGACACATCGCAGCCTCTTCTATATTTAACGTCCGAAAGATTTTTGTCTTTTGGTCTCGATTCATCTTTGCTGAGGCATTGGAAAAAATTCCCAATAGGAGATGAGAAATTTGTGAATTTGGCTCGGCACTTGAGTCCCGCTTACGTTCGATTCGGCGGAACATCGGCAGATTGTTTATTTTTTAATCAGGTCCGCGGATTTAGCATAATTTAATATTATTTCAATTTTAACGTAATTTCATATTATTTCATAATTTCCAATTAATTGCGACAGACTGCAACAGAAATTTCCATCAACTCGACGAATCCCGTGGATGGATCGGATATTAGTAACTTCACTATAACAGAAGAAGACTTTTTAGCGATGTACAAATTCACGAAAGAGTCTAATTTGCGAATGATCTTTGATCTTAATGTATTGATCAGGGGATCTGATGGCAATTGGGATGACTCGAACGCTCAAGAGATAATTAACTTCGCTAAAGGACACGATATGATACTAGATTGGCAATTAGGCAATGGTAAACAAAAAATTTCGGTTAACTTTGTTAAACTAGTTGAAATGCTACACATAATCAGTGCCAAATATTTATTACCTTTTTTTTTACAAAGTTTTACGGGTTAATCAACCTCAGTAAAGGTAAACTTAATATTTCTGGACGTATTCATAATCCGGAGAAATATTCAGAGCGACAAATTTTCGAAAATATTAACAGATCAATTGCAATTTCCAAAGTATTTTTTAGATCAGATTTTTGTTTTTTTCTTGATCGAGCAGTAATTTTTTGGCAATTTCAAATCGGCATAGCCTATTCTATTTCTTGAAAGACGCTGTGAGAATAGAGAATCTAAATATCGAATAATATTTGTCGCTTCCTATTTATATCCGTTTATGAATGTAGGAATTTAATTGGTGGATAAACATCATGGTGTAATTTATAAGTAATTAAAACAAACAAGTATCTAATAGATTATTTTGTTGAGCGTCTTTTAAAAAACAGAATGGACCGTTTCGCATTCAAATGTACAAAAAAATAATGGACTGATCTTGAAAAAAAAAAAAATGGAATGAAAACTTGGAAAAAATTGCAAAATAATGATAATGATTTCGCAAAATATTTTTGTCTGAATTGAAAACATGCAGAAAGAATCATCCTCAGTGGTAGTTAAGGATGTTTGACTGTTTCACACTAGTCAAATCAGTGCAAAATTTTTATAATTGTTTCATTAAAGTTTAATGGATTAATTAACAATAGTAGAGAGTCGTTTGAAATGAAGTATATACATTTAACCCAGAGAAAGATTTGTATACAGATTATCTAATTAACGTTACTTTCCAATCGGATGCATTTTCGTTCAGTTTTTTCCAAGAATAATTTATAATTTTTTCCCAATTTTGATGAGTGATGGCTCATTTTTTTTATTAAAAAATGTTCTACAATTTGACCAGCTAGATATTTGATATTATTGATCGTTTAATAATTATAGCTTGTTGTTTAACAAAAATCAAAGTACTTTCATAAACAAATAGCTGTAATTATTAAACGATCAATAATATCGAATATCCAGCCGGTCAATTTATAGAGCATCTTTTAAAAAAGAAAATTAGCCATCACTCATCAAGATTGACAAAAAATTATAGATTATTCTTGGAAGAAAACTAAACGAAAATGTATCCAATCGAAAAGTAACGTTAATCAGTTAATCTTTATGCAAATCCGTAACTATTCATTTTTCTCTCGGTTAAGTGTAAATACTTCAATACAAATCAATACTCCACTACAGTTATTTAATGTAATTAAACTTTAATGAAACAATTACAAAAATTTAGCACTGATTTGACTAGTGTGAAACAGTCCAACATCCTTAATAAATAAAACTTTGCAGAAATGATTGCAAATCATGTAGCACTGATTTTTCTAGTGTAAAACAAAATTGTTTAAAAAAAACAACAATATCTTTCCAATGTCTAATCGATAGGAAATTAAACTTTCAGAGCCAAACTCTTTTCGTCACGCATTCCATAGGCAAGTTACAGCCGAACAACTAGGCCGTGATTATTATCGGCTGCGTGTGCTATTAAACAATTCCGGATTCGAATCGAGTATAGTTGTAGGCCCAGAAGTAAATCATATCGGTGAATCAAAACACAGTGGAGAAACTTACGCAAAAGAATTTCTCGAGAATAATGGAAATAGCGTTGACTATGTAACTTGGCATCAATATTATCTAAATGGACGTGAGGCTCAGGTGAAAGATTTCATAAACCCTGCGACTTTCAATTTTCTGCCGATGCAGATAAATTCGATGAATGCAACGATCAGTGCATCCGGACAGAAGATCAGAATGTGGTTGTGTAGGTTTATCGATCGATTTTTATCATTGCATCCATTTGTTTGATCATTACAATCAGAATGATCAAACAAAAATTTCCATCTTTTCATCAGAGTTGTAAATGCCTAAAACTTATATAAATAAAGATGATACGAATCCCTGTGTAATTATGATTTCATAATAATAACATGTAGCGATTATAATTCAATGTGAAAACTTTCGAATAGCTGCAAAAAATTTAAATTAAAAAAAAATCGCTGTAAAATTATTGAAAAAATGGACAAATATAATTAATACATTTTTCATAGTGGAAAAATGAGTATTTTTTTGCAGCTATTCAAACATTCACACTCAATTTTTACCACTACAGGTTGTTATTATTATAGAATCATAATTACAATAAATATTATACGGTGAACTACATTTCTTGAATTAATGGGGAATTACAACTCTGTTTCCCACATAATAGCAAATAATTTTTTATGATTATTTGAGAATCATTAGTATTATTTACCACAAATGAATTAATTTATCAGCAAAGTTATAAAACCCCATTAATTCATGAAATCGTTTACATTACAGTTTTTTTGTTGTAATCATGATTTCATAATAATAATATGTAGTGCTTATAAAATAGAGTGTAAACATTTTAATAGCTGCAAAAAAATACTAATTTTTGCTTAAATATTAGAAGAAATAGAGAGAAAAATGGAAGAGATGGATACTTTCTTAATGCATTAATTATATCTTCATTTTTTCAAAAAGATTAACATGAAATTTTATTAGAAAATGATAATTTTTGCAGCTATTCGAAAGCTTAGTCATTGCTTTATAATCGCTACATGTTATTATTATGAAATTATAATTATAGAGCTGATCATATCATCATCTTTATTTCTATAAGTATTTGGCATTTACAACTCTTTTTATCAGTAATAATTATTCTTGCAGCCGAAACAAGTACGGCATACGGCGGTGGAGCTCCCGAATTATCTGATAGATACGTAGCGGGATTTTTGTGGCTCGATAAGCTCGGCTACAGCGCAACAACCGGAGTTGATGTAGTCGTAAGACAATCACTCTTCGGTGGTAATTATTCCATGCTGGGACCTGATATTACTCCTAATCCTGACTGGTGGGTCAGTGTAATTTACAAACAGTTCGTCTCGGAAAAAGTCCTGAAACTAGTCACAGCGAACAACTTTGGAAAAGTTCGATTTTACGCACATTGCACTCCTCAAAATGCTCTAATCAGTCGGGTACCTTCTGTCACAATATATGGAATGAATCTCGATGAAGAACCCGCACGAATTTCTGTACAAAGTATTCACTCAGTTACGAACAAAGGTGCCAAAATATTTACCTACATTCTCACATCCGATCATCTTACATCAAGGTACGTTATATTGAAGGGAAAATTCTTCCACTCAAATGATAAAAATAACATTTCTGGTGTAATAATTTTACGACAAATAAAAAAATTGCCTGAAATGTCGTGGAATCATTTCCTAGCAGGAATAGGAATTATTCAAATGGAAAAGCATTTAAAATCACAGAAAATAATGATGACTTATTATTGTACAATTAATAAACATTTTCTCACTTTGATAACAATTCAAAATAATATTTAGAAAATCATTCTTTTAAAATTAGCAATATTTCGTGTGTAATAATCTTGAGTAATGTACAGAAAAAAAAATTCAAAACTCTTTTCTACTCAAATGATGGCAAACTTCCCTGGCGGTAAAAAATCTTCAATTTTGTACGTCATTTCATCAACAATTTACTTATTTCTGCAACAAAGTTTGCGATAACTACAACTCATAGATTTTGAAAAAACTTGTAGTTTTTTGTACTAAATTTGTAGAACTTTATACGTGAACTACAACATCCTATAACTTCCTACAACAAAAAATTAGCAAGTTGTACTTAGTCGAAGAAAATACAACTATTGATTAGTACATATAACTTTTTACGCCAAGGCAAAGTCAATTAAAAATTCGGCGTAATTCGATGTAATTTATTGTAGACACTGCAATTTTCTATGAGATGTTACTACATTTTATGATTCTGTTAAAATGATACGAAAATTCGAACACAGATGCGTAGTAACTTTCCGTTAATTCTTGTAGAATGTAAAACATTCTACGCAAAGTTAAGAGTTTCTACAACATTTAATGGAAAACGAAAACTCGCAACAGAGATGCATTGTTTGTTGTAATTTGCTGTAAAACCTACAATTTACTGTGTCATGCAATAACATTCTACAGTTCAGAGAGATAATCAATTCTTAGAAATCGATATGGCATCATGACCCTGAGAATATCTGCATCTGACACTTTTTTATCTTTGGCATGCCATAACTCCCGTATTTTTCATCGTACAGACTTCACTCTAGAAGCATTTTTCTTCGTTTTCACATTCCCTAGGTGACCATGTTTTTTGTTTATTTTTTTTGTATTCCTTAAGGGGGTGCAGTGATAAGAAATCTTTGGCATGCCATAACTTCTGTATTTTTCATCGTACAGACTTCACTCCGAAAGCGTTTTTCTTATTTTTTACATGCCTAGGTGAGCATATTTTTAAGAAATTAGTATTCCTCGAAGGAATGCATCGGAATAATACATTTTGACAGAAGTGTGATAAAACTTTTTCGCCAGTATTCAACACAAAGTGCGAAAATGGGGGGTTTTACGCACTCCTAGAGTGCGTAAAACCCCCATTGTTAAAACGAAGAAAAACGCTTTCGGAGTAAAGTCTGTAGGATGAAAAATACAAAAGTTATGGCATGCCAAAGATTTCTTAACACTGCACCCCCTTAAGGAATAAAAAAAAAAGTATGCTCACGTAGAGAATGTAAAAACTAAGAAAAACGCTTCTGGAGTGAAGTCTGTACGGTGAAAAATACAGGAGTTATGGAGTGCCAAACATAAAAAAGTGTGGGATGCAGATATTTTCAGGGTCATTATGGCATCGATAACCCAACCCGTCCTAGAATTTTGTATAAATTTGTATTTATTACAAAAAATAATTGCAGCTTACTGCATAAGTCTACAACTTTTCCGGGCGAAACGTTTCACAATAAATTACAGATTTCTACGAGAAAGTACGAGATTTGGAACATGCTTGTAGTTTGTTGTAAATTTGCATACAAAAATGTGTATTACCAATATCCGATTACAATCAAATCGTTTTAGATTCTTGTAGAAAGTTGTACATTATTATGTGACGTAGAATATTACAACAATTTACAAGCATGTTCCAAATCTCGCACTTTCTCATAGACAGTTGTAGTTTAGAGTTGTTTAGCGTAATTAATTGTACTTTTAAAATATTTTTGCATAGCAAGTTGTAGTTTCGTCATACTTTTTCAGTTCATTTTTTAGTAAAAAGTTGTAGTTACAGCATTGTTTCAGCGTAGGGAGTTGTAGATTTTTTTCCGCCAGGGTTTGTTTCGTGATCGGTATGTTTCTTGATGGAAAAATTAATGGTGGATCAATAAATGTACCAACTAAATTTCCATAATTAAAACATAATAAATTGTGTAATTCACAACTTATATTTTTGACGCAGCGAGATACAAATGAACGGGAAGACTTTGAAATTGAAAGACGATGGAAGTTTGCCTCCGTTCAAACCCATAATCTCGGAACTATCCCAAACGATAACTCTACCGCCGTATTCAATGGTATTTATGGCGATACACGGGATGGATGTTCGTGCTTGTCAATCGTGAAAGGCCAAAAAGAAGCTTTGAAAAGCAAGGATTTTAATATTTACATGTTTTATATGTGTACCTTTTATCTCATATGTGTATGACGAATGTATTCGCTGAGTTTACGATGGACAATACTGATACGACTGCCTAATAAATTTTTTTCAGATAGTTCCTCGTAACTACGACTTTATTATTTCATGATACACAACTAATGTTATACAATTCGCATACGCTTACAACCCTAAAATTGCCATATATTATCAAGGGCGAAAGATATGCACCAGCGACACAAGAAATTTTGATGCAGACAGGATAACGGAATGAATTTGAAATAAACTATACATACATATTTTACATATACATATTTTTATCACTATACTTTTCCACTCATTCAGTCGGATGTGTATACCGAAAAATCTCATCGGCAGTTTTAATCACGAGCTGTGAATTTAAAAAATACTGAACGTAGTGGCATCGCGAATACGGAAGGAAAGATTTTCATTTCAATCCTATGAAATTCCATTGTGATTGGCGATAGAATGACAACTGAGGGAAGAAAACCACCACCTTGATCGCGTTATAACATTTCATAAATCTCACACGTATCCGCTTCTTTTTTTTTCATCTCTTTTTTTAATTAAAGTAGAATTCTAGTGCTTCTGAGATTTGCGCATTTTTGCATATAGACATAAACTCAACAAATCTTCAACTCGTACGTTCCAAAGAACGTTGAAAATTACTGCGATTTCGCAGCATCGAAATATACAGGGACTTAGGTAAAAGTATATTTACATATTTCGTGAATATCGATACAATTATTCCCATTCACTCCGAAGCGGTAACAGTTATGGTCTTTCCCTTGGGATCGTCGAAACGATCCATTGTGCGAATATCCATAATCATGGTGAGTCCCCAGATCATGATAAGCCCAAGAATAAGAGTGACAAAAATTCCGGACCAAATGGGAACGCTGGTAAAACCAACGCAATCGACCGGATAACTAAAACTCGAGTTTTTGGGATCGATTTGAAGTTGGAAGTCCGAAAGTACGAAATCAATGCCAATTTGTCCTTTGTCTTCTATTCTCTTTTGGTAAAATCGCACTTTTGCCGAGCAATGATAGGAAACGTTGTAAGGAAAAATGAAGTACGAATGCGTCGACAATCTTATGGCTTCGCCATTTTCTAGGTAATATGCCTGAGCGGTATAATAACTTGTGCTGTTCATATTAAATTCGAGAGAAACTGTCGCATTCGTCGTAGTAGTATTCGTTATTTCGTATACAAACTCTAATGCTAGAGGCGAATTTGGAGTTCCTTCTCCTTGTTGCTTAACGTCCACTAGTTTGCTCGTTTGTACCTTCTTTTCAGTAATATTCAAAACGGGCTCATCAGCGTAGTAAAGAAGAATTCGTTCGGTTTTAATAACAGGTACCGGTTCGTCGGGTTTCGGTGTTGGCGATGGTGATACATCCGCAGCTCTTCTCACGCGTTCGGATCTGCTAAAAGTGCAAGATTTGCCAGTGAGAACGGCAATGAGATTGGGACTGGATTCTTTGACCATGTTGTAGGTTTCCGAAACTGCATCCAAGTCTGTGGCTGGTGTTATGACTACTTGATAATCCAAGACAGTTTCAAGCTCGTCTTCCCAAGATACATTGTAGTTGGGCAGATTTTCGAATATAGACAGAGGAGAATTGACTGCTGGGAGATAAACCATTGAACCATCGTCCGTCAGATGCATCAGACCCTGGAAAATATTGATAGAGATTGCAATCCGATTTATACTTCATACACAAGTGAAACAAGAAAGAAGCATTCAATGTATAGCCTCTGTGCTTCTAAATTGTTCATCAATAAGAATTCATAAGTAGATTTATCGTATTTATGCCAATGGAATGGCCATACTTAAGTTCAGTATATATAAATTATACACTAAATGCTTACAGATTAAAGTTGGTTTTCTTTGCACTAAAAAATAAATATTTGAAGGAAATTCTTGTTGGAATTCTACATTGCTCTGATGCTAATGAAACAAGGTATTGCACACAGAATACTCTATGCATGAAAATAAGCCATTCGCAAAGATACACACTGGATTTGCTATCCGCAGAATTTTGTTCTCTGGGTACCAAAAAATAAGTAATTGAAGAAAATTCTTGTTAGAATTCTAGATACCTCCAATGGTAATGAAACATGGCATTGTGCACAGAACTTTTATGCACACTCTGCATATAAAAATAAACCATTTACAATGATACACACTAAATTTGCTACCCATAGAATTTCATTTGGTGTGTACCAAAAAATAAGTAATTGAAGAAAATTCTCCTTGGAATTCTACATAGCTCTGATCCTAATGAAACAAGGCATTGCGCACATAATACTCTATGCATGAACATAAACCATTCACAAAAATTCACAGTTACACATTGAAATCCTAATGCTAAAATTGTAAGGATATCAAATTGATGTCTTTGGAATTGAAGCCATGATCCAAAAAATAATTTCTTAAAAACATAGCACAGCCAATTTAATATTGTACTGGAATATCGAAGAAAACACAAAATATGTAGTGCTTCAAGGTTGTTATGTCAGTTTTATAATATTGTACTGGAATATCTAAGGAAACACAAAAAACTTAATGCTTGAAAGCGATTATATGAGTATTGTAATATTGTACTGGATTATCAAAGGAAACACAAAAAACTTAACGCTTCAAGGTGATTATGTGAGTTTTATAATATTGTACTGGAATATCAAAGGAAACACAAAATACTTAGCGCTTCGAGGTAATTATATGAGTTTTGTAATATTGTACTGGAATATCGAAGGAAACACAAAAAACTTAACGCTTCAAGGTGATTATGTGAGTTTTATAATATTGTACTGGAATATCAAAGGAAATACAAAATACTTAGCGCTTCAAGGGGATTATATGAGTTTTGTAATATTGTACTGGAATATCGGAGGAAACACAAAAAACTTAATGCTTCAATGTGATTATATGAGTATTGTAATATTGTACTGGAATATCGGAGGAAACGCAAAAAACTTAACGCTTCAATGTGATTATATGAGTATTGTAATATTGTACTGGAATATCAAAGGAAACACAAAATATTTAGCGCTTCAAGGGGATTATATGAGTTTTGTAATATTGTACTGGAATATCCAAGGAAACACGAAAGACTTAACGCTTTAAGGTAATTATATGAGTATGATAATATTGTACTGGAATATCAAAGGAAACACAAAAAACTTAACGCTTCAATGTGATTATATGAGTATTGTAATGTTGTACTGGAATATATCAAAGGAAACACAAAATACATAGTGCTTCAAGGTGGTTATATCAGTTTTATAATATTCGACTGGATTATCGAAGGAAACACAAAATACTTATCGCTTCAAGGTGATTATATGAGTATTGTAATATTATACTGGAATATCGGAGGAAACACAAAAAACTTAATGCTTCAATGTGATTATATGAGTATTGTAATATTGTACTGGAATATCAAAGGAAACACAAAATACTTAGCGCTTCAAGGTGATTATATGAGTTTTGTAATATTGTACTGGAATATTGAAGGAAACACAAAAAACTTAACGCTTCAAGGTGATTATGTGAGTTTTATAATATTGTACTGGAATATCAAAGGAAACACAAAAAACTTAACGCTTCAATGTGATTATATGAGTATTGTAATATTGTACTGGAATATCAAAGGAAACATAAAATACTTAGCGCTTCGAGGTAATTATATGAGTATTGTAATATTGTACTGGAATATCGGAGGAAACACAAAAAACTTAACGCTTCAATGTGATTATATGAGTATAGTAATATTGTACTGGAATATCAAAGGAAACACAAAATACTTAGCGCTTCAAGGTAATTATATGAGTTTTGTAATATTGTACTGGAATATCGAAGGAAACACAAAATAGTTAGCGCTTCAAGGGGATTATATGAGTTTTGTAATATTGTACTGGAATATCGAAGGAAACACAAAATACTTAGGGCTTCAAGGTGATTGTATGAGTTTTATAATATTGTACTGGAATATCGAAGGAAACACAAAATAGTTAGCGCTTCAAGGGGATTATATGAGTTTTGTAATATTGTACTGGAATATCAAAGGAAACACAAAATACTTAGCACTTCAAGGCAGTTATGTGTGTTTTGTAATATTGTACTGGAATATCGAAGGAAACACAAAATAGTTAGCGCTTCAAGGAGATTATATGAGTTTTGTAATATTGTACTGGAATATCGAAGGAAACACAAAAAACTTAACGCTTCAAGGTAATTATATGAGTTTTATAATATTGTACTGGAATATTGAAAGAAACACAAAGAACTTAATGCTTCAAGGTGATTATGTGAGTTTTATAATATTGTACTGGAATATCAAAGGAAACACAAGAAACTTAACGCTTCAAGGTGGTTATGTGAGTTTTGAGATATGTGACCCAATTTCTAAGTACAAACCTCTTTGTGCTGCGTAAAGTCCTCAACGCAGAGATTTTCCCTGACGAAGACGAGCACGGGACTCCCAGACCCGCCCACTTTTTTCATTACGGCTTTCTCGTATTCCGCTTGCGACGTCTTTTGCAGAGGATTCACAGAGCTCGATGGTGAGCCATTGGTTTCGCCACCACCCCATATCAGCACTGGAACTGTATCTCCGGCGTTTGCAGGCAACGTAGGGAAGACTAACGTCAAACCCAAAACCCAAGTTAAAACGTAATAACGCGAATCCCTCATTCTCGTGACTTTGTTACGCGAGGATTTTTGGGCGAGTCGGAATAAGTTTCACGTACTGGGCTGGATCCAAGCAGAAGGCACTCACGCGCCTGATCAGCCGCTGTCATATGACGTGATCACGTGATGATTCAACTTCCTTTTCTTGACGTTTGAACGCTGTAATCGCGCGCATTTTCGAGGCCTCCTCGTAAATAAATTATATGTAGATTGATACTGATCGATAAAATTTTAATGAGATTTAACCGTATGTTATCATCTCCATCTATTCGGACCGTTAAGGGATTTTTCCAGTGTGACAGCCCGAAAAATAGTCTATTTTCACAATTTTTTTTCGGGCGGTTACTATACGCCGATCAATCTAACATTTTTATGACTTATTAAGGTAATCATGAATGACAGAAAATGATTTTTCATGAGACGATTTTTATTCTTTAAATAATTTTTTTTAATTGTTGAAAATAATAATGTTGATAATAAAGTCTCATGGTGGACATCCTAGGGGTCGCAAATTTGATCTAAAAAAAAAACCCAAAGGATTATTAATTAGTATGCGATTCGCTATCGCGCTATGGACGCTTTTTTTAAAATCAAAATTGACAAAATGGCGGCGGTTTGAATAAAAAGTACCGATTTTAGATTAGATTATTTAGATAGAAAAATTTGAGAGGATGTTTTTGACCGTATATACTAATGGATAAGACCAAAAAAAACATCGATTTTTTTTTCACACTGGATCGTTTCACACTGGAACATCCCTTAATCGATTTATACAAATTGAATCGTTGTTATTAGTTTCCTGTAGTTTTTGTTTTCTATGAGTTAATGTTAGAGTTTTAAAACCCCATTATAATTTATGAAATGTAGTTTACAGTACAGTTTGTTTTGTAATTATGATTTCATAATAATAATATGTAGTGATTATAAAATAGAGTGTAAACAGTTTAATAGCTGCAAAAAATACTAATTTTCGTTTAACTGTTAGAAGAAATAGGGGGAAAAAATGGAAGAGATAATTAATGCATTTTTTTCTTAATGCATTAATTATATTCATCTTCATTTTTTCGAAAAGATTTACATGAAATTTTATTACAAAATATTAATATTTGCAGTTATTCGAAAGTTTAGTCATTGTATTATAATCGCTACATGTTATTATTATGAAATCATAATTATTGCATTGATAACTCTGGTTAACGAGATGTGTTACTCGTTTTTGTCGTTCTCTCTCGCTCTACCGCGAGCGCCAATGGCGCTTTCTCGCTCGCACTCACGGCGATTCGGTCAGTGTAACACATCACCTTAACATAAGTTCGAGAAAAATGAGAGGGGATTGCAAACACTTCTCGATGGTATAAAAATCTGAAAAAATTCATGCATGTTAAAGGTACTAAAAAGATTAATTTTGCATAATAATTATTCTAAAATATTATTAACAAATTGATGAAAAAAAAACAAAATGTTTAACAAATCTCCCGGATACCCACAATTTGAAAAAATGAAAATGATTCATTCATTTTTCTGAATACGTATGAATTTTTTCAGATTTTAAAATTCAATTTGAATTTTGTATTTTTTCACGGATTTTTTCCATATAAAAACGAAAAAAATTCAAAGTGAATTTAAAAATCTGAAATAATTCATATTGATAAAATTTGTGATACTTCATAAATTCGCGAACCAAAATCCGCATTCGGAAAGACAGGATTTTAAAAAATCGTTTTCTATCATTTATTTTTACCAGGACTTTTTGTCCTCATGTACTTGACTTTGCACGACGGCAATCTATAAAACAAAAGGCAACTCTTTTTCAGTTAGTGTCAAAATTTCGCTAATGATGGATCTGACGAAATGATAAAGTAAAATTTTCAATTTTTTTAACGCTGGAAAAGAAAGTTTCACTAAATTGCAGCCATGGGTCAGACTGGAGCAGCAACCGAAACCGTCATGTATACGGTACGTTAATAAAATAGCTGGTAATCAAACGAATTGTTGATGCGAAAATATCTTTACGTGCACTTTTCCAGCAAAAAGTGGAACCTTAAAACGCATAACAATTACGTACTTTTTACAATTAAGCGCCTTTCGTTTAATCGATGGTGGTGCCGATTGATACCACCGATTTATTTAATTTTTAAGAAATTTACGTTAAAACTTTGTAAAATTATCGCTCATAAACATTAAGGGAGTCTTCTAGTGTATATACCCATTTTCGAGGTGATTTTTTGGGAATTATATTTAAAAACGGTTAAATGTACAGTGTTAATATTTTACAGTTATATTAATACATGTTTGAAGCAACATCTTGAATTTTTTTAAAGCCTTTTATTCCAAATGAGACAAGATATTTAATGTTGCGCAGGTCATGACGCAAAAATTCTTTTTAGTTGCGCGTTATCTGAAACAAATTTTTTTTAAAATTCTATTCTTAACAAATATAGTTATCGTTCGGCCCTCTAATAAAAAATTTTATGAAAAATTTACAAAATGGCGACGCTTCAAAAACTGTACTCTGATTTTCACAGTAAAATTTTCACTTCTCGTGACTCGAAAAAATACTAATTATAAGACAATAATAAAAATGGAGGGCCGCACGATAGTCATATTCATAAAGGATAGAATTACAAAAACGTTTGTTTCAGATGACCAGGACGACCAAAATCTCAATGCCCGACTAAAAAGAATTTTCACGACATGACCTGCGCAACATTAAATATCTTGTCTCAGTTGGAATAAAATACTTTGAAAAAATTCAAGATGTTGCTTCAAACATGTATTAATATAACTGTATAATATGAACACTGTACATTTAACCGTTTTTCTAAATTTAATTCCCAATAAACCACCTCGAAAATGGGTATGTACATTAGAAGACTCCCTTAAGGTATTCCTTTCGAAGTGTCGAGTTCGCATAAGTTTTTGAACAATTAGGGGGAATTGCAAACACTTCTCGATAATACAAAAATCTAAAAAAAATCATGCATATTGAAAGTGTGGAAAATATTAATTTTGCATAATAATAATTCCAAAATATTATTAACAAATTGATAAAAAATAAAATTCTTCAACAAATCTTTCGACGACCTAATTTTTTTTTCAGTAAAAATAATTCCTTTATACTTCCGAATACGTATGAATTTTTTCAAATTTTTTAATTCACTTCGAATTTTGGGATTTTCCCCATGTAAAAAAACGAAAAATTCAAAGTGAATTAAATTTTTTTTTAAATTCATGCGTATTCAGAAAAACGGTGGAATTATTTTTGCCGAAAAAAAAATAGGTTGTCGAAAGATTTGTTGAACAATATTATTTTTCATCAATTTGTTAATAACATTTTGGAATTATTATTATGCAAAATTAATCTTATCCACACCTTCAATATGCATGATTTTTTTCAGATGTTTGTATTATCGAGAAGTGTTTGCAATTCCCTCGAATTTTTCGAAAACTTTTGCGAACTCGACACTATTCGAAACGACTACCTTAATATAAAATAGTACAAGTGATGCTTGAAATTTTATTCAGCAACTGCAACCATGGAGCACGGTTGGTGCCATGCCCTGTATGGAACAAGTTTCCGGTCCTCCGATTCCCGCTAGAGTCGGAGAATATTACAGAACTCCCAAGCCTCATCCATGGCGACCAACGTTGGGTTTTGAAACTGTTCAAGTCACTCCTCTGTAAGAAGCACACAAATTATGTTGCATATTAATCTATAAATTTTACTTATGCAATTGCCTTTTTTTTAAATTAATTTTATTAAACATATATTTATATTATTTGACTGATTTATTGAATTAAGTGAAGCATGAATTTTACTTATGCAATTGCCTTTTTTTAAAATTAATTTTATTAAACATATATTTATATTATTTGACTGATTTATTGAATTAAGTGAAGCATGAATTTTACTTATGCAATTGCCTTTTTTTTAAATTAATTTTATTAAACATATATTTATATTATTTGACTGATTTATTGAATTAAGTGAAGCATTCGCTTAAACATATAGACCCACTCAACCGATTACCAATCAACTTGTCGATCCATGCTATACTCCAGAAGGAATGGCTACAGAACCCCTTAAATTTCCGAATCTTGTTACGGGCTTTGAACGAAATCCAGCTCATGCTGCACGTGCAGCTCTCTACACAAGATACACACCTTACGAATGGGCGCAGAATCAATTACGATTTTACAATGAAGCTGATGCCAATCGTCATTATGCTGACGGAATGCGAAAAGATGCAGTTCGACTTATGCGGTATGCAATTCCGCTTTTTTGAATTCCTAATCACAGTTGTAAATCCTCATTAATTCATGAAATATAGTTTACAATATAGTTTGTTTTGTAATTATGATTTTATAATAATCATATGTAGTGATTTTAAAATACAGTGTAAATATTTGAATAGCTGCAAAAAATACTAATTTTCGCTTAAATATTGGAAGATACAGTGGAAAAAATGGAAGAGATAATTAATGCATTATCTATGTTTCTTCATTTTTACAAACAGATTACCATGAAATTTTATTGAAAAATAATAATTCTTGCAGCTTTTCAAAAGTTTAGTCATCATATTGTAATCACAACATGTTATTATTATGAAATCATAATTATAGAGCTCATTGTATCATCATCTTTATTTCTATAAGTATTAGGCATTTACAACTCTGTTCCTAACCAGGGATGGATATTGATTCAATGAAAATGTATTTAAAATATTTTCTGTATAAGATAACTATCGTTAATCACTATGTAAAAAAGGAAATTTTCTCATTTCTGCAATAATTATGAATTATTATTTTTCAATAAATTCTATTAAACAAAGGTTTCAATAATCCTTAATCATTTAATCATGAAAGTATTTTAAATCCATTTTCATTAAATTAATGCCTCAACAATTGTGTTTTCCTGACTGTAATTTAAATTATAAAATATTTTAGCGACGCTGACGAACGTGTTAAAGACGGCCAAATGGATGCAGGTCGCAAACTTGGCGAGAGAATAACTGACATTGAATTTTGGGAACGTGAAATAGCTGCGGAACTCGAGAGATTAATTATAGAAAATAATAGAATGCAGGAGAGCCGAAGGACTCTCCAAAAAGCCATACAAGATCTCGAAGGACCATTGCATATCGCTCAAGAATGCCTGTATCATCGGGAATTCAGAAAAGGTTGTAAATATCGAATAATATTAATAACACTCTCTCACAATGATTAATAATTCGTATCCTAACCAGAGCAGAGATGGGCACATTCGAGTGAAAAAGTACTTAAATACACGATTTAAATACTGAATGATTTTTCACTCATTATTTATTTTCGCTTGAAATAATTTATGGTTTTTCAATCATTATCTTTCTGTATTCAAATAATGAGTGGTTTTTCATTTATTATCTTCTCAGGTATAAATAATTAGTGGTTTTCCACTCATCATTTATTTCAAGTTTAAATAATGAATGGATTTCCACTCATTATCTTTTCGAGGGCAAATAATGAATGAATTTCCACTCATCATTTAAACTCGAAATAAATTACGAGTGGTTTTTCACTAACAATTTAGTTGGATTTTAGATAATGATTTTTTATCCACTCAGCATTCATTTTGAGATTAAATGATGAGTGGAAAACTACTCATTATTTATTTCGAGTTGAAATAACGAGTGGGTTACCAGAACGAGAAAAAACGCTATCAATAATTAAAAAATTATTAACAATAGTTAATAATATTTAATAATAATCAATAACATTTAATTATAATTACTTAATATTTAATTATTAATATCGTTTTTCTTGTTCGGGAAAACCACTCGTTATTTAAAATCGAAATAAATAATGAGTGGTATTCCACTCATCATTTAATCTCAAAATGAAGAATGAGTGCATAAAAAATCATTATCTAAAATCAAACTAAATTGTGAGTGGAAAAACACTCGTATTTTATTTCGAGTTTAAACGACGGGTGGAAATTCATTCATTATTTGCCCTCGAAAAGATAATGAGTGGAAATCCAGTCATTATTTAAACTTGAAATAAATTATGAGTGGAAAACCACTAATTATTTATACCTGCGAAGATAATAAATGGAAAACCACTCATTACTTGAATTTGGAAAGATAATGAGTGAAAAACCATACATTATTTCAAGCGAAAATAAATAATGAGTGAAAAATCATTCAGTATTTAAATCGTGTATTTAAATACTTTTTCACTCGAGTGTGCCCCTCTGATCCTAACTGATGAATTATCAGGGACTGAGTTGGTGCACGATCAGCCAGAGCAATCGTTACTCCGAGAAATTGAGATCATCAGAAACGGCCAGAAAAAATTAGAAAACTTTACAAACAAGTGTTTAAACCAAGTGAGTTAATTTTATATATAATATTTTATAATAAGGATATTTATATGAGAAGAATAATGTTTCAGTTAGCAGAGGGACGAGCAGCTCAAAACGAACTGGAAATGGATATGAGCAATAAGGAATCCGCTCATGGAATAGATACAATGTGCCATCAATTGAATAATTTCAGTCGTGGTTTGCAGTTCTACGGTGGCATAGAAAAATACGATCCATGGTAATAAATTTATTAGAGGTTTTTATGACATCATTTGACATTTGATGGATTTAATTTTGCTGAAAGCGTCACCGACTCTGAATCATGGGCAGAAGCTTCGAACAATATTGTCCAAAAGTCTCAGAGTGCAAGAGCACGATCCTGCCAATTAAGAAGCGATATAAATACAGCGATAAACGCAGTGGCTCAAGAAGTTTGGGATGCTTGGAGCAATACGAATAATGCCCTTGCCAGAAGATCGGCGGAGATGCTCGAAGCTAAGAGCAAACTTCAAATTCACTTGCATAAGGCAAGAGTGATTTACTAAAAAACGCAAATTGTCGAAAGAGAATTTCTAAATTCACAAATTTTAATTATAGATTCAACAAGACATCTTCGAAGTTGAAAAGGCTCTGGAACTGCTTAGAAAAGCCGTTGCGGATAAAAGTGCAGCTCTAAAAGTTGCTCACACAAGACTAGAGGCGAGAACACATCGTCCACAGGCAGAATTATGCAGGGATTACGCTCAACTCAGGTTTTTATATATTCTTCCTTATGGAGGTTCAAGCGCCTCATATTCATTTTTTTCCATAAAAATCAAAATGGCCTTTTTCAGCGAAAAAAAAAATGTTAGTACTTTATTTTGTCGAACAATGCCTGAAAATCATTCTGACTGGATATGGAAAAAATTTAATTGAAAGGTTCATTTGAAAACTGAAATTTTATACCTAAACATGTACAATCAGTGGCTTTGAATATGGCATTCCATACCAACTCGGTCAACGGCTGACCCTCATATTCTTTTTTTTCGCGGTAATTTTTTATGTTATTCTTCCAACTGAAAATTGCATGCAGAAATTTTTTTAGATTTTTTAAGATCAAAATTTCTGAGTTATAAATAATTAAAGCTATCTTAAAAACGCCCTAATTTAAAAAACTCAAAACATTCTCAAAAATACTATGATGTGCAACAAAACGTTTGAATCATAGGCCAGAGTGGGCCAAGACCTCCTGCTATTTCTTTTTTCCCATTTTATAACATTATTCAAAGATTTTTTAAACGTTAAATAGACAACGCTTCGATTTAAATATCTCCAAAACATCTCAAAAATGCTGTCATGACATTCTAATACATATATATACATATTGACAAAAAAAAATCGGATTCTTTTATTAAACTTGCAAAAGGGTGTGTCTGGACCTCTATATGTACCTTTTCACATAGAACCCGCCGGCAGTTTTTGTTTTTTTTTTCAGAATAATAATAAATAAATAAATAAACTATTTTTTAGTTTTTTTTAGAGATTTTTAAATCGGGGTATTTTTCTTAACGTTTGAAATACCTTTAATTAATATTATACAATGAAAAAAAAATTGAAAAAGATCTTTCTCATTTTCCTTCTGATAAAAAATATTGTTGTTCGTCATAGTATTTCTGAGATTTTTAGATCGAAGCGTTGTTTATTTAACGATTAAAAATTCTTTGAATAATATTATAAAATGGAAAAAAAAATAGCAGGAGCCGTTTGTTGCACATCATATTATTATTGAGAATTTTTTGGGATTTTTAAATTAGGGCGTTTTTTAGACAGCTTTAATTATTCATAACTCAAAAATTTCGATAAAAAGAAATCTGAAAAAATTTCTGCATGCATTTTTCAGTTGGAAAAACATAAAAAATTGCTGCTAAAATAAGAAAATTTGACCGAGTTGGTATGAAATGCCCCATATACAGCGGAGTGAAAAAAATAATAATCGGTATTAAAATTCGAGCAAATCACGTGTGTTAAAATTCTGAAATAATTTGAGCATGTTCGTAAAACCCTAAACAACTTTTAAAATATGTAGGAACTTATTTTGAGACCACACAAAATTACGGTGACCCACTGAATATGGAATGCCCCATTTGACAGTGTTAATCTTTTGTCAATTATAGGCTATTGTTTCCAGAGCAAAAAAAGTCCTTCGTAAACAAATAGCTATAACTATTAACCATTTAACCCTATTAAATATCCTGACGATCATTTTATAAAGCATCTTTTCATTAAATTCACAAACGCTGATACAAAAATTTAGCACACTATCCAAATATTTTTGGAATATCAACTAAAATTTTAATTAAAAATCACGCGAAAAGATATTTAAAAATTGGCATTACAGCGAACAATGAAATATTTCCGGTAAAATTATTCAATATTTTAATAATTTCCATTCCTGTTTATAACAACTCTAATGTTTTGTTAATGACGAGTCGACTTTTCACAGAATGGTCAATGAAGTTGGAACAATACAGAACATTATTCGTGAGATGCACATGAAATTGCAAGAATGCGAGGCCCAGCATCAGCAGCTGTTGAAAACGCGGTCTAATCTTGAGGGTGATTTGAAATCGAAAGTTGACGGGCTCTTTATTGATCGTGAAAAGTGTATGGGAATGAGGAGAAGTTATCCCATTACCGCAACCGTAAAGTACTGAGAATAATCTCGTGTTGTCAAACAGTATTTTAATTATGTTTTTTTTTTTTGTAAACAACCTTTATTTTAAACTTCAAGTTTCATCAAAATTCATAACAAAAGTAATTTATCACTAATAGTAATATAATTTCCTGATATCGACGTTGTCGTATCTCGTTCTTAGTAATACATAGGCGATACAGAGCTTTCAAACTCTTTGTGCGGGAAGACGAAGGAACACAGAGATTGTCGACACGATTTGTGCAACAGGAGAGATTTATTGATTCTCCGAATATAGAAATATCTCTGTACGGCAGAGATGTCAGATTGGGCTAAAATATACACGAAATCGATAATAAAAAGAAAGTTTTGAGTAACATAAACTGCATTTTAATGATAGATAATAATCATTGAGCATTTGACATGAATTTGAAAATAAATCTTTATTTTATTCATCAATTTATACGTCATTTCATTTTTCAAAATAAAATATATGATATTTCTTGGCAATTTGACATCTTTGCTGTATAGCACGACTCGTAAAAAATCAGATCTAATAAGATTTGTTTCTACAACTGTACAAGAGTCGGGTCATCTTCATCACAGACATACCTCCCACAAAGCACAATCCCGTTTTCGTGACATCTTTCTTTCGTATTGCGTTATTTAGTCTTTTTTTTGTTGTTTTTTTAGAAAACTTGGTTAATCCTACATCAAGTTATGTACAGGCTCAGAAGTTATTATCTTTTCCATGAGCGAAAAATGGAGTCTTTGCGTTGACTTTTCAATCGACGTTTCTGGTCCACTTGAAAGCTTCTATAGTCTCGTAAATCTCGTTAGCTGCTCTATCATTATCATAGGCGTCCTTGAGGTACAGAATTCTCACGTTCTGCTCGGGATGACATTCAAGGACGTTCCACTTTTCGAAAAGTTTTAGCGAATTTTTAATCGGATCGACGCATAAACTTTCACCTGCGAAGGAAAATTCAGGATATCAATAAAATATAATTGTACATACATGAAAGAATGTTTTCTTAATTACCCGAAAATTGTATAAATTTAAGGAGGTTCGTAAAAAAAATCAAATCCAAGATAAAATTGTAAAAAAAAAATCCTATAACAGCTGTAATGATAACGGACACGTACGCAAAATTTTTAAGGGATTCACCGTGTAGTTTCCGAGATATTAAATAACAAAGTTGCGACTATTTACATGTAAAGAAAAGAAAAGTGAGTCGAATATTGAACTTTTTACGTCTTTGCAAGAGCTAAATCCAAGATAGAATAATCAAAAAAATATTTAGACGTCCGGAAAAGTATCCTGAATAGGGCACGAGCTTGAAATTTGAAGATCACCGCGAAATTGACAGAGAAATCGTTAATTTTTTGCCTCTACGCTTAACGCGGCTCGCATGGTTTCTCGCTCACACGGCGTCAGCCCCTTAACGCGCAGCACAACAGTGCCTATCCCCACCCTGCCGCCATCACCGAACCTCCTTCGAAAGTTTTTAAACGCAATTTTTAGAGAAATCTTTATAAATTCCCAAATGCGCAAATTATGAGATGAAAAATTTGAAAAAAATTGAGCATGCTCCATTCATTCGGATAAATGACGATAAAAATAATCAACCACATCAATGACGGTCGTGGTAAAAGGTGGTCCGATCGGTGTATAATATACGTTATTTTTTTTTCGTAAGTGTGAGTCGGTAATCAATCTTCGAACTTAGCAATCACAAAAGAAAGGCCTTAAGAGGATGCTGGAGTAGATTTTGATACGGATTAAAATCTACTCCAGCATCCCCTTAAACTATAATTAACTAAAAGCCCACAAAGGTTAATGTGGTAGTACTAGCAAATAAATGAATTTCTTTGATTTTATCATTTTAGGAATACTTCATTTTTTTTGTTCAGTCTTCCACGTTTCAAAATTCAACGTACACGCAAGTTTTTGACAACTAAATCGCCGCTTAGATCTGACTAAGTGCGCGAAATATAAAGATCCAACTCGAAGCATTTAGGATTGAATAATTCGTGTTTACTCACCGTAACTCACGATTCCTCGATCGACATTCGTTTTAATCTCACTCAGCACTTCTTGTACCAAATCTCTCTCAGATAAAGAGCGTCCGACGAGTTTTCGTAGCGTAAACGCGCTGAATGTGTAGGTATCGATAAGAGGCCTCAAAATAGTGTGAAGGAATTCCATGTGACTCGAACATTCATCTTCCAGATTGAGTTTGTATTCTATTTTTCTCGTTCGTGCTTGAACAATGTTTTCTTCGTCGGAGCTGTCGTCGAGTGTCTCGGCGAACCTTCTGCTCCACAGTTCTTCTTCCAGATAACCTTCCTAAAAGAACAAATACGATAACATCAATATCAGCTTCAGAGAATTACCCTGATTAAAGTAAATAAAAATCTAACAAACCTCCTGTAGAGATATTATCCCAGTAGAGGTGAGATTCGATATTGCTTCGTTGATAACCATTTCCAAGTCTTGGCAAGGTTTACAAAATATAAATTCGTGCTTGAGAATATCACACAACTTCAGTGACTTCTCGACAAGGACTGTTTTGAATACTGTTATATCGTTTTCCGCTATCGCTCGTGGATCGTTGATTTGCGATTTTAGAGCAGCGTACAAAGCACTCACTGAAAATAGGAAAATCCTTATAGCTTTAATAGTTGTAGATATTCATTTTCTGTGAAGATTAATTCGATTGGAATTATATTTTTGTGACTAAATTACTGATAAGCATTTTATCAAGGAATCGAGTGATGTTCGACAGAAAGTATTTGTAATGGCTATAAAGTCAGAGTGCATTAAGGGGAAGCTGGAGTCGAGTGCAGAAGCAGGTTTTTACCGACCGAAGTCGGTAAAAGCTTTTTCGTAGTTTTGATTATTCTTCGTTAATACGCTACAGATATGCTTCAAATTATACACGATTGTAGTATCAACATAAACAAGTGGACGTACATTCGAATATTGGGTGAATACGTACAATGAATGAAGATATTCGTATATTACTAAGCCTGGATCATCGCGGGGATCGCAAACAGACTACGTGATCGTAGTTTCGGTTTTGCGTGGATTCCTTTTGTGTAATTGACTTTTCAACGCTCGCAGAATATTCAGAGAACGCTAAAGAATGGACGTACATTTCGATTTAACGTATGTGAATTCTAGAATCTTTTATATCGTACCAAACAGGCGATGCTGTCAAACCCTGGCGGCCATTTTGATTTCGGGAGGTTTAGTATTATACGATTTTTTTCATTTATTGTACGTTTTCACCAAATATTCGAATGTACGTCCACTCGTTTATGTTGATATTACAATCGTGTACAATTTGAAGCATGTTTGTAGCGTATTAACGAAGAATAATCAAAACTACGAAAAAGCCTGTTTTTACCGACCAAAGTCGGTAATAAAATCTACTCCAGCATCCCATTAAGGAGATGCTGGAGTGGATTTTGATATCGACTTTGGTCGGTAAGTTTCTCGATTAGGACACAGGTGGCGCCGACGTAGTCTGTTTACTTTTGTCAAAAGACACCGAAACTCCCGAAAAGCAAAACGGCCGCACACCATATGTCAACAGACCTTTGCTGTAAGATATAATTGTTTCTGGAAATTAAATATGTAAAATCAGACCGGACGTCAATTCTGTGATGATTTCTAAATATGCCAAAACCATCAGAATCTTAACTACGCAAGTCAAATCCATATATAGTGTATACTACGGTCGCATTGCAGAGATTCGGAGCTTTTGCCAAAAGTAAACAGACTACGTCAGCGCCACCTGTCTCCTAATGACGGAACTATATTCATGCTCTTTACCAGCTTTGAGCCCGTGCGAAAAGCAATCAGTCTTTGCAATCGTAGTATACACTATTCGTGGATTTGGTTTGTGTAATCGACATTCCGACGGTTTTGAAAGGTTCAGGAATAATCAAAGAATTAATGTCCGGTCTGATTTAACACATCTGAGTTCCAAAAATGTTTATATCTTACCTCAAAGGACCTGTTGACATTTCGAGCGGCCACATGGAAAAAAGGCTTGGTTACACACGCGCCAGCCATTTTCTTGGTTAGACCATCAGATTGTTGGTTATGCCAACCAAGTTATTGGTTATGTTACAATGCCGCTTGGTGGCGCTGACCAATAACTTAGTTGGTCTAACCAATTAATTGGCTAGCGTATATATGTATAACCAAGCATTTTTTTGCGTGCACATTAGTCTTTGAAAGGTTCAGTAATATATAATTTTTTACATTTCTTGTATGTTTTGAACCGGTCGAATTGACCGGACACCAAAGCATGAATGATTTTATTACATCCCTGCAGAATTTGATGTATATTTGTAGCATATTTTCGATAAATAGTGTATACTACAAACTCGCCTATTTTTATCGATCAAAATTGATAAAAAAATCTACTCTAGCATCCCCTTAACATACTTTGTGCTTTATCGCGAAAACTTACGGGTCGGTACTGACTATAATAACTCACGAGGCGTGTTAGTGATTGTGCGGCATAGCATAAATATTTATTAAGATTGGAAGAAATGTCATTTTATAAAACATGAAAAGCACTATGATGCTAATCGTAACGAATGTCCCATTAGTGTTTAAGGATGGACTTGTAAAAGGCGAAATCGCCGTACGGTGGAAATAAATTCTATTCTACTTTGTGCTTTATTCGACTCTTTTATCTAGAGCTGTTATAAATATTACCTCCAAATCATAATCATTCGTTTTAAAAAAAAGTTATTTCAAGTTATTCACAACTATAGTAAAAAAAAAAAAACGTATAAAAAAATATGTCTCTAACGTTAGGATCATCGATAGCTACTTATAACTATTTGCAATTATTATAGTAAATCAAATACATTTGTTTAACTCACTAAGATAGTCCTTGCAACTCATTCTAGCCAAATGGTTGACAATAAAAAAAGAAAGTTTCATCCGATTAAATACTCGGAGAATAAATTTGTATATCTAAATGTTTCGTATTACTAATGAAAACAGTTTTTATCGGCAATAACAATTTATAAATGCTAATTCTCACTATATCAGCTAACCCTGATAGTTAATGACTCTCAAAGTATTAGGTAACGTCACTTATTTTATATTACAGCGATTTGGAAATCTCGGAAAGAATATATAGATCTTGTGATTTCGGTTAATTTTTTTTTCATAAGAGTTCTTGAATTTTAAGAAGCTTAAGAAATTGTTTGGCTCAATATTTTGGCAAAAAATTTTTAGTATGCAATTTTTTGTTTGCGAGCAATTTTTTGCAAGTTTTTTTTTGTAACGATTTCTTTTTGCGCGAAATATTGAACAAGCAATTTTTTAATTGGAAGGACTTTTTTGCGAGCAATTTTTTGGCAAGCAATTTTTTGATTGTAAGGATTTGTTTGCGAGCAATTTTTTGGCAAGCAATTTTTTGATTGTAAGGATTTTTTGCTAGCAATTTTTTGACAAGCAATTTTTTGATTGTAAGGAGTTTTTTGCGAGTAATTTTCTGGCAAGCAATTTTTTTATTGTAAGGATTTTTTTGTGAGCTATTTTGTGGCAAGCAATTTTTTTATTGTAAGAATTTTTTTCGAGCAGTTTTTTGGCAAGCAATTTTTTTATAGTAAGAATTTTTTTCGAGCAGTTTTTTGGCACGCAATTTTTTTATTGTAAGGATTTTTTTGCGAGCAATTTTTTGGCAAGCAATTTTTTTATGGTAAGGATTTTTTTCGAGCAGTTTTTTGGCAAGCAATTTTTTTATTGTAAGGATTTTTTTGCGAGCAATTTTTTGGCAAGCAATTTTTTTATTGTATGAATTTTTTTGCGAGCAATTTTTTGGCAAGCAATTTTTTTATTGTATGAATTTTTTTGCGAGCAATTTTTTTATAACAAGGATTTTTTGTGAGCAATTTTTTGGCAAGCAATTTTTTTATGGTAAGGATTTTTTTGCGAGTAATTTTTTGGCAAGCCATTCTTAGTTTGGAAGGCTTTTTTTGTGGGATGGTAAATCTATCCTCAAAAATACGTTTCCATCGAACGATGTCACGTTCGAATTTATTTTCATTCTTAGGACTTGCAGAAACGTACCTATCACACTTTCCATCACGTAGTGTAGCATCATCGTATTGCTGTAGTACGCCAATTCGATAACATTTGGAAGAATCGACACAGGCCGAACCATAGTAACGCTTTGCGTTCTGGCCACTTGATCATCGACGGTTTCAGTTATTTCTTGTCGCTGCTGTTTTACTAAACCCGGACCCAAGATATCCAACTGAAAGCAAATAAAAATAGAAAAACACATTTATTATTATTTATTGTTAGTAACAAACATAAATATAATTGATACAAGTAAAATAACAATTATTCACTAACCGCGTGATTTATTATGTCGATGCTCTCGCCGCAATATGCGATGTCTTTGTTCGCCATTTCCAGCTTATTTCTGAGCATTTCGAAGCCTTCTACGAGCTTATCCAAGGTGCAGCCATCGCGGAACTTATTTAGAAGTAGAAAAGCGACGACATTGGTCGACATGATGGGCGTAGATTTCGAACAATCTTTAATCAATGAAAAGTTCGTTTAATTCTAATTCCATACACATTTGACACATTTATATGTTTGCGTCTTATTTCTGTACAAACAAAAATGTTTCTAGGACGATTCAATTTCGAAAAACATATCTTCTATAATAATTTTCTTATAATTTCTTTGGGAATGAATCTCAACCATAATTAAAGCTCTCTCTAAATAACAAGTCTACCAGTTTACATTTGTTGTACAAAACTAAAATATTTTTTTATCGGTTTATCGGACAACATTTGGTATCGGTGTTGGAAAGCCGGAGCGTTTTTGTTGTGCTGCAAGTGTCAATTGGTAGACACGGAGATTTAATTATGGATGGCCTGAATTATAATGGAATTACTTGGTAGTTGGAATACAAATGTACTTGCTGCCAGCATAATTGTATCATTTATAGTATTTTTAATGTGTCAAATATTCCTGAACGTATCAAAAAGTCATTTCTTACCATACACGACGTGCCTGGCTATACAATCGACTAGCTGTCTATGTTCCTCGTCTACAAAATCCGTGCCGTACAATGACGAGCTCGACATGGTGTATTTTAACACAGGTTTTTCCGAAGAAACGTTTGGCACTGTTAATCTGTTTTGATTAACTTGGAAGGACTTCATCATCTCCTGCAAAATCATCAACTGTAACTAACATTGTTCCTCACAAAAATTATGATAAATTTGGGTGGGGGTCAAAACAGCGAATGGCTAAAATAGCGAATTTCAAAATAAGAAACGTCTAAATATAGAATCGCCATCATTATGAAATTCCCATTCACTATTTTGGCCATTTTTAAATTTTTATTATTTCTATTATTTCTATTATTTCTATTATTTTTGATATTTTAGCCATTCGTTATTTTTATTACATTTTAATAAGATTGGAGGTCAAAATAGCGAATAGCTGTAATAGCGAATTTCATAATGATGGCCATTCTAGATTTAGCTGTTCCTTATTTTGAAATGCGCTATTTTAACCATTCGCTATTTTGGACTTTCGCTATTTTGACCCCCCATCCATAAATTTGAACTCACTCGCAGAGAGAATGGTTGACAAAAGTCGATTTTCAAAATCCCATAATTTCCCATAATAGTCGCCCAAATTGCGCTGATTGTCGAACGAAAAGTTTCCATTTTCTTTGGCTGTCCTAGCTGCTCCCTGACAAAATTACCGTCAACCAGACGTTCGTAATTCATCGCTATTGGCACTAAAAGAGCGTCCTCGATCGTTCCGTCCAGATAAGCATCGACGACAACGCTCAGAATTCCACCTTTGGGCATGCAAGGCTTGCCCGTTCTGGTACGACCGCCCTCAACGAAAAATTCAATATTATGGCCAGCCCTTAAACTCTCCATGAGGTATGTGTGCAGTGTAGCTCGGTATAAAGTGTCTTTACGACCGAGAGCAGGATCTATGCGACGTTTTATGAAAAACGCGCCAAGGCCGCGTAATAACCACCTAAAAGACACAAAATTACACAATATTCTATGTAGTCAAAGATAATTCGAGTTATAATTTCAAAGCGACCGTTAAGAAGCCGACGTGCGGAATAATAAGAGTAAAAGAAAAAAAGAATATTCTTTTTTAATTAGCAGAATAAACAAGCATACCCGAAAAATGGAATCTTCAGATTGTCACCAGCAGCGATTAGTGGATTTCTCACGTCATTTATCAGCAGAATAAAGCTAATCATAATATAGTCCAAGTGACTTCTATGAAGTGGCAAAAAAACGAGTGGAAGTCCGCTGTCGTTTGCCTTTTTCAGCATTTCGATTTGCGTCGGCTGAACAATAGCGGATTTGATGAAACGTGGCAACAATTTGTAGAGAATCCATGCAGTCAGCTTGAGCAATGTGTCGCTTATGGTGCTCTGCATATGCAGCAATATCGTCTTTGCACGTGCTTCGGCTTGGGCGAACGCCTGTTCTTCCGGAACGCCGTCATTCTCGACGCTCTCGACGGCCGCTATTTTGATAGCTTCCTTGAGCCTTTCGTCATTCAAAACCTGTCGAATATTGAAAAAGATTGTAATAAATCGTGTACATGCATCGTTGCAAGATTATCGCGTCAGGTCGCGACACATCTTGAACCCCAATCGTCGTTGTCGATGTTGCAACATTAACGTCAACAAATATGTAAGATATTACGACATTAAACGTGCTCGGACTCACCGTTTGCGTTACTCTCGGATAGTGAAACTTCCTGAAGCTATAAACGTGGGACACGTGATAAAAGATTTTTGAGAGAAGACTCGGTCCTGGCTCCACCAAAAGTATATTGACTCCACTTGCTTGATACTGTTTTGTTGCGGTACTCACAAATGAACCCTGAATAAAGAAACCTCCAATAAAATCCAATGCTTTTACAGTATTTACGTATAATTGCTTCCTCATAGAGGAAGCTTCGTTTTCGTAAACAAAATTTTTCGAGATTTTCATGTCAGGACACTCAGAATGGTCCAAAACGTCGAGAAAAGTATTTTAGAAAAAGTGTCCAGATATATGTGGGCATATCTCACAAACCTTTGACTTTCGTATAACTCAACTGCGGAATGCTATAGTAATTTACACAGAATGAATTACGCGGGTATCAAACTTTTACTAATATGTACGAAGCATAATCTATCTGAAAAAAAATAATTTAATTTTATAATGCACCAATAAACTGTTTTATCCTGGTTCAAATGCGGAAATTAACAACGTTTTCGCTTGTAACTCTGATTTTCGCGTCACTTCGTACGGGTGTAGCATTGATATGCACCTTCAGAAAAATAAGAAAAAAATCGTGAAATTCTGGTAAGGTGCAATGAACATAATGTACCTAATTGTAATCGCCAAACATGTCAGAAAATTAAGCGGTTATCCTGTGAACATCTGTCACTCGGTTTCAATGGTGAATCTGACATCCACCGTTATATGGTGCAGGAATATCAGCACAAGCTAATTGAGCCAAATTAATTGGATGCACATAAAGGTAGGATCATCACGGATTAAATGAAGTGAAATTTATGTCGGAGAGTCAATTATTTTGCTCGCAACGTTCTGCGACATGGACTCATATTAAATGTCAGGTTTTTTGCATCGTTATCCGGCCAAACTAGTCAAGTAAGATAATTAAATTCCATCTGAGAATATTATTCTTATCACGAATTAGATGTGCGCAGATGTGCCCGACCTCTCGACGAGAAACAATTTTTTTCTGGGTCAAAATGTATTCAATTGTCAGGTTCGAGAATGTCAGGTTTATAAATTCGCATAATAAATTCAAACTATTATCGTTCCTAAATTATCTAAATTATATTTTGAGTTAGTAGAGTCATTACCAGTCATACTTTTCATTCTCTGCATATGAATTGAGTAAAATTGAATTTGAAAAATGACCTATTGGAAGGGTTAAAACTATGCCTTCAATGGGTCATTTAAAAAAAAAAGTTAAATTGAAAGTAAGTTAAACACTTGTAAAACACAATAACACATAGTTCCTACAATGAATTAGCACCAAATAAATGATTTTTTGTTAAAATGATAATATGATTTTTTATGCGAGCACTCTGTATATGATGCTTTGTCCATGAACGAATGTTGCTTTCTAAAGGTCTTATGATGAGTACAAAAAATTGGCGCTCCTGTGCTCCTTAACTAGATTTTTATGTGTGTGGCACGCTTGCAAAATTCAAACCGCTGTATCTCGAAAATGGCTTTAACAATCAAGCTGAAATTTGGCGCGCTGCTAGAGAAGCAACGTTCCTTCCTATATACACATTTTTGAAAAAATTGAAAAAGAAATGCAGATTTTACAAGCCTTTCAATTTTTCGAAAAATGTCTGTATGTTCTCTAGCTTCCACAATTTTTCAGATAATAAGCTAAATAGTTCTGGACAAATAGAGAAATGAAAAATGAAGGTCGGTATTGAATTTGAGCGAAATCCATAAAGCGGTTTAGATTTTATAAAATTTTGAATTTCCGAAAAAATGTTGTTTTCGTTCTTATTCAAGTTAAGTTCGATCAAACCTGCTAAAATCTTTTGCAAGGTAAAATTAACATCCAGTTGTAGTAGATATCGAATTTAGTGAAGATTGGTAAAGTGATTCAGATTTTATAAGGCATTGAATTTTTCAAAAAATCTCTGTATGTTCTCTAGCAAACACCATTTTTTAGATAATGAGCTTAAACAGTTTTTGAAGAATAAAGCAATGAAAAATGACGATCGGTATTGAATTTAAGCCAAATCTATAAAGCGGTTTAGATTTTATAAAATTTTGAATTTCCGAAAAAATGTTGTTTTCGTTCTTATTCAAGTTAAGTTAGATCAAACCTGCTAAAATCTTTTGCAAGGTAAAATTAACATCCAGTTGTAGTAGATATCGAATTTGGTGAAGATTGGTAAAGTGGTTCAGATTTTATGAGGCATTGAATTTTTCAAAAAATCTCTATGTTCTCTAGCTGACACAATTTTTTAGATAATGAGCTTAAACAGTTTTTGAAGAATAAAGCAATGAAAAATGACGATCGGTATTGAATTTAAGCGAAATCTATAAAGCGGTTTAGATTTTATAAAATTTTGCATTTTCGAAAAAATTTTGTTTTCGTTCTTATTCAAGTTAAGTTCGACCAAACCTGCTAAAATCTTTTGCAAGGTAAAATTAACATCCAGTTGTAGTAGATATCGAATTTGGTGAAGATTGGTATCATTGGTTGTCAGATTTTATGACATTGAATTATTTCAAAAAATCTTTGTATGATCTCCAGCTTCCACAATTTTTTAGATAATGAGCTTAAACAGTTTTTGAAGAATAAAGCAATGAAAAATGGCGATCGGTATTGAATTTAAGCGAAATACATAAAGCGGTTTAGATTTTACAGAACTTTGAATTCTATAAAATTATTCTTTAATTTGTATTTGAAATAAGGATGCAAAGTAGAACTTTGCACATTGCTTCGTCAATAATTTTCATCTTTCGCAAAGCTTCCTCTATGAGAAAGCCAAAAAAAAAATAAAGAAACTTCCTCATAGAGTCGGCGTTGCGAAAGACGAAAATTAATGAGGAAGCAATGTGCAAAGTTCTACTTTGCATCCTTTTTTATTGTCGTGCGATTATACCAAAATTTGCAAAAATATTAAGAGAATTAATTTGAAGAACGAAATGCCTGATGTAATACGACGTTTCTACGAAAACCTCTTGGATCGTGCAATGTGCACATTGTGAAATGTCAATTTAAACCCCGTTTCAGTCCCTCACTTACGTTCTCCGGATATCCATGCACTACGACGATTCTTAACCATCGCGTAAAGAAGCCTCGTCTATCGTCGTGCATTGTTTTTTTTTTTTTCGTCTCTCGTAGCCAACTAAATAAACAAGAGCCTACAAAAGTTGCGCACCGCGAACGCGGTTTTCATTCGTCGCTAGGAGTTAAAAGGTAGTCGCTTCGTTGAGATCACGGATGATGGTAACCTCTCTCGTATTTTCATTTTTGGCAGATTTCGAATGACGTATATCGACGAGTTGGAAGCATCGATGGGTTGAGTGTAGTTAGCGCTAATATGTTTCGATAGTGTCTAACACTATCTCTCGTTAGGTCGTCGAGTCAAGAAATTACAAAGTTACGTAACTAGATTCGCGAGGCATTTTTGAGTCAACTGTCATTTTACAGCTGTTAATTGATCACATACTGAATTATTATCGCGTGTTCTTCTAATCCAGCGGACTCTCTGATCTGGAACGTTCGAACGTTTTACAAAATGAAGAAAACTAACTTTACGAATCAAACAGTCTTCGTCATACTAATATTCTCGCGACTACTTAGTACTACTATCATGAACGGAAAAAAAAGACGCTCGCGTCTCTTCGTTGCAACGAATGTAGAGGTTTGTTATGTAACGGTAAGATCGGGACTAGCCGCGTGTTCGCGTAGTGGCAACAGACGTTGGCCTCGAGAGAACATGCTACAAGACTGCATGATAGAGAAGAGACAACTCGGCATAGGATCGTCGCTCGTAGCTGTATATTTTTAGAAAGATTTTGGTATTTGGGCGGCCCGCTTACTCGTTAGCGAGTATGCAAAATTTTCCTACAGATGTCAACGTGTGTTCCGAAAATTTCTCGATCGTTCGTTGGAGATTAAATTATTCTGGAACACTACACTTAAAAAAAGAGGCTTGGTTTGACTTACTAAGATGTTGGTTAAAAATTTGACGAATAAAAATTTGGTAGGCTCGTCCAAGTTATTCGTTAGGTATACTAAATATTTGGTTGTTTTACCAAATCCTTCACGATAAAAAAAAATCTACATGGAATTTAATGGAAGTTTTTGTGCATAAACTCTAGTATATTAAATTTAATATACAAGTGTAATGTAAAATTAATGTATGCACATTCAATAATTTACTTTAATTTTACAGTGGCAGTACTTGAATTTTAATAATTTGCTTTAATTTTACTGGAAAAGTACATGAATTTTATACCACAATTGTATATTAAATTTCAATTACGCTTTATTAATTTTAAATAATAATTTGCTTTAATTTTACTGGAAAAGTACATGAATTTTATACCACAATTGTATATTAAATTTCAATTACGCTTTATTAATTTTAAATAATAATTTGCTTTAATTTTACTGGAAAAGTACATGAATTTTATACCACAATTGTATATTAAATTTCAATTACGCTTTATTAATTTTAAATAATAATTTGCTTTAATTTTACTGGAAAAGTACATGAATTTTATACCACAATTGTATATTAAATTTCAATTACGCTTTATTAATTTTAAATAATAATTTGCTTTAATTTTACTGGAAAAGTACATGAATTTTATACCACAATTGTATATTAAATTTCAATTACGAGTTTATGTATAAAAACTTCCAGTCTTTTTTAACAGTGTTGATTGTGTTAACCAAGAACTTGCTTGTACCTGCCAAGTTTTTTTACTTTCTCATCACATACAAAATATGTGAGAACGAAAGTATTGGAATTCAAAGAAAAATTCGACTCTCAGATTTTTGGTAATACGTGTTGATTTTATTAACCAAGAACTTGCTTGTACCTATCAAGTTTGTTTACTTTCTCGTCACATACAAAGTATGTAAGAGCGAAAGTATTGGAATTGGAAAAAGAAAATTCGACTCTCAGATTTTTGGTAATATTTTTAACCAAGTTTTTGATAGTTCTAACCAAGCCTTTTTTCTGAGTGTACGATTAAATTACCCTCGACGATGGTGTGCATTTATTGCAGCATTGATAAAGAAACGGCGTTGTTTCATTGAACGCTGGAGCGAGAAGTTCCGATTCCTTGATCTTCAAAAGAGAACTCTCACGATTTTTTCTTGCTTGTTCTCTGTTCTGTATGCGTTTCCTTTGAACCTGCTGACCGGCACGTCGTAGTCCTAAATAATAATGAATTAACATAATAGACTGTCCGTCGCAGGTTGTAAATCGTTTAATCACTCGATTTTTCCTTACCATCGAGAGAAAGTCGGGGCGTGTTTGACTCGGAATTGCGGGTTACGTCGGTTCGGGATTCCCATTTGGCGTACACCTCCTGAAGGCGTGTCGAGAGCACGTCGACCATGTTATTTCCCCTGAAACATTATTCAACGCTTTATAATTCAATTCGATTAGTGTATTTTCGTTGTGGCAAGAAATGTTACCAGTGGAAAATCTGGCAATTCTTTATCATTGCGATTGAAATGCATAGTTTGTCCTTTGAACTACTGAGCTTGTAATCCATATCTGTGGCTCATTATCTCTAATCAGCTCAACGGATATTGCTACGTATTTGAAACAGAATTATCACATTAAGACGCGCAATATTAACAAAAAAAAAAAAAGATACTCGTGTACTTTGTAGCCATTTATTTTATACACGTAGAGGATTATGCACCACTGTACGAAATAACGAAATAATGAAATTCGTTGCAATCATTGCCTGCAACCCTCACGGAAAAATACTAGTAACTAACGAAAAAAACGTTGTTATTAGTTATCAAATAATTTATTGTCCGTTCTAATCGAAACTTGATTAAATTGTCAATTTTTTCTAGATGCAGTCATCGTGAAATTTTTTGTAATTAACTGTACAGCGTATCTACTTTACTTAATTGACTTAACTGATTGTGGAAAAAAGAAATAAATAAGACTACAAAGAAAAATTCTCCATTGACATGCGTTGTCACATGTGACCCTTCAAGTCAATCGTTATTCAGCTGCTTGACCCGAAAAAAGTAAGAAACAAGTGGAATAAAAAAGTACTCAAAATTCAAATTAAAAAAAAATTCATTCCATCTAAGTATCGCAGGTTTTCGTAAGAATTTAACGCGTCTATTTACGTAAAGCTATTTATATTCTTTTGTGACGATTAGGATGTACACAGTTAGAAATTTTTGTATGAAAATTAATATAAAGTATTGGAAGTTTTTTTCGGATACGCGTATATTAAATTTAATAAACAATTATTAATTAATATACAAAAAAAATTGTTGTATAATTAATATACAGTATACTAAACATTTCATAAAAGTTGTGTTTACAATATAATTATTGAAATCTTACAACATATCTGTATATTAAATGAAATTTAATTGCATTTAATATAAATATATTAAATGAAATTTAATATACCGTATCTGGAAAAGAACTTCCAATACATATATTAATTTTCAAAATATTTTTAATAGTGTATAAATGAATAAAATGCGGTTTGTAATATATACACTGTTAGAAAAGACTCGAAGTTTTTATGCATAAACTCGTAATCGAAAGATAATATACAATTGTGGTATAAAATTCATGTACTTTTACTATAAAATTAAAGTAAATTATTGAATGTGCTGTACTATACATTAATTTTACATTACACTTGTATATTAAATTTAATATATTGGTTTATGCATAAAAACTGCCATTAAAAATACATTCAATTTCAAGTAGATTTTTTACAGTGAATATATTAATGTCCAAGATTATATTAAAGGCATGAAGGAAGTGAGGTTTAGCTAATTGTTTTCACTGTAAAAAATATTTGGTGAATTCATATACTGTATAGTAATTTGGTATACTGCATTTTTACTGTACCTGTGTAGGAAATTCAATTTAATATAAAAAAAGAGAATTCAATGTACGAGTTGTAAAATTAAAGCTAATTTATATTAAAAACACGACTCTTGTAACGAATTTAGAAGACTGTATAGAAATTTTTGTATGAATATTAATATAAAGTATTGGAAGTATTTTTGCGGATACGCGTATATTAAGTTTAATACGCAAATGTTAATTAATATACAAAAAAATCGTTGTAAAATTAATATACAGTATACTAAATACTTCATAAAACTTCTGTTTATAATATAATTATTGGAATTTTACGACATATCTGTATATTAAACGAAATTTAATATACTGTATCTGAAACAGAACTTCCAATACATATATTAATTTTCAAAATATTTTTAACTATTAACACGACTTTTTTAACGAATTTGGCAAAATTGTACATCAATTTTACGTTATACTCGTGTAGTAAATTGATATATTCGTTTCTGTAAAAGAACTTTCTGCAACGTGTAGTAATTTTACCTTAAATATTTTTAATAATGTTGGATCTTAAGCGTATCTCTGCACCAGCGATAATGCGACTGTCACGCGGTTGGATGCTGCGCTACGCGACGATCGTCCGAGCGTGGAATCGCCAACGCAGCGTTTAGAATAAAGAAAGATTAAAGGTGCAATATTAAGGAGCCGTTACACTTGCAATTCCACTACGTTCTTTGTCGCAACTTTACTGTAATGTACTTAAATTTTTTTCATTTAATGTTTCCTAGCCTTATAAATAATGCTAATCTTATTATAAGGTGTGAAGAGCTGTGAAGAGGTGTGAAATATTCGTAAACTAAATTTATAGTTTCCAGTAGTTTATAAGCATACCAACCGAAGTAAAAAAAAATTATAAATAGAGTATATAAAAAATATAAAAAATATGTACTGCTTTAAACATAGAGTCTACATGCGCTCTATATGTAATGTATATACAATTTATACATGAATCCAACTTCCCAGGTGATTTTATACATAAATTGCATACAGATTTTATACAAACTATATACGCCCAATTTTTATATTGTTTAGATTATATATAATTTTTTTACTTGGGATTAGCCTTTTTTCATCTGGGAATCTTTCAAGACAAGAGCCTGATACAATAGTTCAGCCCTAAGGTGATATTTTGGGTAATTTTTTTTTTAATTCAGTTTTTATAAGTCTTTCAATTTTTCGAAAAAAGTATGTATGTTCTCTAGCTTCCGCAATTTTTCAGCTAATGAGCTAAATAATTCTGAACAAATAGAGAAATGAAAAATGAAGGTCGGTATTGAATTTGAGCGAAATCCATAAAGCGGTTTAGATTTTATAAAATTTTGAATTTTCGAAAAAATTTTGTTTTCGTTCTTATTCAAATTAAGTTCGACCAAACCGGCTGAAATCTTTTGCAAGATAAAATTAACATCCAGTTGTAGTAAATATCGAATTTGGTGAAGATTGGTAAAGTCGTTCAGATTTTATAAGACATTGAATTTTTTCAAAAAATCTCTGTATGTTCTCTAGCTGCCAAATTTTTTTAGATAATGAGCTTAAACAGTTTTTGACGAATAAAGCAATGAAAAATAACGATCGGTATTGAATTTGAGCGAAATCCATAAAGCGGTTTAGATTTTTTTTTATTTTAAATTTTCGAAAAAAAATTTGTTTTCATTCATATTCAAGTTAAGTTCGACCAAACCGACTGAAATCTTTTGCAAGATAAAATTAACATCCAGTTGTAGTAAATATCGAATTTGGTGAAGATTGGTAAAGTCGTTCAGATTTTATAACACATTGAATTTTTTCAAAAAATCTCTGTGTTTTCTAGCTGCCAAATTTTTTTAGATAATGAGCACAAACATTTTTTTACGAATAAAGCAATGAAAAATAACGATCGGTATTGAATTTGAGCGAAATCCATAAAGCGGTTTAGATTTTATAAAATTTTGAATTTTCGAAAAAATTTTGTTTTCGTTCTTATTCAAGTTAAGTTCGACAAAACCTGCTCAAATCTTTTGCAAGATAAAATTAATATCCAGTTGTAGTAAATATCGAATTTGGTGAAGATTCGTAAAGTCGTTCAGATTTTATAAGACATTGAATTTTTTCAAAAAATCTCTGTATTTTCTAGCTGCCAAATTTTTTTAGATAATGAGCTCAAACATAATTTTATGACGAATAAAGCAATGAAAAATGACGATCGGTATTGAATTTCAGCGAAATCCATAAAGCGGTTTAGATTTTATAAAATTTTGAATTATCGAAAAAAACATTGTTTTCGTTCTTAATCAAGTTAAGTTCATCCAAACCTGCTCAAATCTTTTGCAAGATAAAATTACCATCCAGTTATAGTAAATATCGAATTTGGTGAAGATTGGTAAAGTCGTTCAGATTTTATAAGACATTGAATTTTTTCAAAAAATCTCTGTATGTTCTCTAGCTGCCAAATTTTTTTAGATAATGAGCTTAAACAGTTTTTGACGAATAAAACAATGAAAAATAACGATCGGTATTGAATTTGAGCGAAATCCATAAAGCGGTTTAGATTTTATAAAATTTTGAATTTTCGAAAAAATTTTGTTTTCATTCATATTCAAGTTGAGTTCGACCAAAACGGCTGAAATCTTTTGCAAGATAAAATTAACATCCAGTTGTAGTAAATATCGAATTTGGTGAAGATTGGTAAAGTCGTTCAGATTTTATAAAACATTGAATTTTTTCAAAAAATCTCAGTGTTTTCTAGCTGCCAAATTTTTTTAGATAATGAGCACAAACATTTTTTCACGAATAAAGCAATGAAAAATGACGATCAGTATTGAATTTAAGCGAAATCCATAAAGCGGTTTAGATTTTATAGAATTCATTTATAAAAATTTTTGATTTCGTACTTCTTTTATTTGTATTTAAAATACGGACGCAAAGTAGAACTTTGCACATTGCTTTGTCAATAATTTTCATCTTTCGTAAAGCTTCCTCTATGAGAAAGCCAAAAATAAAATAAAGAAATTTTCTCATAGAGGCGCCGCTACAAAAGATAAAAATTAATGAGGAAGCAATGTGCAAAGTTCTACTTTGCATCCTTTTTTTTTTTACTTTGGAATAGTCTTTTTGCAAATGGGAATCTTCCAAGATAAGAGCCTGATAAAATAGTTCAGTCCTAGGGTGATATTTTGAGTAACATTTTCCATAAATTCCATTTGCATTAATCTTTTCTCTCTACGATAAGAATTTTCTTTTTTTTTCTCCTTTTTTTTTACTTTGGAATAGTCTTTTTGCAAATGGGAATCTTCCAAGATAAGAGCCTGATAAAATAGTTCAGTCAAAGGGTGATATTTTGGGTAACATTTTCCATAAATTCCATTTGCATTAATCTTTTCTCTCTACGATAAGAATTTTCTTTTTTTTTCCTTGATGTAGTTGATGTGGACCAACGAAAACTCGAGAGTCTGTCCGTATCGATGCGGGTTTGAGGATTGGGTGCTTGAGGAGGGTCATGCACGTTTAAAGCGTCGCGACGCGTTACAGACCGGGATGCTGGCACGTTGAATACTCACACACGCACTCACACACCATATAGTACAACTATAGACGGGACTTAAAGGCACGGAATTGCCAAGAGTTACCGTTTGTTAGGCCTCGCGTGATTCTAGCAATGGCGTCGGTAGTCGGCATTCTTCATGAATTAAAGGCTTATTAGGGCTAATCGCTGTCCACAATGTTACGACACCCTCCTCTCTCCCTGTCTATTGACTTCTGTCTTTTAATCTGATAATTTCATCCGCGAATTAAGTCTTCTCATGAGATATCCTCTGTCAAACGAAATATACACTGTTAAAAATGCAAGAGAATTTAATATACAAAGGGATATGAGATTTACGAAACGGGTATATGAATTTAATATTAATATACTTTTATTAATTTTCACCCTCGTTCAAATTAATTTTTCATTAGGACAACCAAATGTTTAGTTTCTTCAATAATCGTTAGATTCAGCTGTCTAAAAATTATTTGCGGTAACAAAAATATTTGTTATACCAACAAAAAATTCATTTGAACGATGGTGTACGCTAAATTAGTTCATTCAACTATATTTTTGCTTCCTCATAGAGGAAGCTTTGTTATCGTGAAAAATTTTCTTTTCGAGATTTTCATGTCAGGACACTCAGAATGGTCTACAACGTCGAGAAAAGTGGTTTAGAAAAAATGTTTGTGTATGTGTGTGTGTGTGTGCGTATGTGCACAATTTGTTGTTAGCACGATAGCCGTCGCAATTTTTAAGATATCGGGCCCAAATTTGAACCACGAGTAAACTGTCGTTAAACAAGATATGGGATTGAATTTGGAGTTAATCCATCAAGGTGTTCAAAATTTATGGCATTTTGAATTTTTTGGATAATGTCAGTTCGGGCTCTAGTCCTGCAATTTTAATGATATCCGGCTCAAACTTGAACCAGAAGTGGAATGTTATGAAATAGTGTTTGGGATTAAATTTGGTGTCAATTTATGGCATTTTTTAATTTTTTGACATTTTTTGTTCGTGCTCTAACCATCGCAATTTTTAAGATATCGGGCTCAAATTTGGTCCACAAGTGGACTGTTATTAAATAAAGTTTGGGAGTGAATTTGACGTCAATCCGTTAAGGGGTTTTAAATTTATGGCATTTTGAATTTTTTGTTCGTGCTCCAACTTCCGCAATTTTTAAGATATCGGGCTCAAATTTGGTCCACAAGTAGAGTGTGGGTAAACTAAGCATCAGTTCGAATCTAGCGGGAATCTGTCAAGGGGTTTAAAACTAATGTCGTTTAAAATTTTTTTGAACAAGGCTGCAAAGTAGTACTTTGCAAATTGCTTCGTTGGAATCCAACACTAACAAAATTAGTGTTGGATTTTTACTAAGATTCCTCTATGAGGAAGCCAAAATATATTGACATGCTTCCTCATAGAGGTAGCTGTGTAAAAATCCAACAGTAATGATGAAGCAATTTGCAAAGTTCTACTTTGCAGCCTTGTTTTTTTTTCAGTGTGTAAATTTAAGAATAGTATGAGAATTCTCCGATACAAGTATTTGAAAATTACAGTACGTGAGTATTGTAATCTTCATTTTAATATATAAATATTGTATTTGTCAATGACGAATGCATCTGAAAATTAATATAACGATATATGCATCCGAGTTTTATATACTGTATATTAATTTAAAACAAAAAAATGTTTTACACTGTTAAAAATGCAGGTGAATTTAATATACCAAACGATATGAGATTTACGAAACGGTTATATGAATTCCATATTAATATACTTTTATAGTAAATTTAAGAATAGTATAAGAATTCTCCGATACTGGTATTTGAAAATTACATCACGTGAGTATTTTAATATACAAATATCGTCTTTGTTAATGACGAATGCATCTGAAAATTAATATAATGGTATATGCATCTGAGTTTTATATACTGTATATTAAATTTCATTTAATATTAATATTAAATTAATATTATATATACCTGTATATTAAATTTCATTTAATATACAGGTATATAATTTGTAATCGTATGGCATCGACATCCGAAATCCCAATTTTTAGGTCCCAAGTACTCACATGGTCTCAAAACTTTAGGTTTCGTCAAAGATGCCCCAATCAGCCCAGGACTAAGAAATGTCCACGTTTCATAACATTTCTAATCGTATGGGTTCGACATCCGAAATTCCAATTTTCAGGTCCCAAGTACTTACATGGTCTCGAAATTTTACGTTTAGTCAAAAAATGCCCCAATCAGCCCCGGACCAAGAAATGTCCACGTTTCATGACATTTCTAATCGTATGGCATCGACATCCGAAATTCCAATTTTCAGGTCCCAAGTACTCACATGGTCTCGAAATTTTAGGTTTCGTCAAAAAATGCTCCAATCAGCCCCGGACCAAGAAATGTTCACGTTTCATGACATTTTTAATCGTATGGCATCGACATCCGAAATCCCAATTTTCAGGTCCCAAGTACTTATATGGTCTTCAAATATTACGGGAATAATTATTGGAATTTCACAACATACCTGTATATTAAATGAAATTTAATATACAGGTATGTTGTGAAATTCCAATACCTGTATATTAAATGAAATTTAATATACAGGTATGTTGTGAAATTCCAATAATTATATTATAAACGCGACTCTTATGAAGTGTTTAGTATACTGTTTATTAATTTCACAACATTTTTTTTGTATACTAATTAATATTTGTATATTAAATTTAATATACCCGTATCCGCAAAAAAACTTTCAATACTTTAAGTTAATTTTCATGCAAAAATTCCTAACAGTGTAAGAGAATACGGGACCAGCATCAACACTGGAAAAAAATGTCATTGATTAAAAAACGATTTGTTTGCGGGCTGCAAAAAACAAGCGTTGTCAATTTTATTTTACCTCTGATTTTTATAATTTCATAACATATTGAAACAATAATACACAGATGATCAAAACAATATTTTTATTATTTTTATTTAAAGTCGCTTCAACAACCCAGTGTATTAGCGAACAAACTGGCAGAAAATACTGAAAGTTTTTATGCATAAACTCGTAATTGAAATTTAATATACAATTATAGTATAAAATTCATGTAGTTTTCCAGTAAAATTAAAGCAAGTTATTCAAATTCAAGTACTTCTACTGTAAAATTGAAGTAAAATACGTAAAATATTCATTTTACATAACACTTGCATATTAAGTTTAATATACCAGTTTTATGCATAAAAACTTCCATTAAAAGTACATTAAATTTCAATTAGATTTTTTTTACAGTGCATATACAAAACTACTAAAAATAAAGAAAAGATATAATTTTAAAGTATATACCAAGATACATAATTTGAGGAGGTTGTACAAATTAGATTTTCTAAGATAATCAATTGTCTTTTCGCAGTTCCTTGAATCATTCTGACACCGTCAATATTTTATTGCTTCAATGTTAAATAGGATTATAAGAAATAAGAACTAGATTTCACTTCATTTATCCATATAATATATATATAATATAATTTATATTGTACAATACACTTAAATTAAAAACACTTATTTTTGGCAACCTGCAAGTAAATTGTTTTTTAATCAGACATTTTTTTTTTTTTAGTGAACGCATTAGTGATGAGATATCGATATCGATTGTCTGTAATTATATGGTTGTTTGTTATTTTTTTTTGTTATATTAATATAACAAATAATGAATGGAAATTCATTCATTATTTGCCCTCGAAAAGATAATGAGTGGAAATCCATTCATTATTTAAACTTGAAATAAATTATAAGTGGAAAACCACTAATTATTTATACCTCAGAAGATAATAAATGAAAAACCACTCATTATTTAAATTCGGAAAGATAATGAGTGAAAAACTATACATTATTTCAAGCGAAAATAAATAATGAGTGAAAAATCATTCAGTATCTAAATCGTGTATTTAAATACTTTTTCACTCGAGTGCGTTTGATAACAGTCCACTTCTGGCCCAAGTTTGATCCGGATGTCATAAAAATTGCCCGAGCTGACATTCTCCAAAAAAATTCAAAATGCCATAAATTTTGAACACCTTGATGGATTAACTCCAAATTCAATCCCATACCTTGTTTAACGACAGTTTACTCGTGGTTCAAATTTGAGCCCGATATCTTTAAAATTGCGACAGCCATCGTGCTAACAAAAAATTGTGCACATACACACACATACATACAAACATTTTTTCTAAACCACTTTTCTCGACGTTTTAGACCATTCTGAGTGTCCTGACATGAAACTCTTGAAAAAAAAAATTTTTCACGAAAACAAAGTTTCCTCTATGAGAAAGCAATAAATTAATATAGCAGCCAAAGTATTTTTCTTTGACACGGTTATCAGGTATCGTCGATGATTCTTATGTAAAACAGTATTAAGTGTTGAGCTATCTCGGTAAACCAGCATATATATATATATATGTATATATAAATAAAGAGTCGTATAATAACATGGTTTTAATACGGTCGTACCTCATCTTCAGCATGCAACGAGTGTGTAATATACGCTGATGAGTATCTGTAGTTGATCGACCAGAGAAACAGTGTAGTTTTCAAGGAAGTATCTGATAACACATTTGCCCACAAACGGCGCAACATTTATTCATAAAAACATTGACACTATTTATACCTTTTGCGACATTCTTCTATGTTCGTACATCAACGTATTTATTATCGATTATATAGTATGTAATTAAATAGATAAAATAACAATTTGAAAACTAGAGGTTTTTTAGAGTCACGTGTGGTTGTTTCTTATCCTTTACATTCTTATCACTTTATTATATACTTACAAACGTGATGCTTTTACATATCATTAGCATGTAAAAGCAGTACACTTTTAAATGTATGTATTTATTTATTATTTGTTTTACAGTCGACAGGACAAGCCACTGGTAAAAATTATAATACGATGACGAGAGATAAATATGTAAAACGTCACTATAATTTCAAGTATAAAAAAGAACACACGTGGGAATGTGATTGATTTTTGGAGTGGGATCAAATCTTGTAATAAAAATATATCACATATTGATTAAAATGTAAAAAATGCACTTTTTAACTTGTGCGAAAAATTTTACAAATTTGTTAAAAATTACATATTGATATTATCAATATTTTATAATAAACACTTTTGGCTAAAAAAAACTAACATTCATATGATTATAACAATTCATATTTAAAAAATGCACATTTTAACTTGTACAAAATTTTTTACAAATTTGTGGAAAATGACATATTGATATTATCAATATTTTATAATAAACACTTTTGACTAAAAAAAACTAACATATATAATATTAGAAAAATATTCGAGAGTGAGTTATATAATAATATATTTATATTAAAAAGTTACGATTTTTCTAAATAAAGCTGAAAAGTAGAAATTTGCAAATTGCTTCCTCATTATTTTATATATTTTGGATATATATTATGCTTGCTTTTATTTCCTATATATTCTATATACAAAATATATAGAATATAAAAAATTTCCTTGTATACTCGATTTACCTAAGCTATATTTTTTAAAATAAATACTGCATGTAGTTTAAGTTTTGTGGTGGAGAGAGATCGCTTAAACTTTCCAAGCCTATAGTTACATTGACATAATTAGGATCGAATTAACATTCACAACACGGATCGGAATACCCACAAGGCCACGACTGAGATCTTAATTGCACGACAATGCGAAGTAGCTTTGCATCAGCTTAAATAACAACCATGATACCGATTTTCTCTGCGGTCATTGATCCATCGATATACGAACTTAACCACAGATTTCAAAGATATAGCAATTTTTCTGTTCATTCTATTATCGAATAATAATATTATAAAAGAGGCATTCCATCCCGATTCGACCTGAATCTGACCCTCGACCTTCCCGATTTGGCTCGTAATTTTTTGAAAAATTGCTGAGACACTCAAATACACCCGATTTTATTTTTAAAATTTTTTCTATGTAAATTTTTTAAAAATTTTAAATTTTTTTTAAGGGAAATATCGAACGCCATTATTTAAAAATCTGAAAAAATTCTGAAAAATACATTGTTGCATATCAAATTTTTTTAGCTTATAGCCAAAGTGGGCAAAATTTTTCTTTTTATAGTATTTAAGCTTTTTCGATTTTAAAAGATTATTAAAAAATTGAAAAAAATGAATCTTCTACAGGCGACTGGTCAAATGTTTATTTATGTAAACTCGGATTTCTTTAGTGTTTTTTTTTCAGATTTTTAGGAATTTTTTTAACATTTTCTGAACTAAGACTATTCCAGCAACATACAAGCCACATTTCATCCGAAAAAATTCTGCAAAATACAGTTTCGTACACAAAAATGTTTGACAAGTCGTCCATAGTAGATTCATTTTTTTGTGTATTTTTTCTAATATTTTAAATTAAAAAATCTTAAAAACTATATGAAGAAAAATCTTCCCCAGTTTGGCTCTAAGCTAGCAAATTTTGATATTCAACAGAATATTTTACAGAATTTTTAAAAGATTTTTATATAAATTATTTTTTTTTACTATTTTTTAATAATTATTTTTAAATAAAAAAAGCTTAAAAACTATATGAAGAAAGATCTTCCCCAGTTTGGCTCTAAGCTAGAAAATTTTGATATTCAACAGAATATTTTTCAGATTTTTTTTTTAGATTTTTATATCAATTAATTTTGTTTCCTATCTTTTAATAATTATTTTCAAATAAAAAAAAGCTTAAAAACTATATGAAGAAAAATCTTTTCCAGTTTGGCTTTAAGCTAGAAAATTTTGATATTCAACAAAATATTTTACAGAATTTTTAAAAGATTTTTATATAAATTAATTTTTTTTACTATTTTTTAATAATTATTTTTAAATCAATAAAGCTTAAAAACTATATGAAGAAAAATATTCCCCTTTGGCTCTAAGCTAGAAAATTTTGATATTCAACAGAATATTTTTCAGATTTTTTAAAAGATTTTTAGATAAATTAATTTTGTTACCTATCTTTTAATAATTATTTTCAAATAAAAAAAAGCTTAAAAAATATATGAAGAAAGATCTTCCCCAGTTTGGCTCTAAGCTAGAAAATTTTGATATTCAACAGAATATTTTTCAGATTTTTTTTTAGATTTTTATATCAATTAATTTTGTTTCCTATCTTTTAATAATTATTTTCAAATAAAAAAAGCTTAAAAACTATATGAAGAAAAATCTTTTCCAGTTTGGCTTTGAGCTAGAAAATTTTGATATTCAACAGAATATTTTTCAGATTTTTATATAAATTAATTTTGTTTCCTATTTTTTAGTAATTATTTTTAAATACAAAAATGATGTGAAGAAAGATCTACCCCAGTTTGGCTATAAGCTAGAAAATTTTGATATTCAACAATGTATTTTTCAGATTTTCAAATCATGCCATTCGATATGTCACTTTAAAAAAATATAAAAAAAAAAAAAAATGAAATATAAAAATCTGTTGCATTTGAGGGTCTAATCAATCCTACAAAAAATTACGAGCCAAATCGAGGAGGTCGAGGGTCACAGATCCAGGTCTGATCAACTGTGAACTGACAAATATTATCTGATATTAAAGAATTAGTAGAGCACGTTGCAAAAGAGAAAAAGCTCAACGAGGCTTTAAATAACAACCATGATACCGATATTGCGGTCATTGATCAATCGATATACGATCTTAACCACAGATTTCAAAGATATAACAATTTTTCCGTAAATTCAATTATGGAACAATATTATAAAAATATATTACCTTATATTGAAGAAATAGTAGAGCACGCCGCAAAAGAGAAAAACCTCAACGAGGCCGTCCATTTTTTTCTTTGATAAACGACCAAAATTTACAAGTATAACTGAAGACAACACTTTTATTTATTATTTTCACGTATTCAGTTCACAATATCTGCCGCAATCGTAACAAAAAAAAAAAACGATCGCGATGATCGCGTTTAAAATACGAATTTACAACGAGATTATCACTCGTAACCGTGAGGTCCGTAAGTAAGGACGATCGTAGAGCAGTGCAACAACATCTATGCGTGTCTCTCGTGGAGGTTTGATACGCGAGACACGTTTCACATCACTGGTGCGCCGGTCCGCGAAGGGCGAGTGTATAAATGATCCAGACATTGATCACCAGTGAAAACAAATGTAATTCATTCCCGATTCGTGAATCCATCTCCCTCGTTTATCGACGAATGGAAAACCAGCAGCGTGTTGCTTCTCCATCCACAGTTTGTCCCGGATTCGTTACGTATTATAGAAATATCGTTTCTTTGTCGTGCCCCACTCTTTAGTACGTTATCACCAACTTTCTACTCGTTGCTTCTTTTCAAATACCTATATATATATATATAATAAAACATTGGTATATAGCGTAACGCGTGACCGTTGGTTCACTGACTCTGAGCCGAGAGCCGAGAAGTGCATAGCGCATGCACCATCATCGGGATAAATATTCTTCTCTCGCGCGTTGATCTCGAGCTTAGAGCAATCTGCAAAAAAGCAAGAAGCAAGCTGGCCGCACTGAGCCAAACCGATTTATCGCCGGATGACTAACAACGAACTTGAGGTGCAAAGAAATCGGCACTTTGTTCCAGAAGCGAGAATCATAACGGTACACAAAACGGTCACTCGTAGAGGAATAATAACAAGTATAATAATGTGAAGGTCGATAGCCGAGAGTCGATAACGTCACGAGGTTTTTCTAGGGGGTTTATTTGTAAACTTTACTGTTTGAGGTAACACCGGCGATATAGGAACGCGGAGATACTTAGAATTATTGGGTGACGACGAACGAAAGCTCTTGCCACTACTGCAGCACAATGCCGAGTGTGAGTCCCGCGCGAGAGTGAACGGATCTCACGGGGAAAGTGATGCCGTGATGACCCTCGTCGCAGTGCCGCTCGTCCTATACTATACGTTAAGTGCAAATTTAGTCCCTCTATCTGTTGTGTATCAATTCTCGCGGTTGCCGTGTCGTGACAAGTGTTGTAAGAAAAATAATTCATTAATCGCTGTGTTTAGCGTCATACACAATCGTGACTTTTGTATCAATATTAAAGTCACACACTCCACGTGACTTTTCGTTTTTTTGCTAAAATCACACAAAGTTTTCGTGACTTATAGTTATTTGCAAAAGTCACACAAAGTTTTCGTGACTTATAGTTATTTGCAAAAGTCACACAAAATTTACGTGACTCATAGTTATTCGTAAGAATCACGCTGATTAATCTTTAAAAAAAGTTAGTTTTTGTTAATGGTTATGGTCCTTTTCTCGTTGCAGAAACCAAAAAAGGGCAGTGCTGCTCGTCCTATACTATATACGTTAAGTGCAACTTTAGTCCCTCTATCTGTTGTGTATCAATTCTCGCGGTTGCCGTGTCGTGACAAGTGTTGTAAGAAAAATAATTCATTAATCGCTGTGTTTAGCGTCATACACAATCGTGACTTTTGTATCAATATTAAAGTCACACACTCCACGTGACTTTTCGTTTTTTTGCTAAAATCACACAAAGTTTTCGTGACTTATAGTTATTTGCAAAAGTCACACAAAATTTACGTGACTCATAGTTTTCCGTAAGAATCACGCTGATCAATCTTTAAAAAAAGTTAGTTTTTGTTAATGGTGATGGTCCTTTTCTCGTTGCAGAAACCAAAAAGGGACAGTGCTGCTCGTCCTATACTATATACGTTAAGTGCAAATTTAGTCCCTCTATCTGTTGTGTATCGATTCTCGCGGTTGCCGTGTCGTGACAAGTGTTGTAAGAAAAATAATTCATTAATCGCTGTGTTTAGCGTCATACACAATCGTGACTTTTGTATCAATATTAAAGTCTCACACTCCACGTGACTTTTCGTTTTTTTGCTAAAATCACACAAAGTTTTCGTGACTTATAGTTATTTGCAAAAGTCACACAAAATTTACGTGACTCATAGTTATTCGTAAGAATCACGCTGATCAATCTTTAAAAAAAGTTAGTTTTTGTTAATGGTTATGGCCCTTTTCTGGTTGCAGAAACCAAAAAGGGACAGTGCTGCTCGTCCTATACTATACGTTAAGTGCAAATTTAGTCCCTCTATCTGTTGTGTATCAATTCTCGCGGTTGCCGTGTCGTGACAAGTGTTGTAAGAAAAAGAATTAATTAATCGCTGTTTTTAGCGTCATACACAATCGTGACTTTTGTATCAATATTAAAGTCACACACTCCACGTGACTTTTCGTTTTTTTGCTAAAATCACACAAAGTTTTCGTGACTTATAGTTATTTGCAAAAGTCACACAAAATTTACGTGACTCATAGTTATTCGTAAGAATCACGCTGATCAATCTTTAAAAAAAGTTAGTTTTTGTTAATGGTTATGGTCCTTTTCTCGTTGCAGAAACCAAAAAGGGACAGTGCTGCTCGTCCTATACTATATACGTTAAGTGCAACTTTAGTCCCTCTATCTGTTGTGTATCAATTCTCGCGGTTGCCGTGTCGCGACAAGTGTTGTAAGAAAAAGAATTAATTAATCGCTGTGTTTAGCGTCATACACAATCGTGACTTTTGTATCAATATTAAAGTCTCACACACCACGTGACTTTCCGTTTTTTGCTAAAATCACACAAAGTTTTCGTGACTTATAGTTATTTGCAAAAGTCACACATAGTTTTCGTGACTTATAGTTATTTGCAAAAGTCACACAAAGTTTTCGTGACTTATAGTTATTTGCAAAAGTCACACAAAATTTACGTGACTCATAGTTATTCGTAAGAATCATGCTGATCAATCTTTTAAAAAAAGTTAGTTTTTGTTAATGGTTATGGTCCTTTTCTCGTTGCAGAAACCAAAAAGGGACAGTGCTGCTCGTCCTATACTATATACGTTAAGTGCAACTTTAGTCCCTCTATCTGTTGTGTATCAATTCTCGCGGTTGCCGTGTCGTGACAAGTGTTGTAAGAAAAAGAATTAATTAATCGCTGTTTTTAGCGTCACACACAATCGTGACTTTTGTATCAATATTAAAGTCACACACACTCCATGTGACTTTTCGTTTTTTTGCTAAAATCACACAAAGTTTTCGTGACTTATAGTTATCTGCAAAAGTCACACAAAATTTACGTGACTCAGAGTTATTCGTAAGAGTCACGCTGATCAATCTTTAAAAAAAGTTAGTTTTTGTTAAGGGGAAGCTGGAGTCGAGTGCAGAAGCAGGTTTTTACCGACCGAAGTCGGTAAAAGCTTTTTCGTAGTTTTGATTATTCTTCGTTAATACGCTACAGATATGCTTCAAATTATACACGATTGTAGTATCAACATAAACAAGTGGACGTACATTCGAATATTGGGTGAATACGTACAATGAATGAAGATATTCGTATATTACTAAGCCTGGATCATCGCGGGGATCGCAAACAGACTACGTGATCGTAGTTTCGGTTTTGCGTGGATTCCTTTTGTGTAATCGACTTTTCGACGCTCGCAGAATATTCAGAGAACGCTAAAGAATGGACGTACATTTCGATTTAACGTATGTGAGTTCCAGAATCTTTTATATCGTACCAAACAGGCGATGCTGTCAAACCCTGGCGGCCATTTTGATTTCGGGAGGTTTAGTATTATACGATTTTTTTCATTTATTGTACGTTTTCACCAAATATTCGAATGTACGTCCACTCGTTTATGTTGATATTACAATCGTCTACAATTTGAAGCATGTTTGTAGCGTATTAACGAAGAATAATCAAAACTACGAAAACGCCTGTTTTTACCGGCCAAAGTCGGTAATAAAATCTACTCCAGCATCCCCTTAATGGTTAAGTAGGACACAGGTGGCGCCGAGTAGTCTGCTTACTTTTGGCAAAAGATACCGAAAACAAAATGGCCGCACACTATATGTCAACAGATCTTTGCCGTAAGATATAATTGTTTCTGGAAATTAGATATGTAAAATCAGACCGGACGTCAATTCTGTGATGATTTATAAATATTTCAAAACCATTAGAATGTTAACTACACAAGCCAAATCCATATATAGTGTATACTACGGTCGCAGTGCAGAGGCTCGGAGCTTTTGCCAAAAGTAAACAGACTACGTCAGCGCCACCTGTCTCCTAACGACGGAACTATATTCATGCTCTTTACCAGCTCTGAGCCTGTGCGAAAAACAAACAGTCTTTGCAATCGTAGTATACACTATTCGTGGATTTGGTTTGTGTAATCGACATTCTGACGGTTTTGAAAGGATCAGGAATAATCAAAGAATGGGTGTTCGGTCTGATTTAACACATCTGAGTTCCAGAAACGTTTATATCTTATCTCAAAGGACCTGTTGACATTTCGAGCGGCCATATTGGTTTTTGAGAGGTTCAGTAATATACAATTTCTTACATTTCTTGTATGTTTTGAACAGTAATTCGACCGGACACCCAAGCATGGATGTTTTTATTACATCCCTGCAAAATTTGACGTATATTTCTAGCATATTTTCGATGAATAGTGTATACTACGAAATCGTCTACTTTTACCGGCCAAAGTCGGTAAAAAAAATCTTCTCCAGCATCCCCTTAAAGAAATGTTTCTTCGAATCAATGTCACTACTTTTCATTGAGTTTGAGATCATTCAAAGAAAAGATAGTATTGAAATTCAAGTATTTCACTTCATTGGCAAAGATTTCTGTGAATCAATGACATTTTTTCTCTCGGTGTATGCCAAGGTCATTTTGATCGTTCCCCAAAGTTTTTTCTGTGTGAAAACCAACTTATATTGAGCGTTATTTTTATCGTTATTTTGACAGTTGTTTTTAGAAAAAATTGAAATCATCATGATTGATAGAGGAGTGCTTTTCGAACGTTCAAAACACCGAGATTTTGTTCGTAAGTAACGAAAAAGCTCCGAAGATTAGTGTTTTTGAGCCACATGGAAATGCCGTGCTTTAAAAAAAAATCCCGAAGCACAACATTTTCATGATTCAAACACACGAATCTTCGCAGCTTTTTCGTTACTTTCGACTAAAATTTCGGTATTTTGAACCTACGAAAAGCTCTCAGTCCTTTTGTGCTTTGTTCTTTCAGTGCGGTAACTTCTTGAGATACACTTAAGTTAATTAAGATGTACGAAGCCCAGCGTCCAAAATTGTACTGGCTGTAAATTTAATCCTAATTTTTTGTATTGAAATATCAAAATATACTTTTAAAAACAGCTGTTAAATCAATTTAGCATTTATGCTACATTGCCAGTAAAAAAATTACGGAACAATACATTGTTAATAATACTATTTCTACAATTACATTCGTCGCAACTATTGATGAGAATATGTTCATACAAGTTCATTTATCACTTTGTAGTTGTCAAGACAATTACGAATTCTTAGAGTGTATAAGTTGATATTAAATCCTCGCTAAAAAAAATTCAATAGAATACTATACAACGATGTTGAATAGATCGATGGAAAAACACAATAGACTATCGTGTTTTTATTCTAAGTGTCTAACGGTTTTAATCGTTCGCTATCGGAATTTAAAAGCCGGTTTTGCGTGTTGCTGGATTCTTTGAGCTGTTGGCGATATTCGTTGTACAAAAAACTACGCAATTAGAGCAGTACGTCGTCCTTCGACGAGTGGTTAAACCCAAGGGAATAAACGAACGCGCACGATTTCAGATGCCCTTGGCAACACGCTGGGATTACGAGTGGACACCCGGTTCATCGGAGTGCAACAGCGTAGCGAACAAAAGCTTTCAATCACCACGTCACGACTTCGAGCGAAAGCGATGCCCGGTTTATACTCTATTTGTGTTTTTGTACTGCACGTGTACACGTATTTTTACACTTGTACAACGAACGACAAACTGATTATTTTTAACGACTCGCGAGTTACTTAAATACGCTTGTGTTACACGTATAAGATTCTTCTTCAGTGCCACGAGGTAGCGCAGATTCTCCCCTCCAATTGGCCAATTCAGGAGGCGCGAGGTGTTGTAGATATATTATACTACACTATAGATTATTACTCATGTATGACAAATGTTTACGAGTGAATAACAGCTTAATTTTGAGATTATGCAGGAAATTTTTTAACATATAAAGATAAGAATGCCACGAGACGCATAACTACGTTAAATAAACTCGCTACACGGTTATATAGCATGTAAATTATTCGGCATTCCCCACCTTGCGGACTCTCTTCGGCCTGCGAGGCACAATTGCTCCGCTTGTGCCTTGTGCATCACAAACAGGAAGAGGGAATCAGTTGAAGAGAATTATTTTTCGTTTCAACGATATTACACTCTGAGATTGTATACAGATGTGATATATACATGAATCAATTTAGCCACAATTGCAAAGCATAATTTGCAAAGTGTATTGGTAATTACAGAATATTCAGAATTATCGCATTAAGACACGCGATATTTAAAAGAAAAAAAGATACTCTTGTACTTTGTAGCCATTTATTTTATCCACAACTGCATGAAATAACGAAATTATTAATCTCGTTGCCTACAATCCTCATGGAAAAATACTAATGACTAATAAAAAGTGACTATTAATAATGAAATAATTAATTAGTCAATTTTTCTTGATGCAGTCATTGTGAAATATTTAATAATGAACTGTACGGTTTAATTGACTTAATTGTTTAGGGAAAGACGAAATAAACAAGTGGGCTAAAAAAATGCCCATAATCACTTAATAATTAATAAACAATATATTCAATGTTTATACTTGGCTTTTTAAAGTGTATTGGTAATTCTAGAATATTCAGAATTATCACATTAAGATGGGCAATATTTAAAAAAAAAATTATTTTTGCACAACTGCATGAAATAACGAAATTATTAATCTCGTTTAATCATTGCCTACAACTCTCATGGAAAAATACTAATGACTAATAAAAAGTTGTTATCAACAATGAAATAATTTATTGTCCATTATATAATCTGCCCATAATTAATTTATGAATTTTTCTTGATGCAGTCAGTGTGAAATATTCAGCAATGAACTTACAGCTTAATTGACTTGATTAACTTAATTGATTATGGAAAGATAAAATAAACAAGTCTAGAAACAAAAATGCCCATATTAAATTAATAATTATTAAACAACTATATATTGAATGTTTATAATTGGCTTTTTAAAGTGTATTGATAAGTCCAGAATATTTGGAATCATCACATTAAGATGGGCAATATTAACAAAAAAAAAAAGATTTATTTATGCACAACTGCATGAAATAATGAAATTATTAATCCCGTTTTAATCATTGCCCACAATCCTCATGGAAAAATACTAATGACTAATAAAAAGTTGTTATCAACAATAAAATAATTTATTTTCCATTATAGTCTGCACATAATTAATTTGTAAATTTTTCTTAATGAAGTCAGTGTGAAATATTGAGTAATGAACTTACAGCTTAATTGATTTGATTTACTTAATTGATTATGGAAAGATAAAATAACCAAGTCTATAAACAAAAATGCCCATATTAAATTAGTAATTATTAAACAATTATATATTGGATGTTTATACGTGGCTTTGAAAAATGTATTGGTAATTCCAGAATATTCAGAATTATCACATTAAGATGGGCAATATTAACAAAAAATGTATTTATGCACAACTGCATGAAATAACGAAATTATTAATTTCGTTTTAATCATTGCCTACAACCCTCATGGAAAAATACTAATGACTAATAAAAAGTTGTTATCAACAATGAAATAATTTATTTTCCATTATAATCTGCACATAATTAATTTATGAATTTTTTTTTATGCAGTCAGTGTGAAATATTCAGTAATGAACTTACAGCTTAATTGACTTGATTGACTTAATTGATTATGGAAAGATAAAATAAACCAATCTATAAACAAAAATGCCCATATTAAATTAATAATTATTAAACAACTATATATTGAATGTTTATAATTGGCTTTTTAAAGTGTATTGGTAATTACAGAATATTCAGAATCATCACATTAAGATGGGCAATATTAACAAAAAAAAAAAAAAAAGATTTATTTATGCACAACTGCATGAAATAATGAAATTATTAATTTCGTTTTAATCATTGCATACAACACTCATGGAAAAATACTAATGACTAATAAAAAGTTGTTATCAACAATGAAATAATGTATTGTCCATTATATAATATGCCCATAATTAATTTATGAATTTTTCTTGATGCAGTCAGTGTAAAATATTCATTAATGAACTTACAGCTTAATTGACTTGATTGACTTAATTGATTATGGAAAGATAAAATAAACAAATCTATAAACAAAAATGCCCATATTAAATTAATAATTATTAAACAACTATATATTGAATGTTTATAATTGGCTTTTTAAAGTGTATTGGTAATTACAGAATATTCAGAATTATCACATTAAGATGGGCAATATTAACAAAAAAAAGATTTATGCACAACTGCATGAAATAACGAAATTATTAATCTCGTTTTAATAATTGCCTACAATCCTCATGGAAAAATACTAATGACTAATAAAAACTTGTTATCAACAATGAAATAATTTATTTTCCATTATAATCTGCACATAATTAATTTAGGAATTTTTCTTCATGCAGTCAGTGTGAAATATTCAGTAATGAACTTACAGCTTAATTGACTTGATTGACTTAATTGATTATGGAAAGATAAAATAAACAAATCTATAAACAAAAATGCCCATATTAAATTAATAATTATTAAACAACTATATATTGAATGTTTATAATTGGCTTTTTAAAGTGTATTGATAAGTCCAGAATATTTGGAATCATCACATTAAGATGGACAATATTAACAAAAAAAAAAAAAGATTTATTTATGCACAACTGCATGAAATAATGAAATTATTAATCCCGTTTTAATCATTGCCCACAATCCTCATGGAAAAATACTAATGACTAATAAAAAGTTGTTATCAACAATGAAATAATTTATTTTCCATTATAGTCTGCACATAATTAATTTGTAAATTTTTCTTAATGAAGTCAGTGTGAAATATTGAGTAATGAACTTACAGCTTAATTGATTTGATTTACTTAATTGATTATGGAAAGATAAAATAAACAAGTCTATAAACAAAAATGCCCATATTAAATTAATAATTATTAAACAACTATATATTGAATGTTTATAATTGGCTTTTCAAAGTGTATTGGTAATTCCAGAATATTCAGAATTATCACATTAAGATGGGCAATATTAACAAAAAAAAAGATTTATTTATGCACAACTGCATGAAATAACGAAATTATTAATTTCGTTTTAATCATTGCCTATAATCCTCATGGAAAAATACTAATGACTAATAAAAAGTTGTTATCAACAATGAAATAATTTATTGTCCATTATAATCTGCCCATAATTAATTTATGAATTTTTCTTGATGCAGTCAGTGTAAAATATTCATTAATGAACTTACAGCTTAATTGACTTGATTGACTTAATTGATTATGGAAAGATAAAATAAGCAAGTCTATAAACAAAAATGCCCATGTTAAATTAATTATTATTAAACAACTATATATTGAATGTTTATAATTGGCTTTTTAAAGTGTATTGGTAATTCCAGAATATTCAGAATTATTATATAGAACATTAGGATAGGCAATATCAATAAAAAAAATTTATTTATGCACAGCTTCATGAAATAACGAAATTATTAATTTCGTTGTAATCATTGCATACAACACTCATGGAAAAATACTAATGACTAATAAAAATACTAATGAATAATAAAAAAGTTGTTATCAACAATGAAATAATTTATTTTCCATTATAATCTGCACATAATTAATTTGTAAATTTTTCTTAATGAAGTCAGTGTGAAATATTCAGTAATGAACTTACAGCTTAATTGACTTGATTGACTTAATTGATTTTGGAAAGATAAAATAAACAAGTCTATAAATAAAAATGCCCATATTAAATTAATAATTACTAAACAACTATATATTCAATGCTTATACTTGGCTTTGCAAAGTCTATTGATAATTATAGAATATTCAGACTCAGTTCTTATAATGGAAAGTCTCTGTGAAACTCTAAACCTTCTGTAGTCTATAACTGGTAAACTGAAATATTATCCATTCACAGTGGTCTGACTACCAATGAACCATCTAGCGAGAAATTGAATCCTCATGCATGACTACAAATTGGGCCATAATGAGGTACATGATGTGGAATTTTAAATCATCTTCAATGTGTTTAATTCATATTCTGGAAGAGTCAGCAATAAAATTACTAGAATTGTACACTCCTCCATAGCTATAAGAATTTAAAAATTTTTCAACTATACTGTATTTCATTTAATTTACCATCTGAATGGGTTTAAAAAATTATTTGGATCTTTTTTACATATTTTTATATCAAGTGTTTTACACAGACTCTGCTACACTGTAAAAAACATCTACTAGAAATTTAGTGTACTACTTTTACTGAAAGTTTTTATTCATAAACTAGTATGTTAAATTTATTATACAAGTGTAATGTAAAATTAATGTATGGTACAGCACATCAGAGTTGTAAATGCCTAATACTTATAGAAATAATGATGATGATACGATCAGCTCTATAATTATGATTTTATAATAGTAATAAGTAGCGATTGTAATACAATGATTAAACTTTGGAATTGCTGCAAAAATTATTATTTTTCAATAAAAATTCACGGTAATCCTTTTGAAAAAATGGAAAAAAATAAGTTATGCATTCCTTATTTCTTCCACTTTTTCCACTATTTCTTGCAATATTAAACCGAAAATTAGTATTTTTTCAGCTACTCAAATTTTTACACTCTGTTTTATAATCATCACATATTATTATTATGAAATCATAATTACAAAACAAATTGTACTGTAAACTATCTCATGAATTAATGGGGATTTACAACTCTGCAGCACATTCAATAATTTACTTCAATTTTACAGTAAAAGTACTTGAATTTTAATAATTTCCTTTAATTTTACTGGAAAAGTACATGAATTTTATATCACAATTGTACATTAAATTTCAATGACGAGTTTATGAATAAAAATTTCCAATCTTTTTTAACAGTGTATATTTCTACTTGTGTCTTAATATAAAGACTACATATACATACTATTATTGTTCTTCATAATCCAGTTGAAGTAAATATCAAATTGAATTGATAATTTATAATCTGAACATAATTAATTTGTCAATTCACTTTTCGATTGTCAAAACCTTACGATTATAATTGATATTCAAAAGAGTGAACTTTTTTTGTATGCACATAATATTTACACATTATTTGAATAATAGTTTTGTCCATTAGCAAAATGACTAATTATTGACGAGCAAATCAAAGAGGAATAAATACGATAAATAGCGATACCAATTTAATGAAATCAAAACTTGCAGCGAATCTATTATATGAAAACTTAGTGTCAGATAATCGTAATTGCTTCATCAGTTTCATATCACACTATTATGACATTGTAGCTGATGTTGCAAAATAATATATTAAATTCTTGGAGCTTCTCCATTCAACAAAATGCGTCGCCACAAAGGGTTAAGAGTTCAAGTTTATAACGAGGTCAACGGGTTAATATGCTTTAAAATTTCTCGTGTGAAAATTATAGAGTACACACATAAATAAAACAACTATTTATTCCGGACGGCATGACATAACCTCATAATTATTCCGACCGGCAATTACTTTGTTAAAAGTCCACTCACCTCATTGATTATATTCGATGATGATGATTCACTCACACTGTCGCTGATCATTTGGGCTTTTGGGATTAATGCATTCACGCACGTACGTTATGTACCCGGAAAACAATCGTCGTAAGTACTCTCGATATGCACATATGTTTGTTTTCTTCACGACACACGTTGTTTTTAAATATGGCACGACAAATACCGGAAGTAAGGTCAGAAGTGCGACATCTGTCGCAAATTTTGTGCGACCGGAAATTAACGCTGGATCCACGAACGATCGATTCCAAACAATATAAAATACTGTCATATGTTTTTTTTTTTGTAATGATTTTTCAAAAGATCAGAGTTGTAAATCCCCAAGTAGCACAAAGACAAAGGATATCTATTTGATATACGAAAAGGTATGTTAATTTCCGTCCAAATAGATATCCTTTGTCTTTGTGCTACTTGAGTCCCTGGGATGCTGGAGTAGATTTTTTTACCAACTTTGGTCGGTAAAAAGCTTCGGTTTCGTAGTTTACAAACTGCGTTGTTAATATATTATAAATATGTTTCAAATTGCACAGGATTATAATATCAACATAGGCGCATCGGGGTCCGCTCGAGTTTTGGATGAAAACACTTGAAACAAAGTAGAACCTTGCACATTGCTTCCTCATTATTTTTCGCTTTTTACAAAGCTCCCTCTGTGAGGAAGCAGTATGTTATTCAATTTTGGCTTCCTCATAGAGAAAGCTTTGTAAAAAGCGAAAAATAATGAGGAAGCAATGTGCAAGGTTCTACTTTGCATCTTTTTTTTTTATACCTTGTGTCTCTTTTGCAGAGGTGTTTTATACAGCTATAAATCACCTCTGCAAACACCGTTACATCTAATTTTGATTAGATACAAATTTTTGACGTACTTTCTCAACTTTTCCGGAAGTTATAGCGAAAATCTACATTTTTTTTAAAATGAAAAATGGTGTAAAATCCGAACGACTTTACCGATCATCACCAAATTTGGTACATGGCATTTCTGAATGTTATTTTTCGTCTGTACAAAATTTCTGTTCATTTGTTGAAATTCGACGTAATTTAGATCAAAATCTATTTTTTTCGAAAAATTCAAAATTCTATAAAATCCGAACCGCTTTACCGATTTCGTCGAAATTCAATACCATACAACATTGAACGTATCTTCAGTTATGAAGAACTATTTAGCCAAATCGGCGAACTTTTACGAAAGTTAGAGCGACCACGCCCTTTTTTCAACAAATTAAAATCAACATAAAATCTTAATGACTTCACATATTTTGGCAAAAATCACAACATTCAAAGAGGGGCAGCTACTCTACTTGCGTGCCAAATTTGAGCCGGATCGCTCGAACGGTTACCGAGTGAGAGGAGATTGAATTTTCGAAGCCCAGCACACACACACACATACATACATACGGACATTTTTTCTAAACCACTTTTCTCGACGTTTTAGGTGATTCTAAGCATAATGACATGAAAATCTCGAAAAAAAAAAATTTCATGAAAACAAAGCTTCCTCTATGAGGAAGCAAAAAGAAAATCGTAATTTTGTAAACCTATCGAAAACCAATATGGCCGCTCGAATTGTCAACACCATCTATTTCGTCCTATATAAATATTTCTAACATCCCATAAGAACATTTTTATTGCACGAAGTATAGTACGAAATTTTTTTTCACAAGTTGTGAAAATGGAGATTTACGCACGTGAAATAAATAGTACTTTTGGATACAAGCAGAGTTGTAAATGCCTAATACTTATAGAAATAATGATGATGATACGATCAGCTCTATAATTATGATTTTACAATAATAACATGTAGCGATTGTAATACGATGATTAAACTTTGGAATGGCTGCAAAAAATATTATGTTTCAATACATTTTTTTTTCAAATCCTTTTGAAAAAATGGAAGAAAATAAGTAATGCATTAAGAAAGTAATGCATTACTTATTTCTTCAATTTTTTCCACTATTTCTTGCAATATTAAAGCGAAAATTAGTATTTTTTTCAGCTATTCAAATGGTTACACTATATTTTATAATCACTACATATTATTATTATGAAATCATAATTACAAAACATATTGTACTGTAAACTATATCTCATGAATAATGGGAATTTACAACTCTGGATACAAGGAAACGTAAAAAAAAGTGCATGATTATACACTCTCGGCAACTCCGAACAAGAAACTTTATGCGTGCCTTATAAAATATCATTAAAAGAAACAGAAAAATCCACATTATAATTGATAATTAATTACGTTATATACTTGAAAGATGTAAAATGCTGAACAATGTATGCCTCCGTAAATAGCTATTAATTTTAATCGTAGTAAAGCGTAGTTCGAGCGCTTGTCTCTTGCATAATTGCACAAATACCGTCCTTTTTAATTTTATTTTTACGAGTCTTCATTGAAAGACTACGACTATATAATAATGCCCATTTTTTTTGCAAGTCTTTTTTAGTACAGTAGAACGTCGATTGTCCGAACTAATTGGGTCAAAATATTAGAATATATACATTTATCGACAATTAATATTTTCTATATGTTTCTTCTGTTAGTATATGAGGCATTCTTTATCAACTGGACCACTTTTTTCGGTCGACCCCAGGGATGTTTTTTAAAATCTGTCAGTTTGTTGTACTATTAGAGATGGGTGTTTCTGATTTTTTTCAGATTTTTGAAAGGCACCGTTCAGAATTTACGTTTTTTTTTTTTTTAAATATTACTATATCTCAGAAAATATTGGTGTCTCAAAAAATTCTTAAGAACATTAACTTTTCCATTTACCATCTACTTTCGAGTGATGTTAAGGTCATAATTGGGACCACCAATTCTTAGGCAGTACAAAATTGAAAATTAAAATAAAAAAATTAATACATTTTTTTCTGCCCAAGAATCGGAGGTGCCACTTTAGATTTTTTTTCCTCAAAATCTCCATACAATGCCAAATAGCCTGTGAAATTGAGAACGGAATCGACGGTGCTTTTTTTCGTAAAAAAAATATTTAAGTATTGCTTTTTTTTGCGAAGAATTTACTTTCTTCCGTTGAAAAAATTATAATTTTAGTAATAAAGTTTTTAAGAATTTTTTGAGCGTCTAATATATTCAGCGATATAGCGATATTTAAAAAAAAACGTAAATCCTGAACGGCGCCCTTTAAAAATTTGAAAAAAATCACAAACACCCATCTCAAATAGTACAACAAACTAACAAATTTGGAAAAATATCCGGGAGGTCGATCGAAAAAAGTGGTCCAGTTGATAAAGAATGCCTCATATACAATATATTTTGTTAACGGATTCTATTTTATCTTCGACTTTCTTGGAACCTGTTAAGATGCGCAAAAATTTATTCAACGAGAAAATCGTTCGAAAAACCAAAAATTCGGACAAACTAAATAATCGGACGAATAATCGACGTTCTACTGTAAATCAGACATAAGACATCATAAAAATCACCATACAATTTTTTCAATTATTTCATGAATATGTAACGAAAACAAAAAATTAAATCAAGAAATAACTTGAGTCTATATCGCTACGCCAGCTTTAAATGTTTTTGAAATATGTAGTCAATAAAGACGGGTCTTAACTCAGGTGCAAATAACAAAAACAAAAAAAAAAAAAAAAAATAAATAAATACAGTCCGTATTGATTTTTTAAATGCGAAGCACTTCAACCTCCTTTAAACTTTTGAGAACGGAACGCGAAGAGGAGACTCAATAAAGGTGTAATTTGCAGGTTCATAATTAAAAAGCCGAATATTCAACGAATAGCTTTTATACAGGTATAGTACATTCATGTTAGTAAACCGCTAAGCAGTTCTGAACGCTCGGTGAAATAATCGAACACGATCACGGAAACAACCATTAAAGCTTCCTTTCGCCTTAAGGAGGAAGTCACGTTATCATAAGCAATCGCCAGAAGCTCTCCTAAAGTGCTTGCGAGTAACGCTAAAAATATTTCATTTCTAATTAACGTTACTTATCATATATTATTATCATTTTTCTTGAAAAATGTATTTCCAGTTTCTACACGCAAATGTTCAATATAATATAATTACTCTCGTTGGAAATATCATCGGGACAACTTGATCGTGTTTGTGTGTTTCGTTCGGTTTTTTTTTCTTTTTTTTTCTCATTTCTCTGCGCCGAAAGTTGAGGGAGCCGCGTAAACATCTCTTAAGAAAAAATTTCACTTTTGGAATGTAGGATACGCTAGTTTAAAAGGAGCTGGACGCATATACTTTTTCTTTTCCCTTATGATAATACTGAACAATATATTACAATTTACATTCATAGGTTTTCCTGCAAATGAAGACGATGTGTAATCCGTAAAAGGTGTTCGCTGATGTTTTTAATGTTTATGATGTTTTACTTTAAATTTAACACACATGGCCTTGGTGTTTTGGTAGTTGCGATTTTGGCGAACGCCTCGTAATCGAGATTTTAAATCGTAAACAGCAATTTACAGGATTTTAACTTGCGATGATTGGCACGACCCCTTTGCGAATTAATTTATTTTCATAAAAGTGTTTCTTTAAAATATGCAATGATATACGTCTTGAATACGAGTAATTTGCGCGTTCCATTCAGTTTTTTATCGTCGATCACATTGTGGAATTGATGGATCGATCCAATATGATTTTCAATAATTTCTCTTATTATCAAGACGTTAAATAATCTAGTAGCCCAAAGAGCGGAAGTCCCGGGACTTCGAACAGAGGATAAAAAGGGCCGTGATGAGTTCCAGCGCTTATTAATTTTCGGGCCGCCGGCAATGGAATACAACTTATAACGTTGATATAGCCGTCGATGGGAGTTAATGACGCGAGTCTCTCGGGTAAAATTCGGCAAGGGTACTGGCCGGAATACGCTTCAACATCTCCTTGGGGAAGATACGCAGAAGCTGCCAGCCAATGTCCAGCGATTCGAAGACCGTTCGGTTCTCGTAGCTGCCCTGGGAGATAAAGTTCTTCTCGAATTTCGACAAGAACTCGAGATAAAGAAGATCGTCGGGTGTCAAAGCTTCTTCTCCTACGACGGCTTTCATGGCTTGTACGTCTTTGCCGATGGCGTAACACGCATACTAGAAATTGAGAAAAAAAATACATTTTTCATTGCATTCTATTCACAAATTGAAAGACATTTTTTTAAAAATCAATCTGAGATTTCATAAAGTTATCGAGTTTGCTTAGAGATTTGCTTGTTACAGAAAATCTCTAGATTTACAGTGCAAATCTCGAAATTTTCGTTAAATTAAATAAACTAAACTGCACAATTACGAAATCGTGAAGAGCTAATATCAATAATTATTGAATTTTTGTAAAAAAAAATTCTCTAAGATAATTAGATTTCGGATAAATCTCGAAATTAAAAACAAATCTCTAAGAAAGACTTGGTGTAAATCTCGAAATAAAAAAAAATTCTCTAAGAAAGATTTAGTGTAAATCTCGAAAAAAAAAAAAAAAATTCTTCAAGAAAGATTTAGTGTAAATCCCGAAATTTCTGTAAAAAAAAAAATTCTCTAAGGATATTCGATAATTACTGATATTACTTCTTCAAGATTTCGTAATTGTGCAGTTTAGTTTGTTTAATTTGGTATGTCAAAAAACAAAAACAGGTATTCAAATTAAATACACATCTTTTCCTCATTCATCATGGGCCCAGTTGGTTTATAAAACGTAATCTCATTTAGGATAATGTGCTACTGCTTGGACAGTACTGGAAACTATAAAGCATTGTTCTTGGCCACAATTGATCTTTTGAGCAAAAGACGAGAAGTACTCACCTTTTATTAAAGAAATTAACCGTGGCGGAAAATAATACTTCGGGAGGTTTCAGTTATCTCACTCGAACATATGACCATATTAACCATCGCCGAGTAAACTTAATTATAGTTTTTGTTACTGACTGCGATATGTCACGTCATCACTAATTATTTACAACAAATTATCAACCAATCATTTACATTTCTATAATCGTGTTAAAAAAATTCTAGAAAACTTCTAGTATGTCTTCGTTACTTGAAGCTCTGTTATCATGAACATTTTTTTTTTCGAGATTTTCATGCCAGTATGCTTAGAATTATCCAAAACGTCGAGAAAAGTGGTTTAGAAAAAATGTCCGTATGTATGTGTATGTGTGTGTATTTTGGGCTCCGAAAATTCGATGAACTATTACTCAGTAACCGTTCGAGCGATATGGCTCAAATTTGGCACACAAGTGGAGTATTTGCTCCGCTTTGAATGTTGAGATTTAAAAAAAAAAGCAGCCATTTTGATTTCATGGTACTTTTAATTTTTTGAAAAAAGGGCGTGGTCGCTCTAACTTTCGTAAAAATTAGACGATTTTGCTAAATAGTTGTTTATAAATAAATATACGTTCGATGTTGTTTGGCATTTGCATTTGGGCAAAATCGGTAAAGCGGTTCAGATTTTATAGATGTTTGAATTTTTCGAAAAAAATCATTTTTTTTATAAATCACGTCGAATTTCACCAATTTAACCGAAATGTTTTACAGACGAAAAGGAACATGCGGCTATGCCACGTACCAAATTTGACGATGTTCGGTAAAGTGGTTCAGATTTTACATTTTGAAATTAACAAAAAAAAAAAAACGATTTTCGCTCTAGCATCAGCAAAAGTTGATAATGCGAGACAAAAGTTTGTACTCAATGGAAATAAGAATGCAAAGTAGAACTTTACACATTGCTTCATATATAATTTTTATTTTTTTAAATTTATAATGACCGCTTGTCCCAAACTAGAATTGCTCATAGCTCTCGAACGGCGTAACGAATCGAGATCAAAATTTACACAAAAGAGGAGGATAAACTCCGTTTTCGTTATTTCGATTAAGGTAGTCCTTGCGCATTAAGCTGAGGTCAAATAAGTTTTCGAAAAATGGGAGAGAATTGCAAACACTTTTCGCCAATATAAACAAGGCTGCAAAGTAGAACTTTGCAAATTGCTTTCTCATTATTGTTGGATTTTTACAGTGCTTGCTCTATGAGGAAGCCAAAATAGATTAACATGCTTCCTCATAGAGGTAGATTTGTAAAAATCCAACAATAATGAGGAAGTAATTTGCAAAGATCTACTTCGCAGCCTTGTTATATTATTATTTTTATCATAAGTTTGAGCGACGAGCTCCTTACACCCGCACCTTGTACATTTACCCACGGGCAGTATGTTGCCTTTTGTAAAAATGTACAGTGCAAATGATGGTCTTTTTGTTTAAATAATAAATATCAATATAATAAGGCCGAAGCAACTTACCAGTTGGTTGGAAACATCAGAGTGATCCTTGCGGGTCATTCCATCGCCGATAGCAGATTTCATGAGACGAGAGAGGGATGGAAGTACGTTAATTGGTGGATAAATTTGTCTGTTGTGCAATTGACGATCGACGTAGATTTGTCCCTCGGTAATATACCCAGTCAAATCGGGAATTGGATGGGTGATATCGTCGTTAGGCATAGTCAAAATGGGGATTTGAGTGATGGAACCATTGCGGCCCTCTACACGTCCAGCGCGCTCATAAATGGTGGCCAAATCGGTGTACATGTAACCGGGGAAACCACGACGTCCGGGAACTTCTTCACGGGCAGCGGAAACCTCACGAAGAGCCTCAGCGTACGACGACATGTCGGTAAGAATAACGAGAACGTGCTTCTCACACTGATAGGCCAAAAATTCGGCAGCTGTGAGAGCGAGACGAGGCGTGATGATACGCTCGATAGTCGGATCGTTGGCCAAATTTAAGAAGAGACAAACGTTCTCCATCGAACCGTTCTCCTCGAAATCCTGCTTGAAGAAACGAGCTGTCTCCATGTTGACACCCATAGCGGCGAATACTATGGCGAAATTCTCTTCGTGAGAATCCAAAACCGATTTACCCGGAAGTTTTACAAGACCGGCTTGACGACAGATTTGAGCAGCGATCTGGAAGAGAGAAATTATTTGTAGTTTTTTTTTCAAAATAATTAACCCATAGAACGCGGCTGTAACATTATAAGAAATAAAATGTTAATATTTGTTCACATTTGTCAATTTACTTTAAGAATAGAACTGAAATATCTTGTGTAACTATAAGTAACTATTTTGTTAACGATTGTATAACTCAAAATTTGTTCATTGGCTAAAAAAAATTGATATAAAAGTACCATTTTATTTCAGCATTTGTTTCTGGGTTCCAAAATTTTTCAACTATAAGTAACTATTTTGTTAACTATTGTATAACAAAAAATTTGTACATTGGCTAAAAAAAATGATAGAAAAGTACCATTTTATTTCAGAACTTTGTTTGTGGGTTCTAAAATTTTTCAACAATTTTTATAGTCAAGGAAAAGGACACAAAGTTTAAAAAATAAATTATTTTAAAGTAACAAGGCAATGAACCAAGCAGAATAGAAGCAAGAGTATATAATGCTTTAATGCATATCTAAATGCATCCAAAAACATTTCAGTGTTCACAGTGGCTTTAATTACTAGAGTGTCCCAAAGCTGCAGGACCGCATCAGGTATATTTATTTATTTATTTATTGTTTTATTGAAGGTACAAAAGACCCGTTTACAATATATAACATTCAGCAAATATTCACATACAAATTATTAAATACGAAAGAAGAAAATAAATATATATATCTTGTATAAATATAAAACATTTAGAGATAACAGAAATAGAGCTTTGATAATAACAATTTTACTAATACCATATGCAGCAAAATACTATTATTGTTATTGTCACTTTTATATTTATTTATTATTAACAATTATTAATTGCCAAATATTGCAAATAATTATAATAAAAATATCCATTCTTTATTATCATTATTACTTATTTTCTCAACAAGTAAATAAATCAGTGGTGAAAATTATTTAAAAAAAAAAAACCATTTGTAAAAAGTTACATCAGCATTCTGGAAATTTAAACAATATTGCAAATATTGCAAAAATAATCATAATAAAAATATCTATTCTATCACCTTTATTATCATTATTACTTATTTTCTCAACAACTAAAATAATCAGTGGTAAAAATTATTTAAAAAAAAAACCATTAGTAAAAAGTTACATCAGCATTCTGGAAATTTAAACAATATTGCAAATACTGAAATAATCATAATAAAAATATCCATTCTATCACTTTTATTATTATTATTACTTATTTTCTCAACAAGTAAATAAATCAGTGGTGAAAATTATTTAAAAAAAATAAAAACAATTTGTAAAAAGTGACATCAGCATTCTGGAAATTTAAACAAATTGAGACTCGTGTATTTTACCTCATTATGCGGCAAACCAGCAGCAGAGAAGATTGGAATCTTTTGACCACGAGCGATGGAATTCATGACATCAATAGCCGAAAGACCAGTTTGGATCATTTCCTCCGGGTAGATACGTGACCACGGATTGATGGGTTGACCTTCAATATCCAAGAAGTCTTCCGCAAGAATTGGAGGTCCTTTGTCGATGGGTTTGCCAGATCCGTTGAAGACACGTCCCAGCATATCCTCGGAGACGGGAGTTCTCAAGATATCGCCAGTGAATTCGCAAAGAGTGTTTTTGGCATCAATACCGGATGTTCCCTCGAAAACCTGGACAACAGCCTTGGATCCTGAGACCTCGAGAACCTTACCAGAGCGAATGGATCCATCGGCGAGTTTGAGTTGTACAATTTCCGCAAATTTTGGAAATTTCACCTCGTCCAAAATAACGAGTGGTCCATTTACACCGGAAACCGTTTTATAGGCTGTGAAAAAAAAAAAAACGTGAGGAAAATATTGATAATACGGCTCCCTATTGTCAGTCACGAGTTCTGGCCGCGTACGCCTTTTTTTTTCCTCGCCACTGAATCGTTGACACAACGTCTCACGAGACGTCTCGTGATATATTACGTAATAATAATTAGTGCCACATTTCCTAAAAAAGCAAAAAAAAAAAACGAAATTTCACACAATTATTCACTGACAAAAAATCGAAGAATTACCAATGAGATTCGAGGTAAAGTGCAAAAATGAATCGTGCGTGAGTGCCGAATTATACCACCATGATAGATCGTCGTCTGCAGTCACATGACTGATCAGGGCGCTATCAAAAAGTCAAATATATTCGCGATTTTTAAGCCTTTCTCTTGTGAAATGTGTGTCAAATCGATATTCGGATGAAGCGCAATACGTTGGTGATTTTGGAAATATGAAATTTCCACTAAATATTAGGGAAATAAGTGATCAGCTGACCTACTCGTACATCGATCAGATATGCTACGCCCACCCGACGAGAGCTCTTTTCGCTTTCGGTATATCGCTCGACAATTTAACTGGATTATTATTAAAATTGAGACTTACTGAGCCGAGGCTGCGATATGAAATCCCTGGAGACGGCGAGGACGTGCTCCTGCATCGCTTGACGTCCATCCATACCTTTTGAATACATGTTTTTTCGGTTCTCGTGATAATATAACACTCTCGACGAGATTCACCTCACAGCAGAAGGCTGATACTGGGCGCCTGACTGCTACTGCCACCACCAACGAAGGGTGGAGCGAGATGGAGCGAGAGAAAGAGGAGGGGAAATCGTTGCGCAGATACACTTGTGATGGAATGATCGTATAAGAAGAAGAGAGAGACAGATAATCAGGGCTTACAGCCAAACGCTCAAAATTAGCAAGAAGCCAAATAATCCTGGGTTTCCTAATAAACGCGAATTATTTTCAATGTGTACAAGCAAATTGTCAACTATATTTTGGAGTGCAGAAACGCCTGTGCGATTTTAAAGATATATGGATACATCACTTTTCTCTGTCGCACATTCACGTTTGTCAGGTGGATGTACTAATGCACGAGGTAGATAGAGACAGACTCAAAAGATCGCGGCATCACGTGACTACAATTTGATAAGCTTATGTAGCTTATTTAATTTTGACTCGAAACAACTTTTCGTCGGAGAAAGTGCGATGAAAAGGGTTTTGCAGCGAGTTATGTCAATATGACAGACAGTAAGAAATGTTAATGTTTGTTTTTTTTCTTCTTTTATCTCTTGTGTTAAGGTGATGTGCTACATATCGTCTGTCTCTGTCACATCGTTATATGTGCGAGAGAGACGGTTGTATTCTCCTGAAGTGTTATTCTTAATTTTTAATTATTCTTAATTTAAGGGAATGTGGCACACACTCAGTCGGTAACAAACCTGTTTCCGTATTTTCTCCCCAACTGTGAATATTGCGGACAAAAGCAAATTAGGTTTTCATACATCTATCTATTGGTTACGAAAACCTAATTCGTTTTTGTCCGAAATATTAATAGTTGCGGAGCAAATAGGGAAACCGGTTTTTTACCGACTGAGTCTGTATCACATCTTGGTAGTTGAGGACTTTGGTATTAGCCCATCACATCTGTGCCACATGTCCTTAAGATAATAAAGATCAATTGTAGCCAGAACAACGCTTTACAGTTTCTGTTACCGTCCGAGCAGTAGCACATCATATTTCATATAAGAGCATGTGAAATATTGCAGTCGGTAATAAAAATTTTAATCAACTTTTTTTTCACGCATACCGACATTTTACAGCTTTAACAAGAATTTCATCGAATGCGGATATCACTGGAGGATTCGATGAAACTGTTTTTGAAGCTGTAAAATGGCAGTATGCATGAAAAAAGTTGATTACAGTTTTTATTACCGACTGCGGTATTTCACAGGTGAAACCTACTCAGTCGGTAACAAAAACTGTAATCAATCTTTCAGAGGACACCGAACGTTTTTTTATAAAAGAAAAGTCTTACATCATTAGCCTCTTAATTCTGCATGATGCACGACTTTCGTTTTTTCTAAAAAAGATCAAGTTTCTGAGAATTTTTGTTCCGGAAGATATTCACTATGTTTCTCGCACTCATGGACGTTCCACCTCCCCTTAAGATCAATTAGCGCTATATGCGAGTCAATACATTTATGCAGGGACTGCATTTGTATTGATACTTTTTTTTTAAGGATTATAAAATTGACTCTGTATATCAGTACGATTCTTATTACAGAAAATAAAAAAACGTTGCTTATATACAATATGATCTTAACGAGATTATACAAACATTAACGAGATAGATCGGATTTTTCGGGATGATCTAAGTAAGAAATTCGTTCCTGGAAGATTTGGGCGCGGCATTGATATTAGCGCTCTACTTTACGTGGAATTATATGGAAATGGGAATGTTCGAAAGGCTTCGGTCGGTATGAACGATCTCGTCTGTACCAACAGTAAATAATTATTGTCGAATGGTCAATTACCAAAATCGATGGTAAGGAAGTTTCCATCAATCTTATTTATTACCATTCGACAATTATTATTTACTGTTGGTACAGACGAGATGGTTCATACCGACCGGTTTTTTCGAACACGTCTATTCCCATGTACAATTCCACGCATGAAGCAAAAAATTAGGAAGGATATAGAAATTTTTCGTAAACGCAAATTGTACAAAATCCATGTATTGAGTCAATTTTTCATGCCTTATAAAACAAACGATGAAGGCTTTTTTAAAATCCTTTGACACCGGACGAATAAGTATAAATCGCCACAGTACAATTACACGATTCATCATTATTTTTTTTTTCTTGTTCTTTTAATATCCACTGAAATTTCATTATCGGCGTTTAACGCAACGCGAAGAAATATTGTTAACGCGCGTTACACAAGATTTCGAAAATTCGATTGATATGAAGACCCGAATGGTCCGAGAGCGGAACAAGAGTATAATATATACCAATAATAAAAACGAGGTAGTCTCTCTCGGAAGAGTCCCATAGAAATAGTAACCAAGCCTTCTTCGCGTAATACAGAACTACTCGTTCGTTTTTCTTTTTATTGTTCACAAAACCAGGAGAAAAATCCCAATAGTTATTCAATGAGATTACTTTTTTAATATATTTTTTTTCTTTTAATTGTAGCGATCTCGAGGAGTTTTACTTCTCGAAACGCATTGTAATAATTAAGATCTAACAATGTCGAAAGAAAGCTGTACAGTCGAGTGAACGTAATGAGCGAATCGTCGTAACACTAACACATGGGATAACTCGATAACGCACAGGCGCAACAAGCCGCGTTATCTTGTATTTGTTTTCTTTTCTTTTTTTTCATTCGATTAGCGAGCGATAATATCGATAATGTTTCGATATATCTCGCATTGCGTGCTCAATGCGCATTATATAGCTGGTTTTTTTTAATAATACCATTTATTAGTGCTCGGCTCAATAGCGCGATAGTGAACGTTTACTTACAATATGTATACACAGTTGCCACGAAGGGCTTGGTTCGTTCGTGCAGGACAAGGAAGATACACCGTAGGATTGTTTTCTTTTTTTTTTTCTTTTTTCTCCGCATTCACACTCTCAGATTTATCCGCCATCGCATTATTAGCCGCACAAATAAAAATAATATGTCTCTTTTGTCACGTAACGATCGCATAGCGATCGTACAAGAAATATAACCGAACACGACATAAACGTGGTTTAAATTTATTGCACCGAGCTTAAATTAAGTCTTTGACCCAGCAGCGAGCGCGCTCGAGGGGTTTTCTTTCCTTTTTTTCATTTTCTTGAATACAATATCGAATCTACGAAATTTGTTATCGACTATCGATGAAAAACATCGATATTACAATTTTATTTACACGGGTCGATCTCGCCGATATCGAAGTACTCTTCGATTAATCGACGAGGTCGATTCTCTCGTCTGAATAAAGATCCCATTGCGTTATTCGCTAATAGCGGCCATGATTTCGTTTCACGTTAACATGTTACAAATCGACGTGTGGCGCCTCGTTACACACCGCTGGGATTTATTCCCTACTAAAAAAAAACGCAATCGTCATTATTATTCGCTATCTATCGCAATACACAATGATAACTACTTACGAAATTATAATTCGTTAAACTCTCGCAATGAAAATAACGCAGTAATGAACATTTTTAATGACAAATAATGCAAGGAGCTAGGAAATTGGGAATAAAGGGGAAATAGTGGGGCGCTCGACGAATTTGTACAATATTTACAGAGGCCTGGAATCAACGTCGCGAACGATATTACGTCAATTACCAGGCGATAATTACAGATTATATAAGAAGATAAACAAAAAAACGATTCGAGACTCTCGTCGCATCACTCGCTCTCGCCCATTCGTCACGAAGATTCAACAATAATAATAATAATAATAATAATGAGAATTAAAAAAAAGAATAGGGCACCAAGTAAATTCGTGTAACGCGTCGAAGCGTCAAAACAAATTTTGCGAAGTCTCTGTCGCGTTCTCGAGGGCTTTTCAAATTAAATAACAAGAAGCCCCGAAGTTACGTTAGCTAAGCAGCCAAACGATCCACGAACGCGATAAAAAAGTCCGCGTTTCGCAAAGAATCGCGAACAGGGATAATAATTTATATATACGTTTTGTTTTATATTACAATCAGGGAGGAGAGGAATAAAAGGATTCGGGAAAAGAGAATAAACTCGCGATGTTGTCTCACCGACTTTATCGGCGAGTCGGCGATGCGATCGCACAATATAACAGGGGGAGGGTCAAGAAGGGATTGCTGATATGCTCGTGGGGACTTTGGATTAGTTTTCAGTTACTTAAGTACGCGCCGCTCGCGTCTATAACCCAGTAAGGAATCTACTAGGACGCGGAGCTGTACCATCCATTCGTCGCAGCTTTGTTCGTCGGATGATAAAGATGGAAACCCGCACCAGCGGCTGGATGATGATAAAACTGAGGTTGTTCACTGAGGCTCGCCGAGGCGTAAGCAGCAGCAGCGTCGAGTGCGCTAGGATGAACAGCAGCCGAATAAACCTGCGGTTTCAACGGTAAAGTTTGCGCACTTTCGTACTGATGTCTCAAAACGGGATCGCCATAAACCGAAGATTCATAGCTGCTAACGACGCTCGCAGAATGAAGCTGTTGTTGTTGCTGCTGCTGCTGTTGATGCTGTTGCTGTTGCTGTTGCTGCTGTTGTTGATGTTGATGCTGCTGCTGTTGTTTATCCCGCGGAGAAACGGAAGACGGTGGCGTCATTGCCGAATGATAATCAACTGCGTAACCTCCAGCCGATGAGTATGAAGACACGAGACTCGTAAATGCCTCAGCAGCGCCACTCGTTCCCGTGGCGCTTTTCTGATTGTGGGCGCTTAGGACAAATTGATGCTCGCCATATGTCGATGAACCTTCGGAACCTGGTGGAGTTGGTAGTGGTCCAGTTTGTGCTGCATCACCGGCGTAATACGCACCACCGGAAGCTGAAGGTGCTCGACTTCCGTTTGACGTTATACCGTGAACATTTGCTCTTATTACGCTCTCACGATTAGCGTATAATTGCCGAAGTAACGCCGAGGCGGGTAATGGCGCTGTTGACGATTGTTGAGGACTCAAATGACCGAGATGATGATGGGCGCCGATCCATTGGATCGTACTTCTCTGTTGTTGCTGTTTTAGTAACGCGTCTGTACTGAAATCCGTTGGTTGATGTAACGCGGGTGAATCTGGTTTACTCAGTGATGCTCCTGGTAAATGTTTTGACATTGCTTGCTCGAGATCTTTTACTGATGTTCCTCCGGCGACTTCGGTTGTTTCAACGCGAGGCTCCGATCTTCGGACTTTTGGACTTGTGGAACGAAGAACCTGCTCGTTCGCTGGTACTGAATGACTCGATGACGCTGGACTCAACGCGTGACTTCTTGGCTGAACCGTTGAGGACTTTGACGCAGGCTCTTCGTCATCTTCCTCTTCGCCCGAACTGCTATCCTCCTCGTGAGCGTATTTTCGCTTGTGACCTCTCGTTAGAGATTTAACCGTGAGAGCACCGATTGTCGGCACCGCTGGCTGTGGCTCTTGCTGAAGCTGCGCCACGTTGTCGTGGTGACGACCTCCGCGTGGCTCACTCTCCGAACCTCGGGTATCCTCACGATCTTCCGGTGGGGAACGATGAGGATTCTCAGGGTGTTGATTCGTCGGACCACCGCTACTTCGTCCCTCTGAAATCAGATATCACACTGTTGCTCATTTATACGTTCCAAAAGAAACACTGATTTGTTTTTTTGTTTTGTTACAAAATTCGGGTAACGTTCGTTTAATGAAAATTCGTTTAAGAGAAAAAGTTTTCTTGATTTGAAGAAATAGGTGGGTTATTATTTTTTTTCTTTGATTTCAATGAAATGTTACTTTTGAATTTCAAAGAGAACATTTCATTGCCCTTTGAAGAAACATTTACTTGATGAGCATAAACAAGGAGACGTTTTCATTGATTTAATGAAAAGGTTTTATTGTTTGAAAGAAACGATAAACTTAGCGGCATCTAATCGCCATCGACCAAATTGAAGACTTAATGAGCTAAAATATGGCGACGTTGATACCAGCGATTGGCGATCAACAACGATTCCGCAAGCATTGAAGTGCGCCTATAATTTTATAGCCTCGTGTGATTTCCTTGATTTCAAGGAAAATTTTCCTTGATTCAATGTCACTACATTTCATTGAATTTCTGATCATTGAAAGAAATTATAATATTAGCTTGAGTATATTATTCGATTGATTTCAAAGAAATGATTCATAGGTTGGGATTTTAATGAAATTTCTTTGAATCAAGGCAACTTTTTCTCTAGGTGTAAAATATTCTCACGAAACTGAAAGAGAATACCGGCACATAGTGGAATTCTTGTTTTTGAATAATCGAGACAATTTTTCTGCATTTACTTCGCTATTCAACTGAGTAAAGTTACTCTCCTATGGACGTTTTAAATATCTTAAGGGACCTTAGAAATGGCGTTTCTATTCTATTCGTAGCCGGCGATAGATGTGTTTTCGTGTTTGAGTAAAGAGGCGAGAATCTCGACGCTTTTTTTTTGACAAAGCGGGGACACACACGCCGTTACCACTGTCACCGCTAATTTGCGTATCGAATTTGAGCTTCCTAGACGCCGCTCGGTTCAACGAGCCCTTCATATGTTAAACGAAGGTGTATAAAAATGGCCCACCCACGACCACTTCATGTTCTTCTGCTTTTGTATTAATTCGTAGCGAAAATCTAACGTTCTTGGCCAGTGTTTTCATTCGTATAACGACGCTCGTTTCTCTTTCTCTTTCTCTTTCATATTTAAATTCATATTACCATAACTCGTGAACTACCAAACAGAATCACCTGAAATTTTAATAGCATGTAGAATATTGGCTAATTTTCAATTGGTATCAATTTTATAAAAATCGCTTGATCCATTTTTATGAGATTTTTGAAATTTTTGAAAAATTTACGTAAATGCTCTAGCTCGAACAAATTTTTAGCTATATCTTCGTATTAAATTTGAACTAAGCGACGCGACTTTTGGTATTGAATTTGGGCGAAATCTGTAAAGCGATAGCACTTTGAATTTTTCGAAAAATTTACATTTTCCTCTAATCCACGTCAAATCTCAACAAACAAAATGAAATTTTCTACAGAAGAAAAATAACATTCAGCTCTGCTAAGTACTAAATTTCATGATGATCGGTAAAGCGGTTCGGATTTTAGACGATTTTGAATTTTTCCAAAAATGATTGTCGTCGATTTGGCTTTCGCAAAACTTCAGCAAGTAAGCCGAAAATTTGTACGTTTTTTATTTCTAATTCCATTCTAATGCCCATAAGTATCAATATTCAATTGCCCATAACTCTGTAATTGAACAATGTTGATTTGAGTTCAGTTGATAGCTGAAAATTTGCGCACAAGTGGTACACGATGTATCTAGATGAAAATTTCCACATAACATTTCTTCATATGTTAAACAAAAGAACGGTGTATAAAAACTGCCCACCCACGACCACTTCATGTTCTCTTCTTTCGTGTATTAATTCATAACGAAAATCTAACGTTCTTGGCCAGTGTTTTCATTCGTATAACGACGCTCGTTTCTCTTTCTCTTTCTCTTTCATATTTAAATTCATATTACCATAACTCGTGAACTACCAAACAGAATCAGCTGAAATTTTAATAGCATGTAGAGTATTGGCTAATTTGCAATTGGTAGCAATTTTATAAAAATCGCTTTATCCATTTTTATGAGATTTGTGAAATTTTGAAAAATTTACGTAAATGCTCTAGCTCGAACAAATTTTTAGCTATCGGGCTGTACCTTCGTATTAAATTTGAACTAAGCGACGCGACTTTTGGTATTGAATTTGGGCGAAGTCTGTAAAGCGATTTGGTATTTACAGCACTTTGAATTTTTCGAAAAATTTACGTTTTCCTCTAATCCACGTCAAATCTCAACAAACAAAATGAAATTTTCTACAGAAGAAAAATAACATTCAGCTCTGCTAAGTACTAAATTTCATGATGATCGGTAAAGCGGTTCGGATTTTAGGCGATTTTGAATTTTTCCAAAAATGATTGTCGTCGATTTGGCTTTCGCAAAACTTCAGCAAGTAAGCCGAAAATTTGTACGTTTTTTATTTCTAATTCCATTCTAATTCCCATAACTATCAATATTCATTTTCCCGTAACTCTCAAATTGAACGATGTTGAATTTGAGTTCAGTTGATAGCTGAAAATTTGCACACAAGTGGTACACGATGTATCTTGATGAAAATTTCCACATATCATTTCTTCATATGTTAAACGAAAGAACGGTGTATAAAAACTGCCCACCCACGACCACTTCTGTTCTCTTCTTTCGTGTATTAATTCATAACGAAAATCTAACGTTCTTGGCCAGTGTTTTCATTCGTGTAACGACGCTCGTTTCTTTTTCTCTCTTTCTCTTCCTCACGGTTGTACTCTATTCAGCGCGTTAGCGGTCCACCGTGGCGATGACTATTCATCGCCACTCAATCTCCCTCGACGTTTTCGAGAGCGTATCCAAATGGGAATGCCGCCGAACCGGCACGTCGCAGCTTCTTGCTTCTAAGATCTCTACGTGTGCTCTCGATTTTCGATACATCTTCCTTTCACCACTGTCGTTCACGTTGAGCTATCCTTTTTTCACGCTAGTCGTAGCTACCGAATTTACTTTGACTCTTAGAGTCAACGCTCTCAATGAACTTCTGATCACGATGGGCTCAGGGTTATAAAAAAAAAATCAAACGTCTAGTTCTTATCAAAATTATATTAAACGAAATAAAAAATGAGCGGAAGATATAAAATAATATGAACAGCCGTTTCAATGAATATAGTTATGTACCTCCTCTGTCCGCATCCGGCGATCCGTTTTCGGGATCATTTCCAGCTGCATCCTCTCGCTTTACGCCCGTTACTCCGTTTTCCATTTGGCAGCAGTCCATTATCATATTCTCATACTCACGACCACTGTAATGAGGGAAAAGAGATAAATATAAATAAGATATTCGATAAAAACAAAAATTTGTGTCAGCAAAATTAAATTCATAAAATTCTATTAAATATTTTGGCCAATTGAACAAAGGTTTGTTATTTTTGGATTTGTTGAAAAAATCCATAAGCAGTAGAATATTTTACCATTTTTATGTAGAATTAACATATGAATTATGGGTCAATCAACTAGTGTGAAATTTGATGCAAGTTTGTATGAGAATAATCAACATTGATGAATATTATAAATATCTTGGTACAATTTTGTTACTTTCGTTATTTATTGTGAAAATCTATGACTATCAAAATAAATTTTATTTTCATGTGGAATCAACCAGTTATGTCTTATGTTGTATATCCAAATATATAAATATTTTTAATTGTATTATCATTTAGGTTTGATCTAATTTACCTGATAACGTAATTGACGCATATGATATTTTGTTCCTCGGCGTTTTTCGAGTTGCAAACAACAGTTGCGCATGTTTGTAGCCACGTGTAGCCGCCACTCTTGTTCATAAGCCGGTAATAATGCGTCTGCACTTGTCCTTTGTGAATTACTGAAATGAAAATCATAGGAATAAGATGAGACGCAAGGAAATGCAATTGAGAATCTTGGTCATTCAGAGGTTCATAATTTTGCTGTGTGGCTCATAAACGTCTAGGAGAAGGAGAGAAGGGAGACCTCGACATATTTCCCTAGACATATTCTCGCACAGGCGAAGGATATCCGAGTCACGTACTCCGGAATATTTCTGTATAAAGCTCCGGGACTAGATGGTGGAAGTCGCAAGCGCGGCATCGTCGAGAACGATGCGGTAGCGTGGATGAGAACTGCGCGAGAGAGTGAAGTTAATAAACTTTGGGGAAACGAGGCGGGCGTATACTATATCGGCGTGATTCGATTGCGGCCACGAGAGAACCAGCAGTACCAACAGCAGCCGCAGGAGAAGCCGTGGAAGCATAGAAGCAGCAGCAACAGCAGTAAGAAAACGCTAGAGGCTGGTTGGTTGGTTGGTGGATGAAACCATAGCCTGTATATATGGGGAGTTGGAAAAGACGAAGCACGGATAGGTCGTAGAAGGAGGTGAAGGAGGAACAGCCGTGTATCAAGCCCAGGAGGCAAAGAGCCCTCTGCACTGAGATGAAGTAGAAGAGGAAGAACGTGTATACCATGAGCGAGAGTTAGAACAAGAGAGCTGCATGAACGGTATGGAGTAACACTGTTAGAGGATAAAACATAGAGACTCTGAAATAGAAGGGGAGGGAAGGGGTGTAAGTTGAAGCTGTATATGTCGGGAGTTGGAAAAGACGAAGCGTGGATAGGTTGTAGAAGGAGGTGAAGGAGGAACAACCGTGTACTAAGCCGAGAAGGGAAAGAGCCCTCTGCACTGAGATAAAGGAGAAGAGGAAGAACCTCCTTCCAACCTAAAGGTGTGTGAATGTGTATCCCATGAGCGAGAGTTAGAACAAGAGAGCTTTATGAACGGTATGGAGTAACACAGTAAGAGAAAAAAATATAGAGACTATGAAATAGAGGGGGATGGAAGGGGAGGAAGGGGAAGGGATGTAAGTTGGAGCTGTATATGTCGGGAGTTGGAAAAGACGAAGTATGGATAGGTTGTAGAAGGAGGTGAAGGAGGAACAACCGTGTACTAAGCCGAGAAGGCAAAGAGCCCTTTGCACGGACATGAAGAAGAAAAAGAAGAGGAAGAACCTTCTTCCAACCTGAAGGTGTATGCATGTGTATACTAGAGCGAGAGCTAGAACAAGAGAACTGCCTGAACGGTATGGAGAAACACTGTTAGAGGAAAAGAGATTCTGCCATAGAAGGAGAGAGGAGGTGAAAAGGTGTAGGTTGAAGCTGTATCTGTCGGGAGTTGGAAAAGATGAAGCACGGATAGGTTTAAAAAAGAGGTGAAAGAGGAATAACCGTGTACCAGGCCGAGGAGGCAAAGAGCCCTCTGCACTGAGATGAAGAGGATAAGAGGAAGAACCTCCTTCCAACCTGTCGATGTGTGCATGTTCATGCCATGAGCGAAAGTTAGAACAAGAGAGAGCTGCCTGAACGGTATGGAGTAAAAATGTTGGAGGAAAAGATATAGAGACTCTGACAGAGAAGGGGAGGGAAGTGAAGGGGTGTATAGGTTGAAGCTGTATATGTCGGGAGTTGGAAAAGACGAAGCACAGATAGGTCGTAGAAGGAGGTGAAGGAGGAACAACCGTGTACCAGGCCGAGAAGGCAACAGAGATAAAGGAGAAGAGGAGGAACCTCCTTCCAACCTGAAGGTGTATGCATGTGTATACCATGAGCGAGAGTTAGAACAAGAGAGCTGACTGAACGGTATGGAGTAACACTGTTATAGGAAAGATATAGAGACTCTGGCATAGAAGGGAAGGGGAGATGAAGGGGTGTAGGTTGAAGGGAGCTCTTCTTCCTCTATTCTTCATCCCCACCTGTCATCACCGCACGGCTACCGCCATCACCACACCCTGAACTAGGGAGCAAGAGAAATACTTGAAAGAGAGACAGAGAGAAGAAACAAGGGAGTATGTGTATAAGGGTGGTACGTGAGCGTGTACACGAGAGGACAGACAGCGAAAGGGGAGAGGGAACGGGAGAGTGAGAGACTGTGCGTCGATTCGGCCAGGGGCGCAGAAGAGAAGGTAACAACTCGCTGGAGATGCCGCATCCGGCGTACCGCGTCGTTCCCTGCATACCAAATACCTAATCCTGACGGTATCCGCACCGGCGCATCGGCCCAACTTGAACACTACTAACACTGACAACGAACAGAGCGCAACACACGAATATCGCTTGGGTTGGAATACTGCATATCGTGTGAGGCGCGTGACTACTCAAATGCGGGAAATGGCCCCCTCCACCCTTACTCTTCGCTCGACAGTGTGTGCTTTACGACAAAAACGTTTACAATATCAAATACTTTGGGATTTACGAGGTTGTTCGTCGTCGAGAAGGTCTCGGTTATAGGAACTCTTTGCTGGAGGAAGGAAATAACGTTTTTCGGAAGATCTTGAGATATGCTGGAGAATTCGGTGGTAGTTTTCAGCCGAGGTGAGGCGATGGTGAAATAGGGCAACACAGGAAGACACAAAAGTGAGTAGGAAAAGGGCTAAGGTCTCAATGACACTTACGATCAACGTGGGACTTTCGAAGACGATTCGCGTCTTCTCCGTGGCAAAGGGCGTAGAGACTCTTTCCTGTCAACTCGTCTGCCGTGTAATCCAACAGCTCTGATACCCTGGAACATTTGGGAAAGAAGATTCATTATAGTTTTTTTTAGTAGATCATAGTATATTGTTGTTAAAATGATCCCATTTTTATATTATCTCTTGAGGATAAAACTTACTTCGCAGTTGAAATATTGTGGTTGATTATCTAATTTTATTAAATATATGGTTAAAAGTAAACGAGAAAGATGAACACATCATTCCAATGACACTAACGCTCTATACTAATCTTAACATTTTCATAACCTTCTTCAGATGGCATAAGTTCCCAGGTCTTCCTTTTATTTTTTGTACTTTGTATTAAAAAAATAAAAAAATAAAAAATTGGAATCATACCGTTATCGTTCTTTTTCCCAAATCCTTTTATCCATGTAATTAGGAAATTTTATTATATAGGGTTAGCGCTAAATCGCCCGTGTCACTTTGTATCGGTTTTGACATTCGAAATAATCAACAAAATTTCAATGCATGAATTTGGTTCCGATCTTGGTGTGTCTGATGATACCGTCGACCAATCACAGCACGAATAAAATGATGAAAACATTTTCGACAAAATCTCGTTACTCATGAACTTATTAGGGGAGGACTTTGGAACTTTAGATCAGACATTCATTATGAATACTCACTTTGGCTCGCAGTGCAATATTTTGAAGTCAAAGCCGATCCTCGTTACAAACATGTCAGTCTCAAGTCGAATTTCATGAACGCTCGGTGGTGGAAGAGCTATCGCTAAGCCAACCATGCCCATCAATGGTGGTGATGATTTTCCTGCTCGACTGAATGGATATTGTGCCCTCAGTCGACACAGCAGAAGAACAACCTGTAACGAACGTAATCGTAACAATGAATTATTTAGCGAAACGTAACAGAGAACACAAAGATATTAATAGGAGTTAACGAAGGTGCAATGTTGACGCGTGAAAAAAAAGTAGAAGAAAATAAAAATCAACGATTTCCAAGGCGAGAGTCAGAAAAGACGTAGAAAAAAGAGGAGGGCTAGCAATGGGGTGGCAGTTAACGCGCTCAGGGTAGACCATAACTTCGTTTGGTCAGAGCTTAACAGAGGGCAAGCGTACGGACAGCAAAACGTTCGTTTTGGGGGCTCTTGGCGCTTTTTCGCTAAGGTTGTCCGCCTTTAATGAACGACCAGACGAGAATCCTCTCCCCGCTTTCTCGTCTTTTTCTCTCTCTCGTGAACTTGGCTAAATTACGTCTTATGCTATACTGTAGAACGTACACCGAAGCTCTAATTGCCAACTATCGACCATACGTGCAGTCAGCTCAATTTTGTGTGTAAGGGAAATATGAAAACGTTACGATAATACGCAGGGTCTTTATCCACCAATGTTTTTATCATTAATTTTCATTTTTCGCAAAGCCAACTCTGTAAGTAAGCATATTTATTCATTTTGTCTTCCTCATAGAGGAAACTTTGTAAAAAATGAAAATGAATGGCAATATGCAAAGTTCCACTTTGCAGCTTTTTTCGTTACCGATATAGTTCTTGAAAAATTCAAAGTCACGTTAAATCCAAACCGCTTTACCTATCACGACCAAATTTGGTAGATAGCAGTGCTGAATGTTATTTTTCATCTGTAGAAAATTTAAGTTGATTTGGTGAGATTTGACGTGAGTTAGAGCAAAATGAATATTGTTTGAAAAATTCGAAAATTCCATGAAAACCGAACTTTTTTACAGATTCATTCCAAATTCAATACAGATCTTCTTTTAACATAGCTTTATTCATAAAATAATTTTTAGCTCAATAGCTCAAAATTTGCGGATGCTAGAGAGCGTACAGACATTTTTCCAAAATTGCAAAGTCTAATAACATTTGAATGTATTTTTGAAATTTTTTGAAAATTATCACAAACAAAGGCGTCGACCTGCTTCACATGTTTGCTAAATTTCAGCCCGATTGTTCAAGCAGTTCTTGAGTGATCGCAACACACACACGTACATCCGCTCATTTTTTCTAAACCACTTTTCTCGACGTTTTAGACCACATTTTTTCTGACATAATAAACTCGAAAAAAAATGTTCGCATGAGAACACTTTTTTTAAATGCTTCCTCACAGAGAAGAAAAAAGTCTACGAAATAAATTGAAATACTCACTCGATAGCCAGAAGACTTGAAGTGACAGCCGCGTTTCGTAAGAGTCGATTTCATCCTTACGCAAAATGCTCTGTCGTATCCCTTGTACATGCCCGTCGCCGTTAAGCACATTACTGAGGAAACTGCAACAAAAAATTGTACTCTTCATTAATTTCCTGAAACACAAATGTTACTAGCGACAGAAGATTTATGTTTCACTCCCGGTCACCCACGTACGATTCTCCAATATCGAGTACTATTTTTATTTACTTCCTTTAAAGTCCTGAGGGAAATAAATATCACTTCAAACCTCCCATGGCCGTACGTGCTTCCCTATAGCCATCCTGTATCTATCACGCTACCAAAAGTCTACCTCTCCTTTCCACTCTGAAAATTGAAACCGGGGAAAAAACAAAAGAGATCAAAGTATCCTCTCCTAAAAATCCGTTGCGACCATCTGGGAACATTGTAGAACATTTGAAGAAAAAATGACCAGCATCGAGTGTGCAACACCAACAGCAGAGCCTACGACAGAAAGAAGTCTAGCATTCACAAAAAACACTACCATAATAAAAGCAATTTGCGACTTTGCAGAATACATAAAAAAAACTTCCAAGCAATCTAAGAATAGAAAAATAAAAAATAAAGAAACAAAATAAAATAAAACAAAACAAGAACAAAAAAGCAGAATACGGAAAACAAATCTTAAACTAAATGGAGCGAGACATGAGAGTAAATGAGAGATTAGCAAATAAAGATAAAAATTAGAACCAAGATCAGAGTCTCGCTCACTCGGTCGCAAATATATACAAATAAAACAAAGATCAGAGGGCAGAAATGAATAGGCTAGGTTAATCACTTCTAAATATTTCAAACAACGCGCCAAAAAACTGAGCGCATTCACTGGGGGAAATTTCCCTAAAAACTTAGGGACTGCAGAAAGGCAACACAAACCACACTTCCCCCTACTGAGGGAACCCACAAACGTTGGCCCTAAACCTGAGGCCAGCCTGGAGGAGGGAGCTTCAAGCAATAAGAAAGAAGAAGAAGAAGGATCTAGTGTGTCCAGGAGGACAGAAGCGGCTACTTGATGGCCGCATCGTGCAGGATTCTTCGAACTTGCCAGTCGAATGCAGAGTGGGCAGTCGGTGGAGGACTATGACACGGAGATAAAGAGGGAGAAAACCAAATGGTGGAACAAGAAGAAAAAGAGAGGCAACAATGATAAAAAAACGAATAACAGAAAGAGGAAACAGCGAAGGGAGAAAGCGAGAGAAGAGATAACGAAGAGAAGGAGGCTCGTGGGCAACGTACGTGACACGCGGTAGTCGTGTCGCGGAATAACAATTGGGAAAATCGGAGGGCTGCATAGGAATATGCGCGGGAGAATCCGTGAGCCCCGGGATAGTCGGCAGCCATGGCTATTCAGAGACTCCGTAGCAACGTAGATAGTGTAGCCAATGGTGGTCCAGGAGTTTCCATGAGATGTCTCGGTGTCGCGTACTACCGACTCGACCGTGAATCGGCGTAGAGATGCTCTGGTCACGCTATAAGTAGAATCCAGGATAGAATCTGGAGATGGTACGAGAGCGACGCCATTGGAGTGTCGAGAGTGTAGAGCCAACAGCGGTAGCACGCGTGCCCTCAGCGCATTCAACCCCCGACGGCATGGCAACCCTCGTTTCCAACCCCGTCACGACTGCCCTCCACTATACTCTCTTCTCCTCTTCAGGTTTGTTCCTCCAGCTCCCGCACTCGTTTGCACGCTCGTGGGTCGCTCGTGTGCTTTCGCTTCGTGACCAGCACTGAACCATTGGCAGAAACGTAGGAAAACCACGTGGCAATGCCGACGGGCACGTCCGTGTGGACGAAAGCTGCATCGCACGTCTGCCCGACGATGGCGACGACGACGGCGACGGCGACGACGACGTAGTTGCTGTAGAGATACTTGCTCAGCTCTTCCACGTGATCATATGTACTCCTCTCAACCTCGACCGGCTTCATTTCCCCTCCATTCGAGATTCTCTCGATTGTCCTTGTCTTGCTATTCTTATACACGCGCCAATGTTCTTCTCTCTGTGCCAATGTCGACATTCGCTTATGGCGCTCCAACGTCGAACGCTGCGTCCGAACTTGGTATGTGTATGAGAGAGGAACGTGGAGAACTACGACGCGAGAACTAGGAGTGCTCAACATTCTCGTTCCACTTTCAGCCTCGGTCACGCTTTCCGGGTTACACGTTCATTCAAGCCTCGAGCCTCGACGACGGCAAGCTTATTCTGGTACCTAACCACGTCACTAAGGACACCTCAAAATGTCGCTCTACGACAGGGTGCAGGAGGATGTAATGATGGCGAGAGGAATCGTGAGGGAGACTAGAGAAGGTAGAAGACCTACATCTGTACTATTTGGAGCCGCTACGTACGAGACAATTTTAGTTTTATGGTTCCTTTCGACCTTCAGTGAAATATCGAATAGGAAAGTGACCAAGTGTTCATGAAAGTAAAAATATCTTCTGGGTGTTCCAATTACCTAATTTCATCGAATTGAACAGAACTTATCATTTGTGAATGGGATAGTTCTAATCCTATTCATAGGAAATCATCTTAATCAAATCTTATTCGTAAATTAAAAACAAGATATGATTCTCGTTGCATTAAAAATGGCGAGAGGAATCGTGACAGAAATTAGACAAGTTAGAAAACCTACATCTTTAGAATTTGGCGCAGCCACGTACAGGAAAATGTTAGTTTTATGCTTCCTTTTGACCTCTAGTGTAATATCGAATAGGAAAATGACCAATTGTCATATAAGTAAATTTGCAATTTGACTCTGTTAAATATCTTATTCTCAATTTAAACATCTTCTGAATGTTCCAATTACCTAATTTCTTCGAATTGAACAGAATTTATCATTTGTGATTGAGACAGTTTTATTCGTATTCATTTTGCGAATAGCAAACCATTCTAATGAAACTTTGTTCGTGGCATTAATTCTTTATACGAACAAAAATATGCCTAACTTTGTATGAATCAAAAAAGGTTCTTGTACGAACAAAAATAAGCCTAACTTGATATGAATTGAGAAAAGTTTTTTTACCATCGGGATTTGCGGTAGATGCAGATCCGTGTTCTTCCGAAGCGGCGCTACTGGGCGACGCGAGTCCCGAACTTGAAGAATGAGGTCCCGTGGAGTTTGAGGAAGAGGTTAGCACTAGGCCAAGTTGTTCGGCGACTTCGGCGTGGTCCTGTTGGTGAACATAATCGAATACACTCGAACCCGTCATTTCCACCTGCAAACACAGAAAACAAAACTTCATTTACATATTCAAACTTCAGACAAATTTCTGTAGACAATGAGAAATTGAGAATCGGGGTCAAAATAGCGAATTTTAAAATAATGAACGTCTGAATCTAAAATTACCATCATTATGAATTTCGCTATTTTTATTGCATTTAAATAGAATTGGGAGCCAAATAGCGAATGATCAAAATAGCGAATTTAAATATAATGAACGTCTGAATCTAGAATGACCATCATTATGAAATTCGCTATTTTAGCCATTCGCTATCTTGAACCCCACTCGAAATCGAGTATATGATTATTCTTTTGCAACAGTCAGTAGTGAATCGTCATTTGAATAAAGAAAACGTGATGCGTATCAGCATTGATCGCAACATGTAGTAATTCACGGTGCGATCGACATCGAAGAAGCCTTCTGAAAAATCGTATCGAGTCGTGTTGTGAATAGTGTGTCGAGGGTACTACTTCCTTCGCTCGACTCTTATTGCGGTGACGACAGTTTTCGCTCAACGAAATTCGTTGTTGGCCTCGTGTATCGATTCTACGAAGGCTCTTCGACGCGTCAGTTCGCGAGTGAAATTTTAAGGAGTTCGCGATCGTTCAGTATATAACACTTGTGTGTTATATCGTGGAAGGCTCACGAGGGTAAGGCCATCAACAGCGGAGGGAGGCGAAGAAAGAAGACGAGGCAAACTCCTCGGCGCGTTTAATCGACGCTCGTGGCCGCGTATCCGCGCCACGTACGCACTGCGATTCGATATCGCGAAGACCACGACGACAGGAGACTTAATAATTTATTCTTCTGGTATATATAGCCATGTAGGAGCTCTTCACGATCGTACGATGACGTGTTCGTTGTTACTGACTACCTCCGTCGGCGTGTAACGCAACGACGAAACTCATCGTCGACACTTTTGCGGGCTGGACATCTTCTCTGCACGTATACTAACATTTATATGTGTAACTAAGGCGTGAAAAACAAAAACGTCTTAGGCGTTACGCAACCAGAAATAAAAAGACGTGTGTACAGATACGAATTGACGATTATACGCACGTCGGCAACAAATGTCCAGAGCGATGACGACTACTATAAGTCTTAATTCTTTCGTTGTGTTCATCGATGAGTTATTTAAACTTTGGAGATTCCCAAGTCTACGATTCACCTTTATTTTCCATTGTTCTTTAGCATCAAGTCCAAATCGATTAAATGTTGCGGGTGACGTCAATTTTTACCGTCTGGACTATGACAATTCCATACATGATTACGATCGAAAATTACTATTGTGAGTTTAATTTTGTCGCGGTGGTCCCGTTTTTCGTCAATTATTCATTGATTTTTGTAGTTGGAATCGATGGTATATTGTAACCAGTTTCCATGCTGAGTAATTCAAACTTTGGAGATTCCTAAGCTTAATGTTCACGGTTATTTTTCATTGTTCTTTAGCATCAAGTCGAAATCGATTAAATGTTGCAGATGACATCAATTTTTACCGTTTGGACTATGATAATTTCATATATGAATTATTGAAAATTCAGGGATTATAGTCTACGATTTTCATCAATTTTTACCGTCTGCTTTATGACAATTCCACACACGAATGCCTTTTATGAGTTTAATTTTGTCGTAGTGAAGTATTGAAAAATTCAGTGATTATATTCTACGACTTTCTCCAATTATTCATTTTTCTTTATCATCGGAATCAATATAAATGTATATTGCAGCCAGTTTCCACGTTTACTGTCCAAATTCTAAAAATTACGGATAAAAATTTCCTGCGCGAGTTCTCGAAAATCGTCGACCATTATAAAAGTCGAGGATCAGCTTCTGTGTCAAATGTGAAACTGGGCATCATTTATCTGCCACTCGGTGGCATAGATAAGATGAGTTACAAGTTCGTTGTTGGTCCATAGACCAGTGAAGAGTACAGCAGTAGGCAGCAGTTGGAAAAACGAGACAGCTACCGGCAGCAGTTTCCAGAATCCTCGAAACACCCTATTGATTGCCCCGGAGCAGAGCCAAGCGAGCCAGCGAGGTTAGGTAGCTCGAATGGTGCTCGTGGAACCGAGGGAAAGGGAGACAGAGCGTTGGTGCCCCAGGACCCCCTTTCCGACCCGATTGAACCCACTAGCAACGCCAGTAGCAAACCTTCTATTCCTTTCTCACTCTCTCTTCCACCTCCCCTTTCCCCTCCCGACGGCCTCTTCTTCGTCGTCTCTCACTCTCTGCACCTTTCCTATCCACGTTATATCTATTCATCTTTCTCTCTTTCCCACGTCGGGCCGTCCGTTCGTCCGTGCGTCTCCCTCTTTCTCACTCCCATCGTCCCCCGTCCACCTTCACAGTGCCGCTCGCATTCGCGGGCGGCTTGGCATTAGGAATGGCGAACACGCCGCCGTGCAGAGGCTACGTGAGCGGCATGCTACCACCCCCGCCTCCATTCGTATCCGAAGCCGACGCTCTCGCTACTCCCTCCCTCATCCTCCCGTTTTCCTCACCAGAACCCGCATCCACCCCCGCGTCCATGTGTCCGTGCTTGGCTGAGTTGTGCCAGCAGCAGCAGCAGCAGCAGTAGCAGCAGCAGCCAGTATGGCCGCCAACTCGCATGGAAGCTTCTCACTCGCTCCTCTTTTCCTCCCTTGACCTCCGCCTTTCCTTTTTCTTCTTCTTCTTCATCTTCTTCTTCTTCTCCTTTGCAATGTCTCAACGTCTCTTCCTTGTCCGATGTTTCGCTCACCCGCCTCCCTTTCAGCTTTCGTAGCTTCGCCTTCTTGAATCTTCTTTTACCATATAGCATGTTCTGTGTTCCTTTTCGTTCCTAGACTTGGTTCGTTTCTCTAGCAACCAGCATCCCTTGCACCTTTCGTACTCAGACCTCTCAGTTTTCTTCCATACGTGGAATTCTATCCCGTGAAGTTTCTTTCATAGCTGCGACCTCGCCTCCTGTTTCTCTTTTAGTTCTTTAGGTTCTTTAGGTTCTTCAACCGACTCTTAAGCCGACACTTAAGCCGACGCTATCGTTACTCCCTCCCTGATCTTCCGTTTTCCTCAAGAAGGCTTCGCCTTCTTGAATCTTCTTTTACCATTTAGCATATTTTGTCTTTCTTTCTTTTTCCTTATTCCGTTTCTAGACTTGGTTCGTTTCTCCAGCAACCAGCATCCCTTGAACCTTTCGTCCTCATACCTCTTAGTTTTCTTCCATACATGTTAGTCTCCCCCGTGAAGTTTCTTTCATAGCAGCGATCTCGCCTCCTGTCTTTCTTTTAGTTCTTTAGGTTCTTTAGCCGACTCTTAAGCCGACGCCTCGCTACTCCCTTGCTCATCCTCCGTTTTCCTCACTGGAAACCGCATTCACCCCTGCGTCCATGTGCCCATGCTTGGTTGAGTAGTGCCAGCAGCAGCAGCAGCAGCCAATATGGCCGCCAACTCGAACGGAACCTTCTCACTCGCTCCTCTTTTCCTCCCTTGACCTCCGCCTTTCCTTTTTCTTCTTCTTCTCCTCTGCAATGTCTTAACGTTTCTTCCTTGTCCGATGTTTCGCTCTCCCGCCTCCTCTTCGTCCTTCATAGCTTCGCCTTCTTGAATCTTCTTTTACCATGTAGGATATTCTGTCTTTCTTTCTCCTTCCTTATTTCGTACCTAGACTTGCTCGGCTCGTTTCTCTAGCAACCAGCATCCCTTGCACCTTCCGCCCTCACCCCTCTCAGTCTTCTTCCATACGTGTTCACGTTCTTCCCCCGTGAAGTTTCTTTCATAGCCGCGACCTCGGCTCCTGTCTCACTTTTAGTTCTTTTCACTCCTTCCTGTCTGTCTGGCTTTCCACGTTCACTGCCTTACCAAGACGCTGTATTTTCGTTTTGTGTTGCATTTTTTTTTTACGAATCCCTTTGTCATACTCCCGTAGCTTCTTCATATCTCCATGGCTTTTTTTTGTTGTTTTTTTTTTGTCACGTCGCGAAAACCACATGTATGTGCGAATGATGGGGTTCAGTGTGTGGGGAATTTTTCGTGGGTGCATATATACAGTCTATGTAGTATTCCCACGCTTATGTATGGCCCCACGTGTTATGACACATGGGCACTCACCTGGGAGAGACCGAGGTAAATGGAGACGGTCTCGGAAATGTACAGGAACCGTCCATCAGCAGCGACCGCCATCGCGAAACCGTCCAGCGCCTGTAACACATAAATAGGAAATGTATGTATGTATACAGGCGAGAATCAAGAATATTTTGTATGTATTTGTCTATTTCTTATAGTATTTCTGAGTGTGCGTTTCCTCTCGTTTACGACTCTTACAGAGTGTCACCAGAGTCGTCAAGAAGCTCGTGAAAAAAAATAAAAGAAGCGGGACCCACTCTTTTTTTTCTCGCTTCTCTCCTCTTTTTCTGGTTGTAAGGAACGAACGAACGACCCCAAACCTTGACATTTTTTTGCCCACAAATTACTATTGTACACCCTTACTGAGTTTTCTGTAATTCTATCACCGAAGATGAAAGTGTTGACTGACTGCAATGACTGAAGTTTTAAAGGCGGGTGGTATTTTTTTGTGACTATTCTCTGAGTTAAAAAAAGACTCCTAGAATGTAGTCATATTAATCATAGAATTTCTTTTGCTTTCTATTGTATTTCTTTACGGTTATTACGGAATATCCTCCCACAAACAAAATAAGGTAATGGAAGATCAAATCTGTTCATTGGTTTGATTCGAAATCTGCGCAAAGTGACAAATTTAACATTTTACCTTACACCATTCTGGTGTTTCAAATGTTTGTACAAAATTGCACAATTATAGTACTTGAGATGTACTTCATGAAGTTTAAATGTAAGATCTTTAGAAAGAATAGAATCATCAATAAAAAATATTATCTGATGACTTTTTTTTAGGTGTCTGAGACTATACGTTTTTTTACAAGTATATGAATTGTTGTAATGGAAATATTTACAATGTAGATAGGAAATGGAAAATTGGAAAAATAAAAGTCCGTATGAAGTGATTGATCTGATTCTTACCTGAAGAATGTGGGTGCCCTGATGTTGCTCGAACATGTCCTCGGCGAACGGCGTCGACGTCAGTCTCGACCTTTTCCCTCCTGTGAACAAAACAAAAGCCACATACATTAATTATTACACAGTTTGTGTCAATGACCGAGAATATGAAGGTACTAAAAAATACAATAGCGTCGATTCAACGTTATGTCAAAGTCCGGAAATAAAACATTAGTTACCATATCCAAAAAATAAGTTGATACGACCAAACGATCATTCTATTTCCCTTAACTAAGAGAACAAAAATGTTAGAATAGACTAAATCGTCGTACACCCTCGTTCAAATGAATTTTTAATTGGCATAAGAATTTCTTTGGTTACCACAAATTTATTTTAGACAACCAAATCAAATGAACCAATTTGAACCAGTTCAAATAAAAAATTCGTTTTTGTTGATTTCTACATTTTTTTCTCAGTGTTCAACTCAAATGGTAGTGCCAACGATTCGAATGGTTACTCTTACTAATTTCACGAGAATTACTCATGCGGGAATCTCAAACAGGCTCTGTGTTGGTGCAGTATTGTTGCCAAGATGCCGGTACTAGATGTCAATTCTGTCTTAAGAGCATGTGATACACCGGTGAGAATTTCTTCACCCAATGTTAAACGCCTGTAGGTGTGTCTCTCTCGCACATAGCTCTGTCTCTCTCGCACTATTTTTCTTTTAATTCTCACAAAAAAAAACGACTGAATCGATTGAGGAGCCAGAAGCTTAGCCCAATTGTACCATCCTTCTGCGTATTCCCTCAAAATGCAAGCCCAATCTGTGTTGTTTTTTGAGAGAAAACAATTTTCGAAATTTTGAGATGTGGTGGGGGAAGTACCATTGCCTCTTAATGTTGGGACATGTCGGAAATGATCACACGGGTCCAACACTTATCCGCCAGTATCGGTACGGTACTATCAATGTTGGGGCACACGGAAAAAAGGCTTGGTTGGAACTACCAAGTGCTATGGTTATATATGCGCCAGACAATTAATTGGTTAGACCAACCAAGTAATTTGTTAGGTGACCAATTTCTTGGTTGGTCTAACCGAGTTACTTGGTTAGCTTACCAAGTCACTTGGTTAGTCTAACCAAGACATTGGTAGTCTAACCAATTAATTGTCTGACGCATATATAACCATAGCACTTGGTTGTTTCAACCAAGCTTTTCTTTCCGTGCAGTATGACCCTAGTACTCTGCCATATGTTAGGGTGATACTGATGATGTTAGCTTGCCGGCAATAAGTAGAACTTCAGACTGACACTGGCAAAGTTAGCTCGCCGACAGTAAAACAAGCTTCGGCCTAGACTGCGGCCAGTACTCAAACGACTCTCACTTGAGTACTGTTTATTTTATCTTGAAAGTAGTGGCTGTCTGAATTGGTGCATAATAAGGTCTGTATTCAATTAGTACTGAGATAGAGACTGATCGACAACGCTTGGCAGCCGAGTCCGTTTTAGTGCTGGACAGCGTTGGTAACTCTGACTGTATACCAGAATTCCCACATGGGTAATCGTGTGAATAGTTGAGAACCATATGGTTGGAAAATTTTTGAGACCTTGTATACAGCAAATTGGAAACGTTAGTTGTTACAACCAAACATTTATTTCCGTTAGTGTGAAATAGGAAATAGGAAATACCGTCGGAGAATAAAAGGCCTTAGGTGTATTTTTCTTTTTTTCCCATTTCTCTTGATTCTTACGGAACCAGTTGACGAGTGAAGGTCCCCCACCTTCAATTGATGCTTCAGGGGTATTCTTTCGATCGCCGCTTGATTGACTCGGCTCATCGTGATGAATTCACTCCCCCTGAACTGGCGCAGTTGATATGAATCACACAGTTAGAGCCGAAGCAACCCTTTGCCGCGTTCATCGCTCTCTTGCTTTCGAACGCCTCTTCACCCCTCGTTTGGCAAACAAGACAGGCTTCTTCTTACGGTAATAATAATCCTCCCACCCTTCTTTCCACCCGCGCATTTCTCCCCCTTAATGAAAGACTTGGAAGAGAGAGACTCGATCAAACTCACACGGGGCGTCTCTTAATCTGGTAAGTCCGTCGGGATGAGGCTGGATATCCAGGCGTGTGCTCTATTGGACTAAATACACCGCGCTGACCCCTCGTTCGCTTCTTCCAGTTCCTGTAGTCCACTCTTTTACTCACTCACTCGCCCTCGGTCAACAAGTTTATTCTGATATTTCTGGCGTATACCGGGAATAATCCAGCAGTAATCCTATCGAACCGCAACTCTCTGACGAACCTTTGTCCAGTTCTGTCAGTTGGAAATTCACCAAAACCTCCCATCTGGATTTTTCGAGCCTTATGGACCCAGCGATCGCTACTGGCCACAGAAATCAGTTCTAGCTTTATTTTTGCTTCCTCATAGAGGAAGCTTTGTTTTTGTAAAATAAATTTTTTTTCGTATGGTCCAAAACGTCGAGAAAAGTGGTTTAGAAAAAATGTCCGGATGTATGTATGTGTTTGGCACGCTTGCAAAATTCAAACCGTTGTATCTTGAAAACGGCTTTAACAATCAAGCTGAAATTTGGCACGCTGGTAGAGGAGCAACGCCCCTTCCTATGTATACATTTTCGAAAAAATTGAAAAGAAAATTCAGATATTATAAGCCTGTCAATTTTTCGAAAAATGTCTGTATGTTCTCTAGCTTCCGCAATTTTTCAGCTAATGAGCTAAATAGTTCTGGACAAATAGAGAAATGAAAAATGAAGGTCGATATTGAATTTGAGCGAAACCCATAAAGCGGTTTAGATTTTACAAAATTTTCAATTATCAAAAAAAATTTGTTTTCGTTCTTATTCAAGTTAAGTTCGACCAAACCTGCTCAAATCTTTTGCAAGGTAAAATTAACATCCAGTTATAATAAATTTCGAATTTGGTGAAGATTGGTAAAGTGGTTCAGATTTTATAAGACATTGAATTTTTCAAAAAATCTCTATATGTTCTCTAGCTGCCACCATTTTTTTAGATAACGATCTTAATCAGTTTTTGACGAATAACGCAATGAAAAATGACGATCGGTATAGAATTTAAGCAAAAGACATAAAGTGGTTTAGATTTTATAGAATTTTGAATTTATGAAAATTTTTGATATCGTACTTCTTTAATTTGTATTTAAAACAAGGATGAAAAGTAGAACTTTGCACATTGCTTCGTCAATAATTTTCATCTTTCGCAAAGCTTCCTCTATGAGGAAGCCAAAAATAAAAGAATGAAACTTGAATGTAGTTTTAGTTGATCGATTTGATTCAAACTAAATAAATCCGTTTTTAAATAGTATTTATAGTGCTAGACAACAATGTAAAAAAAATCTACTTAAAATTTAACGTAAAAGTATTGAAAGTTTTTATGCATAAACTGGTATATTAAATTTAATATCCTCCAAGTGTGCTGTAAAATTGATGTAGGGTACAGCAAATTCAACAATGTACTTAAATTTCACAGCGAAATTATTTGAATTTTAATAATTTACTTAAATTTCACAGTGAAATTGCTTGAATTTTAATAATTTACTTAAATTTCACAGTGAAATTCCTTGAATTTTAATAATTTCCTTAAATTTTACAGTAGAAGAACTTGAATTTTAATAATTTCCTTAAATTTTACAGTAAAAGTACTTGAATTTTAATACTTTACTTCAATTTTACAGCAGAAGTATTTGAATTTTAATACTTTACTTAAATTTTAAAGTACAGGTACTTGAATTTTTGTAATATGCTTAAATTTTGCCGCAAAAGTACATTAATTTTATACCACAATTGTACATTAAATTTAACGAGTTTATGCATTAAAAATTGCAGTTTTTTTTTTAATTGAGTGAAAGTCATGGGAAAAGTGTGAGAAGGTAGTTGCTTGACCAGAGAAAAGTGCCTTAGGCAACGTTATATTAAGGGATTGTGGGAGGTAGGACATTGAACTAATATTCTCGACAAGAACAACGCCTGGAAAAAGCCAAGACTCTCGGGAGCCTGAGGTTATCGGCAAAACGACGTCGGCTTACATCTATATACGTGTTTTCCGTCGGTCAGCTGCCAAGAAGAGAGCCCCTCGGTAAATCTTCCCTCTACTTTCTCGGGCTTGTGCAACAGCAGCGGCACACCCCATTCCACCCTATTCCCTTCTGCCGCTGGTTATCACAATATTTTGATAAATACATGAGGCGTGTTTTATGTGCTCTCTTCGCGCCCATAACTCATCCGATATTTATTTTTCGAAGATAGAAAAATAGCTGGTGCTTTGTCCGCTCGAGTATTGTCTATGTAACACCTAAGTACCCAAATATTAGGGAAAAATTATATTAAGCTTCTCATTTTTGGAAGTTTTATGAGTGATTACTAGCTTTCGTAAAATTGGCGATATTTTGCTAAATATTTTTCCATAATTAAAGGTACATATTAAATGTTATTTCGTATTGAATTTTGCCGATATCGGATTTTACCGATATCATAATTTCACCGAAATCGGAAAAGCGATTTGGATTTTATAGTTTTAAAATTTTCGAAAAATTCACATTGTTGCCCTAATTTTATCAAAATTTAATGAGACATCGAACTTAAATTTTATACATGAAATCGGTACTATTCTACGATGATTAGTACAAAGTTTCGACATAATCTGTAATGTGGTCGAAATTTATCAGAATTTTAACTTTTACAAAAAATTATTTGATTGCACTAGTTTTTGCAAAACATGAAATGGTGAACACAAGTTATATACACCAAATCATTGCTATTTTGCAATCATTTATTTAAGTAAAAGGCAGCACGTGTAGTTATAACTATAGTAGGTTAATTTTTGAAAATCAGTTAATATCAAATATAATGAAGATTGATAATTGCAATAAAACTTCGTTAATTTCATTTTTAAAAAAAAGGAAAAAATAAAATGCGAACCTTGTTCAATAAATCCGCGTTCTCATACCAAACCTACTTTAATAATAACTTAACCCTAAACAGAAATCTTGGTAGTTCATTAATTCCTTTCTTGCAGATTTTAATTTTTTTAATTAAACAAATGTGACCATTTCATGATATACATAAAAATAAGGGAAAAAAATTATAATTTATGAAACGGAGTTGCTGTTTACATAATCTGCAAAACCGAATAATTCTATAAACTCTAAAAAAAAAAAATCTTCACGGGGGAATCGCAATCGCCGGTCACCTTATTTTTGCATCAACTAGTGAATATATCAAACTTTTTTTTTGCTCAATCAGTTTACGTATATACTAATTAACTAATTTAATACTCCGTGCCAATTATACTACGAAAAAATAAACAAATAAAATGATTTTTTAATTATGCACTCTTTTTTTATAAGAAAAGTAGTATTTTAAATAAGGGTTTTGCGTAACTTATTGACGTTAAAATCACATCTAACTGTTTTTCATGTATTTTTCGGACTTGTAGCTTCAATTTCCCCATGTTAAAATGTTGATTCCGTTAATAAATATATTGAAATTTGATATAAAAAGTCTTCGCGGTTGTCGGGGTAACGACGATCACGTGCGCGGGGCAATCGTAGTCGAGGGACGTCAGTGAGTTACCGGCACAATTCACCGGCGCACGTCAAATGAATTTTTCGCCGTAAACATCACGGTATGCATGCATTAATAATAGAAATTCAGTTCAACTAATGACTTAGTAATAACTTAGAAACGAATAAGAATTGGCGAATTGAAAAATATACGTAGAAATGTGTTCAATTTTATGGCGATTTCGGTGTTGACATGAGGCTAGAGTTTTTGAGGTTAGATTTTTTACTTTTTTGTAAACCATAGGTTTTTTTGTAAATCTCAGGTTTTGTTATACTTTAAAAGAGACTGTTATATTATTAAATGTTTACGTAAGACAGTATAAAATGAGTTATATTAATACATTTTAAGAGAAGATAGATAACTATACCAAAAGACTGCGATTTATAATAGCTATATTGATAAGCGCTACATTTTCACGAGGAAATTTAAAAAAATTTTGAACAATTATATTTTCCGTAATATGGTATTGGTTTCTATAAAATCGCCTTTTATCCCACATAGAAAAATATATATGTAACATACATGTTAAATATATATCGCCAAAAAGCTCTATATGCTGCATATATTCTGCATATATGTATGCAAAAATATATTCAAAATATATGTGATATATGTATGGAATATATGCAAAATATATTTCATATACGTTTAGCGCCAAAAAGTTCTATATGTCGAATATATCGTGCATATATTTCTATTTCCATGTGGGATCAAAAATAGTTGTCAGCTAAACAACAAAAGCTAACGACCGGATGGTATTGTCCCAAAGGTGACTGTAGATAACCTCTAATTGACCGCAGTTCCCCAAAAGGCAACCGTGATTACCCAAAACATCGGATAATGACAGTCGCTGCACATGTTTTGAAAAAGAATGAAAAATCCATTTATACGATTGCTTTCGTGATTTTCATGCTGTTCATTGTCAATAATAGTTGATGAAGTATCCAACAACCATTTATTTTTGGCAGAAACGACGTTTTATTTACAGAAAAAAGCAAATATTCCTTAGTGACTGCGATTCCCCACATGGAAATAGAAATATATGCACGATATATTCGACATATAGAACTTTTTGGCGCTAAACGTATATAAAATATATTTTACATATATACCATATATATATCTCATATATTTCGCATGTATTTTAGCACACATATATGCAGAATATATGCAGCATATAGAACTTTTTGGCGCCATATATTTAACATATATGTTACATCTATATTTTTCTATGTGGGTCCCCCGTTCTCCCTTACTCGAAATTTTATTCCGACCCAAAGAATGCACATCTCGTTGATAAAAAGTCACACGTCACCTCGACGATTTTGTCTAAAGTGCGAATAGGTACTCAATTTCCGACAAATCATAAACGCGAATTTGAAAAGCAAGAGAAAAATCTACGTATCGTAGGGACGACGAGAGAAGGGTGGAAAAAAATATTTCAAGTCGCGATGCCAATGTGCAAGGAAAGCCTCGTAAATCGTCTCGCAACGTAACGCCCAATCTTTTTGCCCCTCGTGTTTCTATTTCTCTCGTTTTCTCGTGGGTTGTGACGTCACATGGTGTCGCAACCCCTGCGGCTCCATCTGCAACAACTTGGCTGTTGCGGAGAGCGTTAGACGACGATTGTACGGTGCGTTCTACCTCTGAAATATATAGTATTATACGAAGGGTGAGAGTGAGAAAGAAAGTGGAATACAGCATATGAGGAATATAACGTAATATCACGCTCAAGCTCTCTCATTCGGGTTTCCTTGGACTCCGGGGACTGGGATTTAATGAAAAATAGCCGAATTTGTTGTCTCTGCTAGTGGGATATCGTGCTGTTGTATAGTAAAGCGTAACCAGCAGCAAGTTAAGGGAGAGAGAGAGAAAGTATGGGATACAGTTTACGAGATATAGCCCGCGAGGCGATACGTTTCTCACCCGATTGCTCGGACCCTCCCAGACAATCCTTACACACGCGACCGTTATATTTCATTACTATTTTTTTTTATTCTTCTTCCGTTCCTTGGCATCTTCACACCTCTACGACGGGATGGCCGGTTTAGGGCTTCCCGCGGGACATATAATATCCTACATTGTCGTTTAGTTATAGCGAAGTTTATTTAATTTTCCTCTCACGAACTTCTTGTATAGCTCCGAATGCCGAGACTCGGTTTCCACCAGTGAAATACTTTCTTTTTTGTTTATGAAGAGAAAGGATACAGGTATTACGAATAAATATCACGAAGAAAAATGCATTTCGACCTGGATTTGCACAAGCTTTCTAGCTTGTGGCCATTTTTCGTCCTGAAGGACGAAAAATGGCCACAATCGCTTTATTCACCCTGGTTTTATTATTATTATTATTAAATATAAAACGTTACAATTTGATATGTTGTTCTTTAAATATTTTTTTTCTACAAGATTTTTCGCGAAAAGACAAGACGTAATAAATTAAATGTGCAAATGTACATGCAATATTTCATTACCTTTTTATCTTCTGTTCCTGACATTTTCACACCTCACACATATAATATCCTACATTGTCGTTTAGTTATAGCGAAGTATCCCGATAAATTAAAATACTGATATTTAATATCTTGATTATATGGTGAAAGTATTCTGCTGCATCATGTTGTTGAAATAGCGTTAAAGACTTCGAGTGTCGTGTTAAGAATCGCTTTTTTTAGATCAAAATTTAATTGTCCCATGGTGATAAGCTTTTTTTGGTTCTTTAGGTTTTTTAGGTTTTCTACGTCCTTTAGGTTCATTGAGAGAAGAGTTTGTTAACAGTTAACAAATCTTGGTTAAATATGACGAAATGAACCATTTAGTTATTCTTATTGAATCTCACTTGAGCCAAATAAGACTTGTTAACTATTAACAAATGTCAGCGAGCTTCATTTGCAAAAAGCAAATTTTATTTAGCTCAAGTGAGATTCAATAAGAATAACTAAATGGTTCATTTCGCCATATTTAACCAAGATTTGTTAACTGTTAACAAATGTTAACAACCTTTTCTCCCAGTGTTCTTTAGGTTCTTCCTAAAGATTTCGTTTTGAATTAATTAAAAAATTGTTGCATTATTTCTATCGAGATTCTGTAGTCGGCAATTTAATTATTTCATATTTTTAATTTTGGGAATTGTAATTTGTCGGTATTTTAATAGTTCGATATTTTAAATTTACGAGATTGTAATTTGTCGGTATATCAATAATTCGATATTTTAAATTTTCGAGATTGTAATTTTTCGATATTTTAAATTTTCGGGATTGTAATTTATCGGTATTTCAATAATTCGATATTTGAAATGTTCGGGATTGTAATTTGTCGGTATTTCAATAATTCGATATTTTTAATTTTCGGAATTATAATTTGTCGGTATTTCAATAATTCGATATTTTTAATTTTTGTGATTGTAATTTGTCGATATTTTAAAAATTCGAAATTATAAATTGTTGGTATAGTAATTTGTCGGTATTTCAATAATTCGATATTTGAAATGTTCGGGATTGTAATTTGTCAGTATTCCAATAATTCGATATTTTAAATTTTCTGTATTGTAATTCGTCGGTATTTTAATAATTCGATATTTTTAATTTTCGGAATTGTAATTTGTCGGTATTTCAATAATTCGATATTTTTAATTTTCGTGATTGTAATTTGTCAGTATTTCAATAATTCGATATTTTAAATTTTCTGTATTGTAATTCGTCGGTATTTTAATAATTCGATATTTATATTTTCGGAATTGTAATTTGTCGGTATTTCAATAATTCGATATTTTAAATTTTCTGTATTGTAATTCGTCGGTATTTTAATAATTTAATATTTTAAATTTTCGTGATTGTAATTTCTCGATATTTTAATAATTCGGTATTTTGTCGTTTGTGATAATGACCGTCGGTAAAACAATAGAGACCCCAACAATCTATTGAATATTTAACCTATCTTTTGGATCTTGTACGATTATTGATCATCATATCTAACCTACTAAAGCATACAGGAAGGTCATATATACTACACCATCCTCTAGCCGGTTACAAATATAGCAGGCCCTCGATTTGTCTCGTCCGGGTTCCAAGTCACGACGGGGGTGCAGACACGTCGCATACTGTTTCACAAATTCTGCACCCTCTGTCACCCTCAGTGGCCCAATACGTAATATACGTAAGGCGTATTACCATGCGTATATTATTAGGAGACACCGACCAGAGAGTCATTAATCCTGACGATAATCGAGATGCATTTACGTATATCGTCGAATAGCAGACGGTCTTGATGTTCATAAGGCGTAGAGGGGTGAATGTGTCGAGAAGGGTAGAAAGAGATGAAAATACGTTGGAAAATACCCTGCGGACGTTATAGTCGCTAAATGACCGGACGACTAATAATATTACAGCCTCCCTCAGCTTTTCCCCCTCCAGTTTACTTTTTCCTACCCTTGTGCAAAGTAATAAAGCTATCGTTCATACAGATATTTCCACAGTTATTATTCTGTATTTCTTCTCATTTTAGTCGTTGGCACCAGCTATACGTTGAGACGAAAAATGCTAGTGCGATATTCGAGTGAAACGTTATATTGCCAGTCCCAGCGGGACAGAAGCTTCTATTTCCTGGATCCAATACTCGTACTTGCTCCTATTTCGTTCTTTCCGTGTCTTATTCTTTTGCAACTCTCGCGGGCGGTTCGCCTGTACGAAGATTAATCGTTCAGGATCATAGAGCCAGTGGGTGTTAGGTGAGCACCGCACGTACGCATCTGGATTATTTATACCGAAGTCTCATATATTTATGTACTATCCTTTTTCCCACACTGCACCTAGTTTACCCTCTGGATGATTCTCAAATTTATTCAAGCCTCTTTCCTTACATCTCTTCCTGCGAATTACAGCTCTTCGATTTGGAATAATTTTATTTTTTTTCGAACATACGGTAAGAAATATTTTTCGAAGTTTGTTAAATGTGGAAAAATATATTTTCTTCCTTAGAGTTAAAAAATAGTTTATCTATTTATTCTAGGAAAACGTACTAGAATAATTTTTACAATCTTGACTTTCAGTTTATTTTTTTTTGTCAATATTTATTAGGAACTTGTCCCGTTCACTGGAGAATAAATAAAATATTCTTCGGTTGCACGAAAAATTCGTATATTCAAAAGACTTTTGAATTATCAACGGCCAACGTTTCTTCTTAAACTTGAAACATTTACAGAATTCACTTTTAACATTATGAATTAAAATGCAGGAGGCATTCTTATAAAATTTCACTGTGTGTTACATTTTCTCAGAATTCCTGGCTTGTAATTTATTTGAAAGAGTTGGAACCCAGTTATTCGTTCAATTCTACAAAAGCTTGCAAATATTTCCATAACATAATTGGGAATTTGTGAAAATTGTTGCAATGAGGTTGACACAATTATTTGCAAGTAAATTATTTTTTCAGTGCGAATTTGACTTCATTTTTACCACGAAACCTTGAAAATCGGATGATAGCTAGGTAACGTTATCTGGCCCAGAATCTTGCACATTAATATTAATTTACTTTAACACAAGTCCCGTGACATCATTTTTTTACGATATGGAAAAATTCGCAAATAATTTTCGAGTTCGCGGTACTTTTTATTTTATCTCTATCTTTGATCTAAGTATGTTCATTTTCGATTGAAAGATTAATTTCTCCAACACTCTCGTAAGCGCAGTGTAAAAAAATCCATTTTCAAGTATTCATTATTTATTCAATTTGTCAGTAAGAATCATCCAAATTTTGGAGAAGTAAAGTTGAATAAGTCAATTACAATAAGGCAAAAGTTCATGAACATCAGTTTAATTTGTTTTCCTGACATAATTACCTTACACCGAGAGAAAAGATTCCATTGACGCCAAAGAAATGGGTGGATTGATTTTTTTTTTCATTGATTTTAATGAAATAGTGCATTTGAATTTCAATGAGAACATTTCACTACCTGTAAATAAACATATACTTAGTGAGCAAGAAATAAAGAAACAGTTTAATTGTTTTAAAGGGAGACGTTTTCATTGGTTCAAAGAAACGTTTTCATTGATCTCTCGCTCGCACCTAACCTCACTTTTTTGTTTTCCGGTTCTCCCGAACGAACGGCTTCGCGTTTCGAGGCCCCAGAAGCTTAGCCTATTTCTGCCGTACTTCCGCACATTCTCTCAAAATTTGAGCTTTATCTGCCGCGTACTTTAGGAAAAAATAGGTTTCGAAATTTTGAGGTGGAAAGAAGAAGGTTTCATTGAATCAGAGACGATGTCTTTGAAATCAATGAAAAAGGTTCATTGGTTTAAAGAAATGTTTCTTTGAATCAATGTCACTACTTTTCATTGAATTTGAGATCATTCGAAGAAAAGATAGTATTGAAATTCAATTATTTAATTTCATTTGCAAAGATTTTCGTGAATCAATTAAACTTTTTCTCTCGGTGTAACAGCACCAAAATCAAGATATTGTCATAAACCAATCGACATTCTTCTTGTAGTTTTGAACTGTGAACATGCGACAAAACCAACCAACAACCAACTGGAAAGAAATTTCGGTCGCTGATTGTGAATTCAGTAAGTCAACGTCATATGTGAAATTTGCGAGTCGGTGGAAACCCCATCGAAATTTGCCATAGGGGTACACGTGTTTACATTTATTCGTGTCGAAGGAAAGAAAGAGATAGGAAAATGTGGTAGGGTGGTACATTATGGATGTAAACCGCGAGGGTGTGTACAAGGGTGGGTTAGCTTCACGCTAGGGAAAACGAGGGGTAGGCACGCCGCGAGAGATCTCGCGCCAGCCGGTGACGCTCTCGCCTCCACTTCTATCTCTCGTCCGAGACTTTACACTGGTTTACATTGATGGGCCATCAAACGGGCACTCGGGACCCCTCGAGAACCCATTTACCACCGTGAATCTCCTCCCCTGTACGAATTTCCCGTTTTCATTCTCCATTTTCTCAGTCAGCGTGCCGACTGCCAAGAAGTCGTGTAATATTGCCATAACGTCCCGCTGACGGCCGAAAGCGTGAGCGACGTTTTATTCGTAATTGTCGAAGCAATATTGCAACGAGCAAAATGGTACATTTTTTTTATAGCGAGAGAAAAAGTTTCATTGATTCACGGAAATCTTTGCCAATGAAATGAAATACTTGAATTTCAATACTATCTTTTCTTTGAATGATCTCAAACTCAATGAAAAGTAGTGACATTGATTCGAAGAAACATTTCTTTAAACCAATGAACTTTTTTCATTGATTTCAAAGATATCGTCTCTGATTCAATGAAACCTTCTTCTTACCACCTCAAAATTTCGAAACCTATTTTTTCCTGAAGTACGCGGCAGATAAAGCTCAAATTTTGTGAGTATGTAAAAAAGTACGGCAGAAATAGGCTAAGCTTCTGGCTACTCGAAACTCGAAGCCGTTCGTTCGGGAGAACCGAAAAACAAAAAAGTGAGGTTAGGTGCGAGAGAAAGATCAATGAAAATGTTTCTTTAAACCAATGAAAACGTCTCTTTAAAACAATGAAACTGTTTCTTTATTATATGCTCACTAAGTAAATCTTTATTCACAGGCAATTAAATGTTCTCTTTGAAATTCAAATGCAAACTATTATTTTGACCCCAACTATCTTACTTAGTTGGAACACGAATAAAATTTGTTGTGTGATCTATTTAAGTCAACTAAGTCGGAATGGTAAATGTGACTAATACCAGGTCGTTACATCAACCAACCGGATGGTTGCGGCAACAAATTTTCACTCAACTAATAAATAGTTAGTTAGCCCAACGAAAATGTTTTTTTTTCCGTGCAGAGCAAAAAGACGGGAGTAACTTTAAGATATCGATTTTATGAAAAGTGACTTTTTTCCGTTTCTGATTCCAGAATTCTCAGATTCGAATTCCGGTGGGAAAATCCAACCTAAATTTTTGTTCTTTAAGATATTGCACTTTGGCCTTCAGTATCGTTCTCAAGTCGCATATTCTACCCCAGAAACTACCGGTTATTAGCCTTTTTATGATCATTTTATAAAAAGTGACTTTTTTCCATTTCTGATTCCAGAATTCGCAGATCCGAATTCCGGTCGGAATTTTGTTACTATTTTCACTATATTTTTTTCTTCGTATGTTGTACAACTTCGGACAAGTTCCGACGGTGAACAGAGTACGACGAACGATGTCTTGAGGCTGTAGAAATCCTCTACCTACTTTTCCGTCGCCATTTGCGACAGGATTTTCTGGATTTTCGACGCACGCCCTTATTTTTCCTATAACTGCTTTACATCCAATTCTCCCTTTTTCTCCGCTTCTCGCTAGCTTCACACTAGTCGACTGTACTCGTGACAAAAATGATAAAGTGACGTTATTATAAGGTGGAAAATTTAAGGGAGACCGTAAATTCGCTTCAAGTCTCGAGAGTGTAACTAGTGTAACAAATTTCATACGTCGCACGTTATTTTGGTTTCATATACTTGAAAATTCATTGGCATTTCCCTGCAGTTAAAATAAATATGAAAAACTAACTGACTGAGAGTTGAAGTAATTCCATAAACCTAAAATATCCTCGCAATTTTTTAATAGAATCCCGCGCAGATATGAAATTAATTGTTAATGTATCAAATTTTTAACGACCCTTTAATTTTTGTACCAAAGAACTAATTTCATGACATTCTTAACAATTTGGAATTTTTTTTTTTAGTCAACTACCGTTTTCAATGTTAAGATTTAACTGTAAAAATCAACAAAAAATATCAACTCAATTACACGTATATTTAATTCTTATAATGATCTAATTCTCTGAAAAAAAAACTTAATTTCAATGACCATTATTGAAAAAAAATTCACCCACAATAATTCCGCCATTTTCATGCAGACAGAATGTGGCCTTCGGTTTGCATACATATCGCATTGCAATTGAAATTAATCCATGTGCAATTTATTCAAGCAGAGATACTGTCAAGCCCGTGTGTCATTGAATGGGAGTCACGGAAGACAATTGAAAGAGTCAGGAACACTCGGTTGGGTTATTTGCACGAGGCAAATAGGAAGATGCTAACGAGGCGTTGATTGGGGTATTGGTGACGGTGATCCGTTTAAGCGCTGCTTAATTAGTCAGGTGTGTTTAGTTAATCCCCCGTATTTCATTAGGTCTCTCGAACTGGTGAATTCCCTAAGGGTTAGATCGCAGTGGTGCTTCTTGAATGGCAAAACCATCTTTGCCAAACCATAGCCCTACAGTTGGTTAACATTTTAATGTACAACGTTGAGAAATTCATGTGTTTGATGGTGTTCCAGACTGGAGAACCCCTGCAGAGTCTTCACCCTGCTTTCAGCGAGCTCCCCCGTCGTTAACTAGCCGCCAACTACGTTAAACACTGGTTTAAACTCCCCTTCTATATATTCTCCCATCTCCCTTCGAAATAAACTTCTCTCCCGTGTATACGTTGTTACAGGCCAGCAAAAAGTTCTTCTTCTTCGCTGATGATTCAGTGACTCGTCTCCCGACGTTGAAACGAATACTTCAGGTCGAGGACACTTTGCGTCTCTTGTGGACGGGGTTAATTCAAATTTACATATTGCAAAGCCAACCAAGAAGACTTTCTTTCTTTAGGGAATTAGTGTTTGACGAAAAGGAATGGTAGCTTTTGCTGGACAAGGAAATTCGCGGGTGGGGGTTAAAATAGCGAATTTCAAAATAAGGAATCTCTGAATTTAGAATAACCATCATTATGAAATTCGCTATTTTAGCCATTCGCTATTTTGACCCCCATGTTATTAAAAATGCAATCAAAATAGCGAATAACTAAAATAGCGAATTTCATAATGATGGCCATTCTATATTTAGACGTTCCTTATTTCGAAATTCGTTATTTTAGCCATTCGCTATTTTGATCATTCTCTATTTTGATCCCCATCTTATTAAAATTCAATAAAAATAGTGAATAGTCAAAACAGCGAATGACTAAAATAACGAATTTCATAATGATGGCCATTCTAGATTTGGACGTTCCTTATTTCGAAATTCGCTATTTTAGCCATTCGCTATATTTGGTAAAACGCTAATTATTTTTTAAACAAAATTAATGCTATACTTGGCTTTGTAATTATGTTTTTATAATAGTAATTTCCAGTGGTTATAATATGATGGGCAAACTTTTGAATAGAGGCAAAAAAATATTAATTCCCCATAAAATTTCATGATAATCTTATTGAAAAAATGGAGAAATACTGTTAATGCATTGCTAAAGTAATGGAGGCCTGTAATTGTCTATTATTCTCACAATTTCTCCCAAAATTTAATAAAAAAATCGATTTTTCTTAAAACTATTCGAACGTTCACACATAATTTTATAATCGCTACAGGTTATCATTACAAATTCGCAACTACAAGACAAATTGTTCTGTAAACTTTATATCGTAAAGTAATGGGAACTTACAACGCTGTTCTGGAAATATTATTCTCTGTTCTTCTTGGTGCAAATGACAGGGTCGGATTAAAGTTCGCGGCGCCCCTAGGCAAATATGCATATTTACAACCACCCCCCGGGGGGGCTCCCCCGAACCCTCCACGGAAATTTGAGTACCCGCGTAAAAATAATTATGTCATATTGAGACCACAAATCGACATATATAAAAAAGTGCCCTTTTTTAGATGCGTTAAAACGTAAAATCTTAGAAACGTTCAAAGCGATTTTGAGGTCGATTTAATACTAAGTTCCTCGAAATCGCTTTGACCTTTTCTACGATTTCAATTTAAGACCACAATTTTACATAATTATTTTTACGCGGGCGATCGAAGGTAGTTTTTCACGCGTCGTAAAACTGAAAGCGATCTTTCAGCCGAACAATTCGTGGCTGGCATGCTTAGCAATATACGGAGAGCAATTTTGACGTTCAGATACACAGCTTGCAAGTTTTCCCCGGGTCGAATTACGCATAATTTCAACGCGGAGAAGCCGTGCGCTATTATTATGCGTTCCTCCTTAGAATGCTTATTTGTTCTTCCGTTCAGTCCCTGGTTAACTTTTCAATAACAGAAGAACTTTCAATTTGGCATGAAATTTTGTTTCGAAACAAAATTTGTATCCAACTTTCATTTTTAAAAAAAGTGCATGTCCTCAAAAATTTATCTACGTTTCCGTTGAGAAATGGAAAAAAATGCCGCCCCAGGCCATGGCCTAGGTTGGCCTAGGCGGTAATACAGCACTGGCAAATGATGCTTAGTATCTCCTGAGGAAATGTTTTTTAGAGAGTCACTGCTATTAGGGGTTGAAGGAAGCTCGGGTTGAAGGGTGCGAGTAGCGCACGCTCTGTCCTAACTCGATTTCGTTAGTTTAGTTACATCGGCGGCCTGGTAACGCGAGGAGTGTGTACCGGGATGGTCGTGATTAGATTTACATGTGGGTAGTGCTTGGCGACGGGAATTCAGGTTGGATTCAGAGTGTAGATATAGCTAAACCCTGAATCGACCGCACCCACTCCGCAAATATTAACCCAGGGTTACGGCAGTCTCCCACTGATTTTCTGAAGGAACATTGATGCGACGTGTGTGTATGTAAGTTTCTATCTATGTATGAGGTTGGGCAGGTTGAGATATACAGGATTTTGATTAAATCTATACGGATCTGAAATCCTGGTGCGATTGTCATGCACTTGAATGGTAAGCAAGCTCAATACCATGAATTAGATGTTTCTTCATCTATTAAGGGTTTATTGTGGCTAGTTTATGGGACGAATTTCATTGGAGTTCATTTGAGTTCAGTTTTTCTGTTTTCTATGGCTGCAACCGAATTTGTTATTCGTTCGCAAGAAGAACAAAAAGTGAGGAATAAAAAGGTTGACACTTTTTTTTAAGGTCTTCAATGATTTAGATAGGATTATTACAGGATATAGTAATCTACGACTTTTTTTTCTGGTGCGATTGTCATGTACTTGAATAGTACAAGCTTAACAGCATGAATTTGATGTTTCTTCATCTATTGAGGATTTATTGTGACTAGTTTATCGGACGAATTTTGATTGGTCTTCAATTTTCTCTGTTTCTATAGCTGCAATTGAATTTTTTATTCGTTGGCAAGAAGAACAAATGTTGAGGAATAAAAAGGTCGAGACTTTTTTTTCTAAGGACTGCAATGAGATCATAACAATTTTAAATTGAAGCTCCCATGCAATTCGCAAAGATTATTCCAGGATCTAGTAATCTATGTCTTTTTTTTCTGGTGCGATTTTCATGTACTTGAATGGTACAAGCTCAACACCACGAGCTGGATGTTTCTTCATCTATTAAGGATTTATTGTGACTAGTGTATTGGACGAATTTTTATTGGAGTTCATTTTTTTTCTGCTTCTATGGCTGCAAGTGAATTTGTCATTTGTTCGCAAAAAGAACAAATGTTGAGGTATTAAACTGGCGAGACTTTTTTTTCTAAGGGCTTCAATGAAATAAAAAAAAATTTAAATTAATGCTCCCATGCAATTCGCAAAGATTATTCCAGGATATAGTAGTCTACGTCTTTCTTTTTTTTCTAAAAAATGGATGCATTGTGAAAATGTTCTATTGTTGATAAAAGTAAAAAAAACTCGGTTTTTTATTTCAACAATTCTATGTAAGATTGAAACAATAAAACGTAACAACTTTCGTTTTTGACAGACCGTAAAGCGAACTGCTTTTCAATCAATGATATTTTTCTTCTGTGCACTGCAAGAATGATTTTCCTTTTTTTGGATTTGCACATTAATAAAAAAAAGTTGTGTATCACATGAAAGTAATTTGATATCGCTTTGCAATTGCATATTAAATAAAATATATCTGTTTATGTGTTTAAAAAAAACACACGGAGAGAAATTTATGTCAACATAAAAGTAAAATTCATGACAACATCAGTTTTGCTATGCTGATAAATCTTTTGTTCGGCTGACAAATCTTTTTGCCCGGCTGACCATTTTTTTTCAGCCTAACAAAACGATTTTTGTTGTCATCATTTTTTGTTGTCATGACACAGAAATTTCTCTCCGTGCACCGGTAATATATATTAATTGTCCAAACGTTTTCAACTGTACACCGAGAGAAAAAGTTTCATTGATTCACGGAAATCTTTGCCAATGAATTGAAATACTTGAATTTCAATACTATCTTTTCTTTGAATGATCTCAAACTCCATGAAAAGTAGTGACATTGATTCGAAGAAACATTTCTTTAAACCAATGAACTTTTTTCATGGATTTCAAAGATATCGTCTCTGATTCAATGAAACCTCCGTACACCTCAAAATTTCGCAACCTATTTTTTCCTGAAGTACGCAACAGATAAAGCTCAAATTTTGTGAGTATGTAAGAAAGTACGGCAGAAATAGGCCAAGCTTCTGGCTCCTCGAAACTCGAAGTCGTTCGTTCAGGAGAACCGGACAACAAAAAAGTGAGGTTAGGTGCGAGAGAGAGATTAATGAAAACGTTTCTTTAAACCAATGAAAACGTCTCTTTAAAACAATGAAACTATTTCTTTATTATGTGCTCACTAAGTAAATCTTTATTTACAGGCAATGAAATGTTCTCTTTGAAATTCAAATGCACTATTTCATTGAAATCAATGAAAAAAAATCAATCCTCCCCTTTCTTTGGCGTCAATGAAATCATTTCTCTCGCTTCATGTACAATAAATCTATATCACGTTTGTGTTGTACAGCTTCGAGGTTGACATTTTAAGATACCGTTGTAACCCTCTAAATGACTATTTCGTTATTCGTGCTGCACCAAGAGAAAAAGTTTCATTGATTCACGGAAATCTTTGCCAATGAAATGAAATACTTGAAATTCAATACTATCTTTTCTTTGAATGATCTCAAACTCAATGAAAAGTAGTGGCATTGATTCGAAGAAACATTTCTTTAAACCAATGAATTTTTTTCATTGATTTCAAAGATATCGTCTCTGATTCAATGAAACCTTCTTCTTACCACCTCAAAATTTCGAAACCTATTTTTTCCTGAAGTACGCGACAGATAAAGCTCAAATTTTGTGAGTATGTAAGAAAGTACGGCAGAAATAGGCTAAGCTTCTGGCTCCTCGAAACTCGAAGCCGTTCGTTCGGGAGAACCGGAAAACAAAAAAGTGAGGTTAGGTGCGTCAGAGAGATCAATGAAAACGTTTCTTTGAACCAATGAAAACGTCCCTTCAAAACAATGAAACTGTTTCTTTATTATATGCTCACTAAGTAAATCTTTATTTACAGGCAATGAAATGTTCTCTTTGAAATTCAAATGCACTATTTCATTGAAATCAAAGAAATATTTCGTTGAAATCAATGAAAACAAATCAATCCACCTATTTCTTTGGCTTCAATGAAATCTTTTCTCTCGGTGTATGTACAATAAATCTATATCTCGTTTGTGTTGTACAGCTTCGAGGTTGACATTTTAAGATACCGTTGTAACCCTCTAAATGACTATTTCGTTATTCGTGCTGGTTCGAGGTTTCTGAAATTGGTAGGGACTGTCGTTCGTTCTATTGTTCCGCCACGATAGTTAATTCGCGTTCCAGTGGAACTCCAGCCACTCCAGGCAAACTGCTGCTTGACCGAACTGAAGATATCCTGATGTTATCCGTTCGATTATTGGCGACAATTCTCCATTACTATGTATCCGGCGGATCTCTAGCCGGTTGCGTGGTCACTCGCGAGTTTATAAGAGTATCGCCGAGTGCAATCTATCGCTGGCAACTCCCTGTTTACGCTTTTTCTCTGGAACAAGCGAGAGACAGAGACAGAGAAATAAAAAGAGTGAGTGAGCGAGGGAGAATCGCCTGGTAAAATCCTCGTCCACGGGGCGAGACGAACAGCGAATGGTCTCTGCACCAGCAGTCCACAAACCCCTCCAGCATCCAAGACTGGACCGAAATTATCGGCTTTCGTCGAGTCACCTTTTTCCTGGCGTTTCTTTACTACAAGCTCCTCGCACCCTCCATTTACCAAAATACAGCTACTGAATTTATATAAGACCCGAGGCGAAATAAAATGCCTCTCGTATAAATAGATATCGCAACACACACATACACACACGCACAGATGATTTTCAACATGAGACTCATTCGAGAATCATGGAAGTAAGTGTAAGTACGTTGATTTTGATATTGGAAAAAAATTATATCGAGAGACGCGAGGCAGCATTTTTGGCGCAATAAGGTTGGTCATTTTTTTTATAAGAACTCACAAATTCGGGAAATTAAATATTAACGAGAAATTAATTTTTCTTTTGCAAAGATTGAATCGATTTATTATTAATCGAATATGGTTTTTGGTTGATTATTTATATGGTCGTCACGTTTTTGGATGCTGTAATTTTTTAAATGTGAAATGTTTGGACTTTGTTGCAAATTATAATTTTCTGACTCAATATTATGTTTTTAATATAAATATTTACGATTATTATCGACACATTGATATTGTCTAATTAGATCGTGGCACGTGAGACTTCAACTACGTGGACCATATTTGTTCATAATTTTGGATTACGCATCCTTTTGAGTCTGTGTGAATCTTTTAACAATGTAATGGCCATTGAAAAATCTGCAACAGCCTTATATTCTCCAATATCAAAAAAATAAATGAGAGGAGGGGAAGCTAATTTCGTATTGAAAAAAAAGAGTTATAATTTTCTACTGTTTTATTTTAGGTCTGGGCAAAAATGCTTTTTCCACTAGCACAATGCTTTTCATTTCACTGAAGTTCCATAAGAAAATTCGGATTATTTTTGCCAATGAATCGCCGAGAAATTTACTGTCACATGAAATTCTAAGAAAAATGAACAACTTTCGCAATGCATTAAAATTATTTCTCCATTTCTTCAATAAGATTATCATGGACTTTTATGGAAGACATTAATATTTGTTACCACGATTAAAAAATTTACACATCATATTATAATAAAAATATAATTGCAAAGCCAATTGCATCATTAATTTCATTTGTAAAATAATAAATAAATTTTAACTCTGATTAACACAATACTTTTCGCTTCACTGAAGTTTCATAAAAAAAAATTGTTTTTTTTTTTGCCGATAGAGCGCCAACAAACTTCACTGTCACATAATTTCCTGTGTCACACGATTGCCAAAGCTCCTCTATTAATATATTGATTATTACAGTTTTATGAACCATACTCCGAAATTGCAAAAGAAGATTTAAAAAAAATATCGGCATTATTTCAAGTTTTGTGACAATACGGAGAATTAACGTAGAAAACATCGAGCCGAAAGAAGATTTCGAAAAAATATCGGAATTGTGTCAAGTTTTGTGACAATATAGAAAATTGATGTGAAAAATATGCAATCGAGCCAAAAGAAGATTTGGAAAAAAAATCTGAATTGTGTCAAGTTTTGTGACAATATAGAAAATTGATGTGAAAAATATGCTATCGAGCCAAAAGAAGATTTCGAAAAAATATCGGAATTGTGTCAAGTTTTGTGACAATATAGAAAATTGATGTGAAAAATAAGCTATCGAGCCAAAAGAAGATTTCGAAAAAATATCGGAATTGTGTCAAGTTTTGTGACAATATAGAAAATTGATTTGAAAAATATGCTATATGGAGCCAAAAGAGAATTTCAAAAAAATATCGGAATTGTGTCAAGTTTTGAGACAATATAGAAAATTGATGTGAAAAATATGCTATCGAGCCAAAAGAAGATTTCGAAAAAAATATCGGGATTGTGTCAAGTTTTGTGACAATCCGGAGAACTGATGTGGAAAACATGCTACCGAGCCAACCCAATCGTTTATCGAATTATCCGAGTGTCTCAAAGTTACTATAATCCCGAGAGCGATCCTGTCAGGCGATATGGAAGGCGACACGTGTCTCTTGCAAGAACGTAACGTGTACGCTTCATCGAGGTCTTGCTACGCGGTCCTTTTAAGGGTGGAATGCATAACGGAGCGATGGGCGGAGAAAGAACTACGCTTGAATTCACTATGTCGACGACGAGGAGTCCGTAACCCCTGATCATAGACCTCACGAGGTTCTGCAAGTCGCGAGGTCAATGTGTTCGCCTTCTCTCATACATTCGCTTCTTCGACTCTTTTTCCAGTTAACGATTCGTTGCTAGTCGACGACGTGCAACGGGACAATAATAACTGCGGTGTATCCGTCAGGGGAACATCAGTGGCAGCAACGTTATTTTCCTTCACGAAATTCCTATGCTTGTAAACTGATCGAGCATGTGCCTCGATCTGTGTCAGTAGCATAACTGCCCTTACGAAAAAGAAAAACCTATTGGAGTCGCTAAAATAATATTGAGACAAAATAGTTACTATTTATTTTTGATAGTAAGAAATTAAAAAAATTGTTAGTAAATATTTAATTTCAATAGTATTTTATTGAGACCAAATAGTTATTATTAAATTTTAATAGTGAGAACTTTGAAAAATTATTAGTAAATACATAATTTCAATAGTATATTATTGAGACAAAATAGTTACTATTTATTTTTAATAACGAGAACTTTAAAAAATGATTAGTAAATATTTAATTCCAATAGTATATTATTGCGACCAAATAGTTATTATTAAATTTTAATAGTGAGAACTTTGAAAAATTATTAGTAAATATATAATTTCAATAGTATATTATTGAGACAAAATAGTTACTATTAATTTGTAATAGTGAGAACTTTAAAAAATTATTAGAAAATATTTAATTTCAATAGCATATTATTGGGACCAAATAGTTACTATTAATTGTTAATATTGAGAAATTAAAAAAATTGTTAGTAAATACTTAATTTCGATAGTATATTATTGAGACAAAATAGTTACTATTTATTTTTAATAGTGAGAACTTTAAAAAATTATTAGTAAATATTTAATTTCAATAGTATATTATTGAGACCAAATAGTTATTATTAATTTTTAATAGTGCGAACTTTAAAAAATTATTAGTAAATATACAATTTCAATAGTATATTATTGAGATCAAATAGTTACTATTAATTTTTAATAGTGAGAACTATAAAAAACTATTAGAAAATATTTAATTTCAATTGTATATTATTGGGACCAAATAGTTACTATTAATTTTTAATAATGAGAAACTTAAAAAATTGTTAGTAAATATTTAATTTCAATAGTATATTATTGAGACCAAATAGTTACTATTAATTTTTAATAGTGAGAACTATAAAAAATTATAGTGCATATCGAAAAATGACTATTATAACGTTTTAAGTGGCTTAACGGTTAAAAAATAGTCAAATAGGCGAATAGTCGGTTAGTAGTCTATTAACGGCTTATTCAATTTATATTATTTTGCTGAGTTTTTTTTTTCGTGTGTCATTTCGATGCATGATTTTTTTGCTTGTTGGTTATTTTTGCGGGTGTTGTTTTTGCATGTGATATTTAAACATGTGTTATTTTTACTTGCCCGCAAATGAAAGATTTATCGAATCAATGACATTCTTATTTCCATATATTACCAGTTCATTCATTTTTGAAAGTAATATTGAATTCTCTATTTAAATCGAATATCACATTGCATCAGTTAAATAATTATAGGCATTTTTTAAAATAATCTAAACACCATCATTGATATTCCCTTATTTCAATTAAAGAATATTTTAATAATTCCTGGAGTAATAAATCTTTATTCGACTTTAGTCGTCCCTTCCACGATATTCTAGACTAAGACGAAAATTGGGGGGATAACGAAATTTTGTCATCAGCAACTAGAGCAGCTTATGAGGGCTGTGAGTTTGGACTGACCATCCAACACCCAATGGTTGCTAACTCATCGACCCTTTTCACTCGTATTAACGATCCCTCGAGTTTAGGTCCATCTACCAGCGATTTTTTCTATCAAGTATTCTCATTGATCTTTTATGAAAATAGGAAATGCCGCTAGGCATTTTCTCTCTTTCGTAGCAACTTGAAACCTGCTGCGGTCGATCCCGTGTAATTTTCGTCACGTTTCGATTGCCAAATCCAAGTTTGATAAGTCGACGATCCAACACGTTTTGCTTTGGGAACCGAAGACTCGCTCGATCTATCACGAAATATCGGCGACACTTCGAACGATTCTATTTCGATGCACGTAGCCAATAAACGCGCCGGTCATTGCGACGTACAATCGTTTCTGCTCATCCACTCATGTTCGTCCTATAGTTACATGCAGCGTTAAATCCAACGCCGACACAAGAGAAAGCGGTTTCCACGAAGAATGGAATTTCTTTTTTCGAAAGTGTCTTACGACAAGTGCACGTAAGACAGTAGAATTTTTTTTCTGTATTGAGGAATAAAAAAGATAAGATTTGATTGTCATCATTTGGTCATAGAATTAGGGAAAAATTTATAAAAATCGTACTATCCAAAGGAAATTTTTAATAACTTCGGTTGTAAACTGCACTGTTAGAAAAGATTGGAAGTTTTTATTCATAAACTCGTAATCGAAATTTAATATACAATTCCTAATCTATAAAGTTGGTGGCTCGAAATATCTCGTGTGGTATAAGATTCATGTACTTTTCCAGTAAAATTAAAGCAAATTAATAAAATTCAAGTAATTTTACTGTAAAATTAAAGTAAATTATTGAATTTGCTGTATCATACATTAATTTTACATTACACATGTATTTTATTTTATTTTTTTATCTTATTTATTGTTGCCTATTCAGCTTTAAAATTTTATACATAGGTTTAACAACATTACACTTGTATACTAAATTTAATATACTAGTTTATGAATAAAAACTTCCAGTAAAAGTACACTAAATTTCAAGCAGATTTTTTTTACAGTGTGAAGTTTGGAAGAAAATATTCAATTGGTACAAACTTTGGGATACACATTAGTAAATATTAGCGTTTTGTATTGTAAAATATTCGTCAATTGAATTTTGTTCTTTTTTGTTAGGAAGATCAAAAATTGTGATTCGGCTTTATCGAATCGGTGCTGCAAGACCCCATTACTTTAAGAAATAAAGTTTTTTTTTTGTGGTAACGATTTTGTAATGATAACCTGTAGGAATTATAAAATTATATTGGAATTTTTAATAGCTATAAGAAAAACCTCCTTTTTAATTAAATTTTTAGAGAAATTATGAGAAAAATGGACAAGCACAATCCTCTATTACTTTCGCAATACGTTACCAGTATTCCTCCATTTTTTCAATAATATTATCATGAAATTTTATGGAAATTTAATATTTTTTGCCTCTATTAAAAAATGTACACATCATATTATAATCACTGCAAATTATTACTATAAAAACATAATTACAAAGGTAATTATGTCCATCAATCTTATTTCTAAAATAATTAGGGATTCACAACTCTGGAAAATTATTTAATGATAAAAAGAATAATAAGTTAAATATTAAATATTTAATGGAAAAAAAAAATAAATGGCCATAACGAAATTTTTATTTTTTCCATAAAATACACGTAAAAAAATAAATGAGACTGTTTGCCATGACTGTTGAATTAATTTAAAAAAAAAACGACCTGGCATCTATTAAACTTTGATCGACGCAGCTTAGTTCACTTACAATTTTGTTGTCCTCATCAGCAACAAACGTGGTAGCAAAATTTTTGGGTAATTGTTGTCGAGAGTTTTTGTCGGGGAAAGTAAAGACGCATTTGCTGTTTTTTTCTTGACGACGAGCGAGGGTTAACGGATGTACGTATATATACGAACGTGCACCACCGTTAGAGTCGAAGGATAATAACCGAGTTTGGTCCTTCGTCGATCTTCGCGACTCTCCAGATTGACGGACGTTTCGTATATACGCGAGAGACAATGAAGGAAATCCTTCTTCCACTTCCATTTCATCATTGTGGTTGCCAGTGGTAAAATCCCGTGTGTTCACCGTCACTAACCCTGGTTTTTCTTCAACCCTCTGGTTTCATCGTATTCGCTTGCTTCGAGGTCCGTTGTCTGCACCAGTTTCTGTAGCGCACCACACAGTAATTTCGTTAGGGACCTCTGCGTACCATCGCGACGTTGTGTACTACGTGAGCTCGAGGAAAATCGACGTGGAACGGACGTCTAACCTCCCTCGCTCACCAATTATTCTTTCTTCGACGAATCACTCTTTCCTGATAGATAGAAAATACTGTGGAACAACTGAACACGACGGAATTCATTATTCAATGCAAGGAAAATGCTTGGAAGATAATGATATTTCAATGCTTTACACGGAAAGAAATGTTTGGTTGTGACAACTACGTTTTCGATTTGCTGTACACAATGTCTAAAAAAAGGATGCAAAGTAGAACCTTGCACATTCCTTCCTCATGATTTTTCGCTTTTTACAAAGCTTCCTCTATGAGGAAGCAAAAAAGTATGTTATTCAATTTTGGCTTCCTTATAGAAAAATCATGAGGAAGCAATGTGCAAGGTTCTACTTTGCATCCTTTTCTAAATTAGATAAATAAACATGTTGTGAATTCGCTTTTTCTATTTCGTTATTCCGTTATTTTGTTACTATTACAGCGTTTTCGAAAGTAAATGTGATAACGTATATTATTAAAAATAATTCATCATTCCATAAAATCACAAATTTCGTACCGTTTGTTACTAAATTATACATATATAATGGCTGAATATTGTTTCATTTATATACAAAATTTGAGCTCGCTATTTCAAGTTTTGCAAAAGTTACAATAGAGCGACAATGTCAATTTTTTGAAAATTCAAAATTCCTTAAGATCTGAACCACTTTACCGATTCGAGCCAAATTCAATACCAAATAGCATTGAGTGCACCTACTCTTATAACCAACTATTTAGCAAAATAGATTAAATTTCACGAAAGTTAGAGCGACCACGTCCTTTTTTCAAAAAATTCAAAACGGCATAAAATCGAAATTTTCGCACAGATTTTGTCGAAAATTGCTGCAGTTGAAGAGGGTTTACTGCTACACTAGCGTGCCAAATTTGAGCGCGATATACAAAACCGTTCTTGAGTTATCGGCGTTCGAATTTTCGGAGTTGTATACATACACACACACACACATACATACATACGGCCATTTTTTCTATATAACTTTTCTGGACGTTTTGGACAATTCTAAGTATCCTGACATAAAAATCTCGAAAAAATTTTTTTTTCATGAAAACAAAGATTCCTCTATGGGGAAGTAAAATTAGTTGCCTCAACCATATCGAATAGTAACCTCAACTATTCATGATTAGTTCTCGCGAGATTAGTTAGGTTAACTAATCCAATCGTTGGGACAACCATTCGAAACGTCGGTATTACCATTCGAATCGTCGGTATTACCATTCGAATCGTTGGTATTACTATTTGAGTTGTAAGGGAAATAGAATAATCGATTGATTGTGTCAACTCGTTTCTTGGTTATGGCAACTAATCTTTTTTTTCCGTGTAGGTTCTTTAGATTCTTCAGTGGTTAACTGGAGTCTTCCCGGAAAATTATGGTTTTTTAAAGTTTTCATACTGAAAATGTCATTTGCGCCAAATTTCGCTATCATATTCGCAATTAGCATGTCAAAATACATCAGTACACCAAATTTCAGAACATTTATAAAAAAATCCAGCATTTAAGATTTTTTTTTAAAGGGAAAGGGTTGCGTATTTTACGATTAATATTATTCTTTCTTCGACTAATCACTCTTTCCCGATGGATAGAAAATATCGTAGACCAATTGACATGACTGAATTCATTATTCAAACCAATGAAAATGGGGGGGGGGGGGGGGGGGCTTAAAGTTCCGAATAGTAAATACACGAAGGTCTAAAATTCCGAAATTTAAAATGTCACCTATATTTTTGACAAAATTTTTTCTAGCGAATTT